>CM050661.1:16555280-16895280 GCA_027574665.1 Rhynochetos jubatus | reverse complement strand
GAAACCCTTTTTTCTGCCTTAGCAGGCCATGACTCATTGCTCAGTACAGCACAGCCACCAGATACTGAAGTGCCAGAAAGTGCTCCACTAGCTCACAGCGAGTGTTTCAAGTGGGAGCTTCAAAACGACCTCCAGAACCACACTCGTGTTCAAAGGAGGTGCTAGAGAACACGGCTGTGTGAAATTTGGCAACAGAGCTTCACTGGCAGGAACAGGGAGGTTAGTTTTGGCTCACATGAGATCCTCCACCCTGTAGTTTGCTTTGAACAGTTTTAATGAAAAACTCGAAAGTCAGATTCAGCTGCAACCATCAGTTTTTATCTAAGGTTGGTCAAAATCAAAAGAAATTTGATTTCTGTGTGCATACCATTGGAGAGGGAATACACCTCTCCTCAGAAAAGACTGTTTTTTGAGTTACCTTTGGAAGAGAAGGCAGCTGGGAGGCATATAATCTCTCACACATATGCACTGCATGCAGGCAAGCAAAACTTCAGTGTGGTGGAGGACGGGGCGGGCAGGTCAGTGCAGCATCCAACCTGGGCAGCAGGCAAGCCTGTCCACTTTACTCTTGCTTGAGGAACAGTTAGTCACTCCTCCCATCTATTTGCAGCAGCAAAATGAGAAAATGCTGCTCTTTGGCTTGAATAGACGTTTATTTCGTTCAGAGAATCTCCAGACGCCTCTAGAGGAACAACGATGCCCAAATCATTATAGCTTTGCCTCTCACCGTGATGTATTTTGGAAAATCTCGAGGCCCAGAACATGGGTGGAAGGAGAAGGTAAATCACAGGGTGCTGCTTATTCTGACACGTGGTAGGAGGAAGGAGACCGAAGACCCACTTGAGAGGGGTGAGGGGGAATACAGGATAAGGAGGACAGGCATCGCCCCTTTGACAAGCATGTCCTTCCAGGATCCCAAAACACATCAAAGGCAAGAGGTGGTTACAGGCCACTAAGATTCTTCCCACTCAGAAGACCACTGATGGTAAAGGGAGAGGTGTGGGGGGGATCCCTGTCTCCTAAAAAACCCAAAGTATCTTGCTAACACAGACCAGCAACATTTCCTTCAAGTTTTCTGTTCCCTGTAAAACCAGAAAACATATACTTAGTTTTCCTCTTCCACAGATGACACCGAAGATGTTAGGAAACGGGACAAGCCAGCCTATAAATAATTGCAAAGCCCCTCCTGAAAAAGGCTGAGAGAAGTGGGATGAAAGCTCCCAGGCAGGAAAGCTGGGACTGCCAAGGAGCAGAACAGGCAGGGCAAGGGCGGTGTGTGACAGCCCAGCTCCATCTGCATGCAGAAATGAAAGGCACTGGGAGAGTAGCAGTGTGGGTTATGGCAGGCGCTCCCAGGTGTGGGGAATCCTCCGGGGAAGAGCACCATCAACAGAAAATACAGCAGACCTTACAAGAGACGGCTGACGTGGCAGATCCTACAAAAGCTTGTCTGTGGTATCTGAACACCTTTTGTTCTCTAGCCCCATTCTTTCACCTGGCAGCTCACAGATGAAAAGACCTGAGCGATGTTCCTGTCACAGGAGACTTTTCCTCAAAAGGCTTCTAAATGGAGGAGGGACCAGGGTAATGCGGGGTCCACTACGGGGGACGCGTGGCAGGGGAAGCTTTACCCTTCTAATAACGACTCTCCTACTTTTCTGGAAATTCTCCCTAACCCTTTCCCCTCGCTACCTGCAGAGTGATAACAAAGCCAGCGTTGTCCATCAAGTCTCAATCTGAAGTGACTCATTTATTCTCAGGAGCTCTGTGTTCATTGTTTTCAGCCTGGCATCCTAAGAAAACACGGGTTTTGTGATCATACTGCCTGTCATATGTCTTAACTGTTTGTCCCTTCCTATTAACTTTTGAATCACACCAGACTGGGGATAGAGGGCTCCGAGAGAAATTGAGTTTCTCTTACAGAAATTGGGTTTCTGCAAGACTGGTGAACCTACCTTTGATTGCATAGGACAGAGACCCCAGTTCGTGGTTCTGCTGAGAGAGAGGCTAAGTTCTCCCCGCTCCCGGGCCTGACCTAGGCCATCAGCACGCTGTGCCGCCCGGCCGACAGCACAGCTCACGCTGCGTCTTGTCCTGCTTGTAGGGATGATGGGAAGGGGAGATGAGTACGGGGAGCGGGGTCAGGGGGGGCTGAGCTGGTCTACTAGGACGAAGGAACGCAACATCATAGCAAGTCCGCCCTGATACATAAGAAAACTTGTTTTTTCTGCCAAATTGCCTGTAACTTCATGACACGTCATCGGGGACAAACGCCAATATTTCTCAAGTACTCACAGAATCCAGTATGTAGCCACACACAAAACAGCAACCAGCTGGAGAGTTCATCCGTTAAGATTTGTTGCTACAACATCTTCCCTTTCGCCTAAGTATGGCAAGCGACAGAAAAGTCGCTGTGAAGTCACTCTATCTCCTAACGCCGCCACTTTCTAGGTCTGCGCAATTAATGCAGGGTTTCTCGAAACCAGCAGACAGCGTGTGCCGAATCGAACGCGGCTGCTCTGCCAGCAGTGCTCCCGTCAGGCTGCAGGCTCGGCTCTCCAGTGAGTTTGTGACACCGGTGAAAAGCAGCTCTCTGCCCCAAGTGTGCTCTGCAGGGGCGTTTCCCTCTATCTGCTGACCACACGATTGTTTTTTAAGGAAAAGTGAAGGAACAAAAAAAACGTCCCTTTTTCCTGTAGCACCACGCGGCGAGTTTCATTCGCCCCATCCTGACTGCTTCTAGTGACAGCGCAGTGTTTGTCTGAATTTTTAACAGATGTTTCTAAGTACTCTTGACCACTTCTCTCTCCTGAGGATTTCTGCAGTGGGATAGCTCTAGATAGTAATACAAACAAAGCTTCTAAGAGGCTCAGGGGGATAAATCTGTAGACACTGCATCTAGGATGGGTGTGGGTATAGGTCCAAGCCTTATGAAACTTTGTAAATATCCTCTGCAGACCAGCAAGCTGGACTGACCCTGCCTGCAGATGTTTTTGAGCTTACCAGCCCCGCAGTGAAAAGCAAGACAGCTTACAGAGAGCTGCAACACTCCTGAAACAGCCCGAGAGCGGGACTTAAACCCAAAGTTATAAAAGCAGGGATATACTGGAGCAGAACAGAACAATGCAAAGGATGACGTGCGGTGGTGTAACTCCGTTCCAATTCAAAATACCAAAGGCGCTGCGAAGGGGATCAGCCTGGGCTGAGGCAGAATTTCCCAGATGTCAGGATACCCTCGGGAGCGAGCACTCTGGATTCTCTTGACAGGTGTGAAGGTACTCATGCAGTCAGAACACAAATCCCTTTAAAAAAAATAAACCCTCTGCCTTCATTTTAAAAGAAAACGAGTATCTTGTGCTAATGGCTGGCAGGGAGGCGGTGACGTGCCCGAGTTTGTGCGCGGCCTGAAACCATCTGCTAAAACGCGCCACGTTTACGGCCGCTAGTTTACATTATCAAAATGTAACCCCAGCTATTTCATACCAAACCGAAATCTATTAAAGCCATTGTCAGTGCCTCACAGCTGCTGAAGCTGCTTTTTTAAAAGGTCAGGCTACTCGCTGGCGAGTGAAAACGGGCACGGCTGTGCCAGCCCTTTGGACGTGCCCGCATCCCGCCGTCTGGTTTTGCATTCCCTCAGATGTCAGGCAAGAAGCGGAGCGAGCTCTCTGCGGAGCCCGACTGCCCTGCTGCCGCGGCGGGGGGGTGGCTTGGCAGGCCACGGGAGGCCCCCGCGCACGGGGACCCCCCACTGCACGCCGCACCTACTCCTTGCAGAGAAAGGGACGGCTGCGGAGGACACGGCTGCTTCCAACCCCTTCAGCTCTGTGGCGGTGGTGCCACTGGCGATACCACCGCGTGCTGGTTTTAGCTGGGACGGCGTGGGCTGACGCGCAGTCTGCCCCCACCCCAGAAAACCCCGTTAAAAACCCAACCCGAGACCCGCTTCCCCACAGAGCGCACAGCCTAGCTCCAAACACCCCCACCCTCAGCGCAGACCGAGCATTTGCTGAAACCTCCCGTATTAGCATTTCTGTTAACCCTTTTGTGAGGCCATTTGACTCGGTTTCAAAATTACTCGTTGCGAAAAACACTTGTTAAATATTGGCCCTGACTGCTACACAAAGTGATAGCTTGGTAGCTATAACCCTCAAGATATATTTAGCCTCGCAAACTCATCATCAATGGATTCTGAAAGCATTGTAGCCAACAGACTGGAAACCACATGCAATACAAACACATAATAGAACTTTTAATGTGCAAAGAGACTAAACAAAAAGATCCTTGACCTTCTTGCTTTCCCTTGCATACCATTATCCCCAGCGAGACAGCAAATGGAACGACGTGGAGAGCAACAGCTCCCATCAAGCAACTTTGCAAGCCAATTTCTACAGTAGTTAAGCAGTTAATGGCGTTAATCAGAATAATAACTTATTAAAGTCTACATTTATGCAAATAGCATTTTGGCGTATCACACGGAGACCTGAGTAGCAGAGCTCGCCAAGAAAAGGTCCCAACATCTTTCACATTTGCTGGTTTGGATTTTGTAATGCCGTGTCCGCGATGGTTGGCGCATCAGACAAACCACACTGAAATAAAAAGCGGTAGTCACAAATTAATCTCCATCATCCCAAATAGATTAATGAACGATTTGTTTCATTCTTAACCTTTACGAAGCAGGGATTAATCTCTACAGCTAAATCCAATCTCTGCCTTTATCTTTTTAACAAGAAGTTGACATTTCTTACAGACCTTCCTAAAGCAGGCACGTTACTGAACAAAGAAAACAGCAGCTATCCCTAACTCTCTCCATGCCCCAGTAGCTACGGTATCTACAGCACGGTAACGTAAAGCAACTAGGACTGTGACAGGGAAGGGCACTATCGGCATGCGATGAGATGAATCAGGAAAACTGCAGTGTAGGGTAGGCAGAACTTACAGCCATCTCAGTTTTATAAAACCTGTGTGGAAAACTTAGTATTTTCCTAAAGAAGACAACTTTTTGGCTCTGGGATGCATTCAGTTTCACTGAGAAGGGCAGAAGCAGGGGATTGGATGAACAGCTGTGAATCGCACTTTTAATTGCTTTCAAGATGTAAAAAAGACTATCAAGATGTGCTTATATATAAAATATGTAGTATTTATACATAAAAAATACGTAGTTTTCCCCTTTGTTGGTGCTGTTGCTTAACAGGTTTAACTTCTGCACAGCATCTTACCCATTCATTTAATTCATTCTCTGTCTTCGGGACCATGAGTTGGGAACCACTTGCTGCAGGATGTTGTGCAAAATTAGTAGTTAACCAATTGAAACTGTACCTCTATTTTGAAAATCAATACTATTGCTTATACACGAGCCCTAACTGTTGGTTTATCGATGTGTCTGTAAATGTACATGTATCTGGGTACCTTCTCCTTGTTTGTGCAGGGCTGCAACACAGAATGTTAAAATATCGCTGGAAAAAATAATTGGCCTTTTTTCTCCCCTTTGGGTACAAATTTCTGTTTTTAAGTGAATGTGCAGGTTTCCTGTTGCTGCATGAAGCCTTCACTTCAAAATACCAACTAATTCTAGGTTTAATTAAAACAGAATGTTTTAGATGACAAACACTCCTCTTGGTTTTTTTTACAGCACATATCTTCTTTACCTTAACGTGATCGCCGGCTATTACGAGAAGAAGGAATTTTACTTTTTTAATTTAATTTAACAAAATAATTCAAAGTTTTACAGCAACTCTCTTTATGGAGTCAACTTATGCAAGCACGGAAGCCTTGCCAGAGAAAACAGGGTTCTCCCCACCTCCCTCTGGCTTTTCTCCCTACTGAATGCCATGGCCTTCACTCAACCAAAGGAAATGAAAGACAGACTGAGACAACAGCATCACGTGGGTGAAGGTCAGATTGATTTTCA
This sequence comes from Rhynochetos jubatus, assembly GCA_027574665.1. Classification (NCBI taxonomy): domain Eukaryota; kingdom Metazoa; phylum Chordata; class Aves; order Eurypygiformes; family Rhynochetidae; genus Rhynochetos; species Rhynochetos jubatus. Next base: position 16,889,369 of record CM050661.1, on the reverse strand, counting down.
GCTGTGTGGTGCTGTTTTATCACCCTCAGGACAAAAGTTAAGCCCCTCATTTTTTTCATGTCTGCTTTAACAGAGCAACTTGTTTTTTCCTGAAATTCTGGTTGGGCTCCATACCACCAGAATTGTGAAGGACAGCCTAATTTAAAACATTTGTGGAGATCTTCTTCTCAGAGTAAAATCCAGAGCAGCCCGCACACCACAGCATTTCTGTCCATGAGTTTCCCCTATTCCCTATGTACAAACAGTGGCTCCTTGAAAACTACTGAGGTTTCTGCAGTGACATCCGCTGACAGCAGAAGACTGGGATGCAGCTGCCGGCTGTTCAGCGATGATCCTGGGCACGAGGAGAGGAGCATTTGCTATCTCAAAAGGGGCAAGTTCACAAATTGTTTTTTCTCCCCATCCTCCTTCCCTCCCTCCTCCCCTCCCCCCCTGCTTGGAGCGGCCAAGCTCCCCGGGAGCTGAGCCTCCCGCCTGTCGCTCGGGGATCCGGACATGCACGGCCAATTACTGTGGCAGCCACTGGAAAAGCAGACAGTTTTGCTAACTCGGATTGTACTCTTCCCAACTCCAGTGCCACTCGCAAAATCACTGCCCCCAACTTGCTCTAAGGACTGGCTCTCCTGGTGCCTCTCTTACCGAAGACTGATGCCCCCCCACAGTAGTGATGTTCTTTTCCATACAGGTTTAGCTCGCCAGGTCTGCAAAACCGAACTGATGCATTGAAACGAAGCGGTTTGTACATCACAGACAGGTACGTGTATACCTAGTTATCGAGAGAAAGAGCATCTTCCCTCCTGATGTTGGCATTCCCAGAGCTTAAACTGGCCGTCAGAAAACTCAGTATTCCCTCCTTTAAGCTATGAGACAGGAAATTTTTGTTTTAAATTTTGGGTTAAAGTTGTCTTATTCGCATGAGGAATGCAACAACATGTGACTGCCTCCTAAAGATGAGCGTTTATCCTCCGTAAAAAGCAAGGAATACTACCTGCTTTACTTACACGTACCAGAGGCGCTGGTCAAAATCCAAGCCAGTTTCACTGGATCCCATTAACACACCTAATGGAATGCAATTCCTACAAGAAACAGCTCCTGTAGAACAAACCACGGCAAGTGTCTGTAGGAGAGGAGGGAGTAGGCAAGGGCTGGAAGGTGAGATCGGGCAGTTATCCAGGCTGGTGCTGGATGTGGTCTGAATGCAAATTAAATCATTTCCTAGGTTTTGTGACCAAAGGTTTGACTAACACACGTCTTTAGCTCGTCTGAACCTAGCTGAGACTGCCCCCAAAACAGCACGCGGAGCAGTCTGCTTTCTCGCAGCACCTCGAGCAGATCTGCAGATGCTGGTCCCCATGGGACAGTTCTAGGAAGGCTCTGGACGTGCGGAGCCCCAAGGAAGAGCCGGCGCTGGGACAACGGACAAAAGAGCAACTGCAGCTGAGAGCAAAGGAGAAACCAGGAACACGGGAAGGCGCAACCTAAAGGTGTACAGTGTGAAGTGGCTCGGTTACACGCCGGGCCAGGAAAGGGCAGATGCCCGCACAGCACCAGGGAGAAGATTGCCATGAGCAAGGAAATGGCCCTGGAGGAGGGAGCCCAGAGGGACGGCAGCACAGGCAGCGGGGAGGGGGAGGGACGAGAGCGGTCACCCTGAGGACACAACCAGAACAACTCACAAAAGCAAAACCCCGACCGAAGCAGAGGTGGACCACCAGCTGAGCATCACTGTAAATGTTAAAACACCATCCTGCAGGCATGTTGAATTTCTGGCTGGTTTTGGCTTGGTTCATTGCTATGGTTTATTGATGCAGACTGAATGATGTCATTCAAATCTGCTTAGATAACTCTTGGAGTTCGGTATATCACCTGCATTCGGTTCTGCTCGGAGAAAATGAACACAGGTGTATGTAGGTATTTGTATTTCTGTAGACTGCGAGTTCGTAAAGGGAACTTATTCTACTGCTGTCTTTCCACGTTTTCTAATGAATAATTAGTGGATGTAGATTTCCAAAACGACCATTTAATATAAATTATATCAAATCTCATTTATTTTAAGAGATATCATTAAGTACAAAGTCTGCACGAGTGAACCGAGTTCACTGTGGAGGAAATGACTGGGAATTACATTCAAAAATCTATTCAAATGTTTAATGTAACAGATTCCCCGGAGAAGAGAAAAGCGATGGGCTTCTTCAGCCTTTCCTTACGTCCTCCTCAGCAAGGCTAACAGTAAGTGAGTAGCAATGTAACGAGGAGCCAACAAGTCTTTCGCCATTACGCTGAGAAAGATTTTCAAGGAAGCCCAAAGAAGAGATGGACCCGCGTGCCAAAAAAATGGTGCCTTCCAGAGGAAGCTCACCCCCACGGTTACAGGTGTCACCAGCAACAAAAACTACCTGGAATAAAGACCTTGGCTCTTCCACTGATTTCATGCATGTCATGTGGTAAATTAGTGAAGCCCCAGTTGCAGTCATTTTCACCCAAAATAACTCAGGCCGTTAAGGGGGAAGGTCTTGAATTCTCCCCCAAACCCTGACCTCTCATCCCTCTCGCTGACACAAGGCTTGTGCAGCTCCATAGGGCACCAGAAACAGGGGCTTCGCAGACGAAAAATTAGTCCTTTTAATTGTCAGCAATGTCAGCTCCCAAAGACAAGACACACCTTGCACCAGCTAAGGTAGGAGATGGAAGGAAGGAACGTCCCTTCCAGTAACAGTCAAAACTTAAGCCAAATTAGAGCGACTTCTTACTAATTCCAAGATGATAAAAATAAAAGTAGTACTTCCTTGTGTCACGAGTTGCTAGTCTAAATGTTTAAAGATTACAAAGTGCTTAAATGCCCTAGGAAGTACTTAACGTAAACAGCCCAAGTGCCTTGAAAACCCCAAATCCAACTTTTTCATTAGCTAAGACAAGGAAAGCTGGTGCAATAAGCCAGAAGTTTGAATAGCATCACCTATATTTAATACATTTTATTTCCCTTAAATTTCTACTGAATATATTTTTAACAATTTTGAATTGAATATGAAATTATGAAATCTATTTTTAAAAATCACCTTACTATTAAAAACACCTACTAAATTTACTTAAATGAAACAGCATTCAAAAGGTAAATACTTGTTGCAAAGCTCTGAAGAAAGTAAGAAGCTGTTAGACTTCTGGTGAAGGTCTTCTGCTGTACAAACCCAGCCTGGAGGGCAACAGCTTCTCCAGCAGGTGCAGGGAAAATATTTCCCTTATTCAATTTATTTGACTGGTTGAGTCCAATAACGAGTTTGTTCAGAACAGTGAAACTATTTGGCAGCCAATTGCGAATTTGCTTCTTGCCAGCCCACAGTAAAGAAAGGCGCAAGAGCCCTATGGAGAACGCAGGCACCCGGTTGAGGCTGTCCACGGGAGGCCACATACCTTGGTGGATCCCTCCTGCTCCCAAGGGTCTGCCGAGATGCGTGGGTGCGGGCTGCCAGACGGCACAGCAGACACCGCACAGCCCTCCCTTGAGTCGGCGCTTGAGGCAGGCTGAGCCCTGGGCTCCCGGACCCAGAAGCCATGCGGAGATGCTCCAGCGAGCGCTCCCAAAGCCAGCCAGCTGAAGAGGACCAACCCATGCTGGCTCCTTTCCCTAAAGCCAGCCGGCACCGGGGGGTGGAGGCTGCTTTCTGGCTTCCCCAAGCCTGGAGCACAGTTAATAACATGCCAGCTGTATCTGCAGACAAGCCAAGTTTAATGAGGCTACAACAAAAGCATTCAAATATGCACTACAGAACTTCTGTGGGGATTTTTTCTAGAGCTTGTTTTAAAAAAATGAAAGATAGGGATTCTTAACAATGTTTGTACACACACTTCCTTCATTTTTAATTGATTTTTCTAAAAAATGGATTCTACAAATTCAAAGAAATCCACATTAGAAAGACTTCTTTAATCCCACTACTTCCAACAGCAAAATGATGCTGTGTGATGAGTGCTGGAAATGCACTGCTGGTTGCTGTTTTCTTAATAAACACTGAAGTCTTAATTGTTTTTCCCCTACACGGCCAGATACCACCTTTCCGTCTGCCAGGCCTTCACACCAGACACGTACCATCCCTCGCATCCTGCTCGGGAACCAGGACAGACACGGAAATGTGACCGCTTCTCCAGCACCGGAGGTGAAGCAGAGACCTCCCCTACTCGCTGTCCTATCAGCCGTGCTTTGCCATGTGCTCTTACGCCGGGTCAAGATACGGCAGGTATCAGCAAGAGGATTGCAAACACGGATTTGGAGACAGCGGAGGGGACAGCAAAAGAAGTCCGCTCAGGCATGAGGGGGTGGAGAAGGGGCAGTCGCTCACTGTCTCCTCCAGTGGAAGAACCAAAGGGTATCAAAGGAAAGCAGATGACAAAGCTGAAGTGAACAAAACGCCTAAGTGAACTCTGGGTCCCCATCCCAGAAATGCCAAACGCATACTCTGCTTCCAGAAGAAACTTGAAGAAGAAAATGGGAGCTCTTGGAAGAAGCCTACCTGAGGAATCTAAACAAAAAGCACCAAGAAGTGCCCAGCTAGGTTTGCTGACAGCTAGGCGGATACGGCGGGGAAACGGCACTATGGGACCATCAGGCCGGCTCAGCGCAGCCACCCTTATATGAGGGCTTACCCCGTGGTCTGCTAAGGGACAGGGGAAGCAATCGGGAAGAGAGGCAGACTTCCAGTGCGCCTCGCGTTCCCTGCTCACGTCTGCAGTCTGGAGAGCGCTCTGAATCCGCCAAGGCTGTTGGGATGGCCAACACGGTTTTGTCCCTCAACAACCCCCAGGAAGGCAATGCACGCCCTCCAGCAGTGCCTGGCCACAAACAATCGACGCTCCTGTCCGACTGTGCCAGGACGACCCCAGCACATCCTCCTCCGAGCTCCCTAAGGCGTTGTTAAAGGTCACTTTGTAACGAGCACGCATCTGTTGTAGTCTCCGGGCTATCCTCACTGCATTTCTGAACTGGGTTTCACACACTGGGTTTTGTCTACAACCCCCGAATACTGGGACCTGCTTATGGCAGCAGTGGTGTTCCTTCCTGCAGGCACGGCTGCCCTTGCAGCACCCGGCAGGCTCCAGCCTCGGAAGGCGCCTTTCCACTGCCACCCCTCCCTCTTCTGCAACAATATTTATTACTGACTTGGATTTCTATAATGCTGTGAAACAAGCCAGCCCTCCGCAGACCCACACAGTACTCCCTCTGCTGTAACACAGCGACGGGTTATCCTTTGCAAACAGAAACCCAAGGCGGGGGGAGAAGGGGAGGTGAGCCAGGAGGGTTGTGTGAGCCCTGAGGTGGTGCAGGACGCAGCCAGACGGGCTCCAGCTCCCAAAGGCAGGTCCTGCTGCACAGGGGAGCCCTCACGGCTGGCACCTGGCAGCTAGCTCTTGCTTTGCTGCATTTGGGGTGCTTGGTCTTTGTTCATCTCCCCATTTCTGCTGCAGGAACGTGTCAGGAGGCGAGAGTGGCTTTGCAGACAGCCAAGTGCCACACTGTTCAAGACTTCAAAAGGACATGTGCTTTAGGAGGCCTCGGTTAAAACATGCACGCACGTTCCATTCTATCCATTTTCATCCATCCATTTCATTTTACACCAAAAAGCCCCGAGAAGTGCCCAGATAGATGTGAGGACGTCTAGGAGAGTAATCTGGGGGAAGGGCACGGTGGGACCATCATGCTGGCCCAGTACGGCCATCCTTATGCGAAGGCTTACTTTGCAGACGACTTTTTGAACTAGATACAAGTAGATAAAAGAACTCGAAGTAGCAAGAATGAAACACTCCCTTGCCAGTGCAAGCACGCTAAGGTGTCATCCTCAGCTCCTCACTGGGCCATATGTTTAAAAATGACAGGCAAAACATTCTTCCTGTGTGAAAAACATATGCTGCTTGAGGAAAGACATCCTCAGTGCTAAGAGGTGTTGGTGCAGCCTCAGAACGCACAGCCGGGCCGTCCGCGATGACTGCTGGCCACACGGAGGCTGAGAAAGGGGCAGAGAGAGCTCATTGCCGCTCCTCCTACCAGGGGTTTTGGTTATAGGCAACCAAACGGCCCGCAGCCAGGCTGGCAGCGCTCCTATCTGCACACGCAGCGCCCGGTGCTGCCTCCCTTGCCACCGTCCCCAGCGGGACGCGGCACAAAGGTGGCCGTGGTGATTTGTGGGGGGCGGCGCCTGGTGCACTGGCACGCGCTTATCGGCGAGCACACTGCCCGGCTCCTTGCGCCGGCTCCCGCGCGGCTGGGGATCTGCCGTGGGCTCGCCGCCGTGCCCCCGCTGCGGGAGACCCTCCGGGAGGCCGCAAAGCAAATCCCGAGCCGGGTGTTTATGGCGAGCAAGCATCGTTTTAAATTCACATCCATCCCCCCCCCCCACAAACGCTTACAGGGACCAGCACGCCTGCAGAACCCAAGAGACGGCCCGAGAAACAATTGCTGCAGCTCAGCCGCCCCAACGCCTCCCGTGCCGAGGGGCTGAGCGGGGAGCCATGTGCCCCGGACACAGCGGAGCTGCCCGGGGTCTCACCTACCTTCGCCTGCAGGACGACCCGCCGATCTCCCGGGTGAACAGCGCTGTTTGGGAGCACAACACTTTGCACAACTTCCACAGAGGTATGCGGTGCACGGAACGCTACACGGGAGGCCCGCGGCAGGCAGCCCCCGTGCGTGCCGAACACCCTGCCTGGGTGGGTGCAGAGCCAGCGCGGGTGGCTCGGGAACCACACTGCACAGGATCCACTGCGAAACCTCGGCATCGCCAAGGTCACCGAATGCCGTGATGTCATTCAGTTTGCAACCGGGCTTTTAGTTGGCTTCGGATCGAAATTCAGATACGGGAATCGGCTTTACATTCTACGTGATAAGTACGTATGTCACTGAGCACCTGCGTAGAAAGCCAGGCAGCCCCGCACCTATCAGCACACTCATTTTCTGGTAGGTGTAGGCAGAAGGCCAGGAATGAGCCTCCTCACAGGCTGGCTGGAACCTCCAGGTGAACGCAGACATCACCTGCGTGGCGACAGCGCTCGGAGGCGCCAGACCCCGGACCATCCAGCCGAGCACAGCCCTACAATAACCTGGGGGTTCGGAGCTCTCAGCACTGACAGGCACAAGTACTGGTTCCAGGGAGACATGTGAAGCGCCTGGGCACCAGGGCCCAGGCAGCTACCGGAGCCCTCGGGAGCCCTGCTGCCCTGCACCTGGAGGGGGGAATGCTGGGGGGCAAAGTAAGGACAGGAGCCTGTGCTTGGAGCCCTCCAAGTGATTGACAACAAAAACACTGCCCCAGTGTCCACTTTCAGATCTAGACAGCGAGAAGCGAGGACTCCAGGGAAAATCCATGTTTTTACAGTTTGTGATATTACCGAGCTTTTCTGGTGCCAATTTTAAAACACTGCTATGACCTCTGGAAAGAAGGAAAACTGCATTTCAGCACGACAATGTAGAAAAGAACAAAAAAAGGAAACTGGTTATTTTTGTTTAGCTTGAAACACTAGTCAGGTTAAGAGAAAGGAGCAGAATTCTGGCAAGGACAAGAGCACTCAGACTGAGCCACAACACAGTAATTAGGGCCAGTAGGTCATTAGAGCCACAGCTGTATAAACTAGGTGTATAATTAAGTTTCCACACTGCTTTTTCACAACTGTATTTCAGTTTCTTTTGTGGAGGATGATCAGTAATTCATGAATTTAAAAAAGCAACAACAGCAGCAGCAAAAAGACAGAAAATCTCTGGCTTGCCAATCAGGTGCAACAAAAAATTGCAATTTTGGGGAGGGCTAATTTTGGAAATACATGTGAGAAGTCTCTCTTTGTCAGTGGGAAGTACAAAGTGCCACCTGACAAAAACATTCATGAGACGTCACTTGTTGACAAGCTGCTGTGCGTGGTTTTCCGGAAAAGCATCCCGCGTACGCGGTTGCACGGCAATTATAATTCTTGGAGCAGGTGAAATACAAGCAAATGCAAAATTATACACTAGCATGAAACAGTTATAATACCTTATTTCAAACGTAAGCCTAGTGTACAAGTTATAGGGCATTTAAAAGGAGCAACTGCAAGACTTTAATTATAAACTAGTTCCTACCGTACAGTAGTTTAGAAAAATCAGCCGCTTCCAAGCTGGCAATATCCATATATAGCTCTGCTGCTGTTTGAAACAGACAACCTGTAAAGTTACCAACAACAGAAGAGGACCTCATGAAATGCTCAGAGACCCCACCGTAACCTACTTCTGTCCACTTCATTGATGCACTAACTTGTTTTAAAACACTCCACATTCAGTCGAGAAACTGGAGGGAAGAGTTTACGTGAAGATACTCTGACACACGGGAGGAAAGGGGCGATAGGAGTGGAGGCAGCAAAAATAACACAGTAAAATGCTGGAGCTAACCCCAGGCTAACGCTGGTGGATTAAAACACACGGGCAAAATGGCCAATCTCGTGGCTTTTTAGCCACTTTTCATCAGACAACCACCAACTCGGCACCAGCCACCACACAGTGACATATCGCAGAACAGTTGCTTGATGTGTGCAGCCTCTGGTGCTGGCTGGAGGACACAGTAATTTGTAAATCCACGTGCAACACTTCACTCTTGTCACTAATGCCGTCAGATAGCATCATGCTGTAACACCTATGCTGTAACAGCAGCGTGCACAAAAAGGTTTAAAAAAAAGACTGCCCGGGCTACCGATGGCAATTACTCAGCCTTCTCTGGTGACGGGGGCATGGGATACCAGTGAGTTTTAGATTAATTTTAAAAGCTTAACACATCCAGCCTATACACCAGGTGTGGGGTTTTATTCTGGGAGTGGTTTTCAAGATGCTCACTAGTTGTTTAAGGCACTACTTCCAGGACTGCTGCAGGAGAGCTCATTTGTGGGGGCAAGCTGGGAGACAAGGGAAGACATGAGCCGGTAAGGAAATGTGATGTTCTTTCGGTACAAACTGCCCCCATTTAGACCCTTTTCAGATCCCCGTAGACACTGGAAACCTACAACCTGCAATCACAGACATCAGTCATGAGCAAAAGGTATAAAAAGCACCTAATTCTGTCAGAAGGAGAACATCTCTACTACACTGACATCAAAAGGAATGCCACGCACCTATGCTACCAGAGGTGTCTAGATTTCAGCGGTGTTTTGTCCTCAAAGAAACAAGTCTGAAATACATGAAAAAGCAAGGGGGGAAATGGCTGTTTGGCACCTCCTTACATGTCAAAGCAGCTGCGTTCAAACTGTATTATAACTTCAGCACGCCGTAATGAATTTCTAAGGGATTCCAGTGAAATAGATGGTTTATCCTATTTCTGGAGTGATCTCTTGTAATCCTGCAACACTCCTGAGCTACAATACCTTCCTAACTTCAGTATCCCAAAGGAAGTCATTAGTTATGTTGTATTATCAGCCTGGTGATATTATCACTACAAATATTACCTGTATTGATCTGGAGCCATGTAGACACGACTGAAAACCCTCTCTCAGATTAAGACATGAAAACCTGGCTTGCCAAGAGGTCGGGCACTGCACTGCAACCTCAGATGCGTCAGGCAGGCATTACAGGCAAAAGGAATGCAGGGTAATTAAGGACACGGGAAAATGGCTCATTTTGTGGGGTAATATCTTTTAAAATACCACACTTCCCAGAGTGGTCTCAAGATTTTCACCTGGTGGCGCAAGTTTTTTCAGGTGGACTAAGAAAGATGGGCATTTGGCATGCTTTCCACAAAAATTCTTACAGCTATCAAACAAACTGGTGGATCTGAAAGGGTCTTTTCCTCAGGGTAAGATATGTAAATACCAAGCAATATTCCAGACTGTCTTCATGGAAACATTCTCCTTCCAGAATAGATGAGTGCAATCTTCCTATTTACTTTAAATCACTTCAGGACACTGGATTAAACTAAATGGAACACAGGCACTCTTTTCTGGAACAAGGATAACCTCACATGGAGATAATTAGCACCTATTCCATGTATATGCAGATGGTTATACGGTGCCTTTTTATGACCAAATGTCTTGGTAAATCACCGGCACATGTGAAGACAGTAAAAGAAGATGAAATTACACTACCTGCAATCAAAAACCAGCAATGGGAATACTAACAAATTATTTTGATAGGTCCCAAAAAATGTAATTTAGTTTTCTTAGGCTCACTACCAGAATACTACATTGAGGATAAACAAAAACGGAGGTGTGAAAACACTGACTGCCTTGATAGGCCTACAATCTCCAGATCGCTACACCTTAATGTATATTTGCTTCAGGAAAAAATAGCTCCTTTCCAAGGTGCTACCGTAACCTTACATTCCTCCTCTGGCGTCCCCGCCAGCAGCGCCCGCTCCCCTGCCCCACTGCCCCGGTTGTGCCAGTGCAGCTGTCCTGGGTGACCACACCACGAACCAGACCCCAACAGGCACCTGGGGCAAATCCAGCCTCTCTTTTGCCAGGCCTCAGCCCCAGCACCATGAGCAGCCGTACCAGCACAACTCAGGAGACGGGGCAGTGCCAGGGGGGCGGCTGCCCAGGGACAGCCCCTGGAGACATGCCCTACAGCTGCAGGGCTGCCCGCTTGTCCTGCCGGGATCCTGCCTGTCCTGCTCCCCATGCGACAGCGTCAGGAACGACTTGTCCCTGCGACTGCTCCTCTGGAAGGGACCCAAGCCCACACAGGCTGTGCACCTCATCTTCCAGTTTGGAAAACGAGGACTTTTCTATTCCATGGCACTTGCTTACTACCCTGCAGCAGCATATGAATGCCATTTGCAGGAGTCTCGGGCCAATGCCGCGGCTGTCAGCTGGCCAAGAAATGACCCTGCAAGAAGTAGCCTTTTAATTTTGTGCACTTTCCAGTTTGCAGCCCAGCTAGTGCTTAAACTGAGCAGGGAGCCCTGGGGGCACGCATAGGATTGCAGTCCCTACCCACAGGCAGTCCCACTGTCTCCCAGCAGGCACATAGGAACGAGAGCGGCGGGACCTCATCCCCGCAGACCAGAGCGAGACAGGGGAGGATGCTCTTGGGGTGGGACTCGGATCGAGCCGAAGCCCCACATGACCCTCTCTCCCTTGCTGGACTCTGCTTCCTGTGTTTTTTCTTGGCTGAGCATCATTTTAGTTATGCCCAAAAAAGAAGACCAGAAAACATGGACTAATTACCAAACAAATTAAGTGGCCAGGGAGGAACATGCACTCAGGGGAAAGAGGGTGGGATACTGCTGCACCAGAGGAGAAACTAACCCTCTGCCAGCATCCACCTATCCATCCGCCGTAACAGCAACCGCCTACAATTGTTTTAGATGAGTGCGGAGGAAAAAGTGATGGCAGAGTGTTCAACTCCAGGGAGGTGAAGGATGAGAATCTCTGATTTAAATACACATGAACATATTCTGCGCTCCCCCTCCTAAGATTTTATTTAATCTTTGGTAAAATCTGCAAAGCTTTTTACTACCCCCGTAAATCGGCTTAGCGTGCTCTGCAGAATACCTGCTGCTACCGCCGGCCCTGCGAAGGCAGCCGTGTAAAAGCAAGATATGTCCCAATTGTTCACACCAATGCTCTGAGCTTGTTCTTACTTTGCAGCAAGTAAAATCAAGATCAGCGTAGGCTAATGCTGTCCTCACTTCCATAAAATTCAAAAGGCGATGCAATAACAACCTAGGGAGAACGGTGTATTTTTAGGGTGGGATTACGAAACTCGCACTATGAATTTTAATCTCCGAAATGGTCATGTTCTTTTATGGGGTTCAGAGGCCTTTCTTCCTGGGAGTTTTGCACACTTCAGTCATTTAACTTTTTTAATCTTCCTACATTTGGAGAGAGAGGAGCAAGTACCCTGCCTGAAACTTTTAGCATTAAGAAAACCCACAACATTTTTGTCTAACGTAATTACTGACAGATTCCAATTGGAAAGCTGTTGCTTTTATTTTAATTTTATTAAAGGAGTGAACAAAGGCTACCCAAGGCACCACAATAAAATTACATTAACTGTAAAATTACATTATTAATTCTTTAATCTCACTTGAGGCCTCAAGCTGTTGCTATGTCCAATTACCCAGCTAACCACCTGTCAGAACTGTAAAGCTAGTTTAACATTACCTCCAGGACAGTTGTGTGCCCTGTGTTCAGTCAGGTCTGCCAGTGAATCGAAGTCCTGCTGACAGTTATCGCAGGTGTAAATTGACTCATCCTCCATGTCTTCATCTTCCTCATTTCGCTCTTCCTGGCTCGTCACACTGTTCCTCTCTTCCAGGGCCCGGCTGTCCTTCACTTCGCTCTCCAGCTCTCCTCCCAGGCCACCTGCCAACAGCAAGAACATTCTCTAAGTTTGAGAGGTCTGAAAAACAAGAGCTTTAAGAAGGATGTTGCACTTATTAAGATACATTTAATTACAGCCGCTCTCACATTATTCCCGACACCTTTCATTATATTAATGTGGGGTTTATATCATGCGGTGCAACAATTCTCAACTGTATTCTCCGCTGCTTAGTGCGAATCCTGCAAACACTCTCTCCTAATCTTCTCTGGTGGGTGTATAGCAGAAGCCTCTAACTCTCTGTCATATAAAGTTGTTAGTGTTTTATCACTTAACCAGATTCTCAAAGCTTTAAAAATTGGCAAGATTAATTACAGCCCGCAAAGAAGAGGCATGTGCTGCATTTTAATTCTCAGTGCTCTCCTCTCCCCACCGCCTCCAAGCCCCAATATTAGTAACAACAAGAAAAAAGGGATGTAGCTGAAGACCCCCGAAGCACACGTATAGCCCAGGACGAGAGGCCCCGCTGAAATGACGAGAGGCCCTTAGCTGGGCAGGGGAGCCCGCGCTGTGCCGATCTAGCCCGCAGCATTGCATCCGACCTTCAGGTCTCTGAGATATTTTTTGTCTTCATCTGTGCCCAGAGTACGGCCTAGCATCCTCGCCAAAACCCCGCCAGCTGTCATGTGCATTAGTGCACGGGGAGACTGAGCTCTCCGGCAGCTCCAGGAACACCCCGGTGCAGGGGGCCATGCACCCTGGGGACGTGCACCCTAGGGACGTGCAGGTGGCAGCTCCACGCACAGGGAGCTCTCAGCTGGCAGTGGGGGGAGCACGGGCAGCCAGCCACAGTCAGACCCCCCAGCATGCGCTCAGCGGCCTGCCATGAGGGATGGGCTTGCAGCCATGCCCGCGTGACTCCAAACACTCCCTTGGCTGTGGTGGCCACTCAGATGTGCCTGAAGCCAGTCGTGCCCAATGGCTCTGTGGAGCACTGCGGCTGGCTCTCCCTTGGGCTCTCCGGAGAGGCAGCAGAGGTGAAAACGCCCTTCTAAGTCCCTGTTGCCCTCCCAGCAGGGAAAGCATCCGTTAGATACGCTGGCCACGCTGACCGGGCTGTGGCGAGCAGCTCAAACAGAGATGCCACGCGCCCCTTCTGCACGCATGTGCCACCAACACGGGCGATAGACAGGGCCGCAGATGCTACATCTGCACCGTTCCACCTGCGTCTGTGGGCGCTCACACACCCGGCATCCCCGCGTTGGTGAGCCAGGAACATTTGAGAACGGAACGGCAGGCTTTTCCAGCAGCAGAGATCCTACCCCACCGCACGCTGGCTGACCTCGAAGGCCCAGGAGCTGCTCAAGCTGGGCAGGAGGGCGGTGCCGCCTTGTTGGTTTGGGATGTGTTTGGGTTTTAAGCCATTAAGGAAACACCAGTGAACAGAGAGATGAATTGTTTCTAAAATTAGATCAGCGCCAAAAAGATTAAGGGCAACCGATGCTGAGAACATGAAACAAATCTGGAAAATAAAATTTATTAAAGATGAAAACCGGTTACCACAAGCACTGCAATTCAGACACAGACGCTAGTAGGGCTCTGCTACCGCTATCCAGCCAGAGCACGTTTTATCCCATCTTCTGCACTGCGCATGGTAACGTAAATCAACCCGTGTAAAATGCGCTCTGCGGCTTTCCGTGGAGCACTCCTAACATGACGTACCCTGCGAACTGCAATGGAAATATTAAAAATCAATGCCTGCTTGTTGTGCAGCACAGCATCCCTCTTAGCAATTAACTGATCTGCACATTTTCAGGTTCTTTCACTGTTAAATTATACATACCTTTCTACTACAAAATTTCCATTAAGGGCTAGATATTATGTTCATCTTAACAAATCAGATACGCCGCTTACACAGCGGTAATGAATTTAAGGATTTGGTTATAGAAAGTATCACTCACTAAGCTCTCCATATTGTAAGTCATCATCTGTACTATGTTTATTCAATAAACTGCTGCTTGCTGAACCTCACGCTTGATAGATTCTTCCTTAAATAAAAATGTATTGCAGCGAGAAAACGCACCACTCTGGTTCTCTTTATACTACTACTTCACCAAATAAGTTTGAAGCTACGCTAGCTTTGCCTTACTTCGCACATAATTCCATGTACATACCCAATTATCACTTCCATTCTGTCGTATTTACCTGGCCCACCCTTTTACAGCCTCCCATCCCAGACTGCAATCACAAACATTTTACCTCATTCAATCTTTTTAAAGCCTGTATGTCCTGCAGACGTGATAGTTAATAAATCAGAATGTCAACTCTCTGGTTTTATAAGACATAAACCTATAAAAACAGTCCAAGTATATAAATCTAATCTAACCAAACCAACCGCCATCGGCTTCCATGCCGCCTGCCAGCAGAGACCGCAGAGAACACCTCTGAACTCTCTGCCACCACCCAAAAAAGAAAGCTTTTAGGCAACTTCGGGGAGGTTTAAGAGCCCTTCACTAATATTTTCAGCAGAAATATTGTCTTGTGACAGTTAACCTAAAGACCAGCTGATGTGGTGTGTACACAACACTTGGTGACTACACCAGGGATAAAGCCCTTTCACCGAGTCCAACAATAACAAATAATTTAACACACTGCTTTAGGAAAAATAAATTGTACAATGTGAGATAAGAAAATAGATTCCCGACTGCAAAGCAAAATTCCAGAAACATTTTTTAATTCCCTATTGAATGGGAAATCTGATCCTTTAGGCAACTTTTCAAAAGTGTCATTGCTTGACAGAGTTGTATGTCAGATAACACAACAGCGAATCTTGCATAAATTATTTAGCAAATGCAACATTGCTTTAAAATGAGACTTTTTTTCTGTTTTCAGCAAGTTGAAGGAATTTTACATGTCTGCCACGCCTCAGTGTTACTGTCCTTTGAATAACATGGTCTTCAGATTCCTCTGCCAAGCCGCGTGCTTGGTGCTTGCCTTGTAGAAACCAAACACCACTGAGAAAAATCTGGGGTGTTTCCTGGTTTTTTGACCTTTGTTTCCACTATTTTGACCATGAGCTGCCAGTGGGGTGTGCAGGGTGCGGACGGCCCCAGGGAGATGTTAGCCCCTTGCCTGGGGGAGCAAAACAGCCAGCGAGCGCCAGGGCGGTGATGGGAAAGGGTGGTCCATCCAGCAAAGAAAGGCTTCAAAAGCAGCCCAGCTGCTCCCATGGTGAGCTCAGTTTCCCTGACGAGGACAGCAGGCCACGAGCATTCTTCAAGAATTCATTTCTGAGGAGTTTTGTGGTAGCAGTTCACCACTTTAACCTGCAATTTTCCTGCTGGCAAGAACTGCAGGAGCATCCCGCCCCAGCGCAGCCCGGCAGGATGGGTGCATGCAGGCATGAGCACACTGCCGAAGGGTTTTGGGTCACCATGGGAGGTCAAGGCACTTCTGGCACCAGAAGCGGGAGCAGGTGTGATTTTGGAGCTGGGCCTGGCTCCAAGGGGACGCATCCATACACTACCACACAAAGGGGCTTCTTGGTGGCCAGAGCCAATGGCACCTTCTGAAGTGTCCAAGGATGAGTGGATCAAGCACAGATATGTGTATTAACTGATGACACAGCTTATTTTTAAGCCTAGGAGATTAGTGAACTTGATTCAATAGTAAGGGGTTTCTATCTAGATTGCTAAAAACAACTGACCTGTGAGGAGTTTGTACAGGGAACGCCCCCGCGAAGGTGACACAGCACCATGGGCCAACAGCTCCCAGCTGGCACCGGGACGTTTGTGTACAGCACAGGGGTACGGCCTAACATCAGCAGTGGCAGGGAGCAGCTGACACTGCATCTTAGGATAAATGACTGCTAATTAATTCTAAAGGGAGGGAAAAAGGCTCTGCATTTCACAAAATGTTATCAGTAATTTATAAATGGACCTGCCATCGCTAACGACGGCTTTAACAATTTTCTTGCATGAATAAGAGAGGATACAGTTTGAGACATCAGCCTTGAAAGTACACCTTGCTCTACCCAAAATGTCAGGAAACAGAGCTGAGGGGCTTTTTGGTTTTCTTTTTTTTCCCTGTCTCTCCCTCCAGCACAGTGGAAGGCCTGAGGCTTTACACAAGAAGAATATTTTACCCTATGACCTAAACAATCTGGCCAGCAGTCAAGAATATGTTATTCTAATTGCCACTAAAGTTAATGTTGTTAATGACTCTTGGTTTTTCTGTAAAAGCCAGCTTATGCTCTAGAAAGTTACTATTTCAAAGGGGACATATGAAGAACTGGGAGTGTTCCTGCCTGACCTGGTGGTCCAAGGAATGTGGCAAACTTGGCAAAGCTGGAAAAGCGAATCCCCAAAGGCCTGGCTTGAAAGTTGCAGTCAGTAGAAATGCCTTCTGAGCTGTGCTCAAAACAGCTCTGTTACAGGAACAACAGGCTCCTAAAGCCAAATAGTTGAAAACAGATTACATGTACCTTGTTCGACTCGGGCCTCACTGAAGTCAAGAGCAAATTTCCACTTCCTTCAGTCCAACCGAGATTTATGGCATCACTGCTGGGCTGGGGTTGTGCTGGGAACTGAGTGTGGCAGAGCTTCAGCCCTGGACCACAATGCCAGCCCAGCGACGATGGCAGCAGCAAACCACTTTGGGGATTTAGTGACACAGGACGGTCAGGGCCACGCTGGAAGTGCTGCTGAGGTCTACATGCAGTTTCCACTGAGAGACATGGGCCAGATAAATTAAAAAAGGAACCAACCTCTTCGCTTATTTTTTCAGCTGCGGAATCAAACACGGACAGTTTAAACCTTTTATATTATCAGCACAATACGGGGCAAGCAAGCCTTTCTGTCTTTGTGCCAGAGGGCTTCTGGGGCTTTTCTTTAGTTTTTTTTAAGCCTGAGGACTTTTTAAAGCTGGGATTTATTTTAAATCTAGGATGGTTCTTTGGAACATACTATTTAGTTAGCGCAGGGTCATGTCTAGTTTGAAATACCTCCTGTTACAGGGCTTCCACCAAGAGCTGTTTGGTTACAGCAGGCATACGCTGACTTCCCATCAGGGCAACTCTGCGCAGAGCCACAGCCACAATCCACACAGTGCCTGGAGTTAGGCGTGCAAATCACTGCCTAAGCACGTGCGCACACGCACACTGGCTGAGGTCTGAGAGCTGCTGGAAGGCAAAGGGTACAATGAAGAGGAGGCAAGAGGCATCTCTTCATCCTCTGCCTTGGTCCAAAGCAAAAACAATTGAAGGTCTCACAAAGGGCTACCATAATTCCTAGCAATCTTCCAGAGGTGCCGGACAAGTGATAGAAGTAAATGGCACTGAAGAGATAAAAGCCAATTGCTGGAGCGAGGGGTGCTGGCACACAACCGACACACCTCCTGGGGCTCGGCGGAGCCCCGAGGCCCCTGCCCAGGGGGGCAGCCTTCCTGCCCCACGGACGCAGGGCTGCCGTCAGCTCCCCGGCAGGACAAACAGAAAGGAAATTCCGTCTATAATTAGGAAGTGAGAACAAAAGAAACAAATTACTTAAAGGAAAAGTCTAATCTAAACGTTCATTAGTAAACGTTTCGCTTGGTGTCAGATGCCAAATCAGCGTGCGAAGGGTCGCTAGTTTTAAGTGGTTTGTTACATTTTAGTGTTGCTCTAGCACTGTCATACAGCGAGGGAGTCCGATGTTCTCTGGCACTTGTGGTCAAAGAAGAATGAACAGAAGCAAAAAAGCCACAAATGTTTCAGTAATGAAAACACAAACAAACCTCAGCTGAAATCTTCCCATAGGATGAGAAGTCTTGACTTTGCAGGGTAACCCTGTGGCTCTTTAATCATTCAAAACCATCTCTTTTAAACACTGGCATCTTGAATGTGGGTGTATGTTGTGTGCTACCTCCCAGTGGGCCAGGGCCCTAATGTGATCCACTGTAACCATACCTGCACAGAGCAGCCAAAAACCTGTTCCAGCCAAGCAAACCACGTCAGAGAGCGCAGATTGCATCCCAGCCCTAGGACCAGGACCAGGTAGCAAAGGCAGCTCGTTCCGCACATCGAATCCTTGCTATGTGCATCAAAAGCAAGCAGGTTTGGTACTCTATCATGCAGTGCAGCACCGGTCTTTCACACAGTGTCAAACCCCATGAGGTATATATATATATGGGAAAAAAAAAAAAAAGTCTAGCTGAAAAACAAAGAGCCAGAAAGGATCATAGAATCATGGAGTGGTTTGGGTTCAAAGGGGCCCACTAGACCAGGTTGCTCAAAGCGTCATCCAGCCTGGCCTTGGACAATTCCAGGGATGGGGCATCCACAGCTTCTCTGGGCAACCTGTCCCAGTGCCTCCCCACCCTCTCCGGGAAGAATTCCTTCCTGATATCCAATCTAAATCTCCCCGCTTTCAATTTAAACCCGTTACCCCTTGTCCTGTCACTACAGGCCCTTGTAAAATGTCCCCCACAGCTTCCTTGTAGCAACCCTCCCAAGGCACTGGAAGGTGCTGTAAGGTCTCCCCGGGGCCTTCTCTTCTCCAGGCTGAACAAGCCCAACTCTCTCAGCCTGTCCCCATAGCAGAGGGGCTCCAGCCCTCGGAGCATCTTCATGGCCTCCTCTGGACTCGCTCCAACAGGTCAATATCCTTCTGATGTTGGAATAATGCATGAAACACCACGATATATTCACGCAACATCAAATCGTACGGGATGACTACATGACAGAACAGAGGGAGTGAGCACAGACTGCCATGCAATCCTGCCGATGCTCAATCACCACGTAACGCTCCTTGCGGGTTAACAGATCCATGCATCAGATCTTGCCTTCCCTCAACGAGAGGAAAAAACAATCATAATACCAAAAAAATTATTTGATCCAGCATGTAGTTAATGGTGTTGGCCTCCTAAGACTTACAACTTAATAAAATTGATCTCACTGCAGTACTGTAATGAAGAACAGTAGGATAAGGCTACCCTTGAACCATGAAAATTGCATATTGTTACCTCCCCGTGCCCTCCTAGGGCTATGGCCACTGCAGCCTCTCCAAGCTGTCATTTGTCTGACTCTGACAGCAGCTCCACCGACAAGTGGCAATGGTGGCCATGAGAGCTTCTTTTGGAAAGACAAGGGAAGAGGGACAGTGCTCAGTGCTACGTGTCTCTCTGGATAATAACCCACAGGATAAAACAGGGGCTGTACTAATACAGTTTTGTGTGATGTGTGTTAACAATAAAATATATAACAGCCAGACTTTAGGAAGTGCACATGATCGCATTTCACCACAGTCTTATTACATGCCTGCATGTATTCAATCATATTAATTTCTAAGTAGGTGGAGAGTTCTCAGCATTCCTCTTCAGCTTAACAAAGAAAAACTATTTTGGTAGGGTACTGCACCTCCTTCTACATCTGCTTGCATACACACTTTAAGAGAAAGGGGTTCCAAGCTAAATGTCCAGTAATAACTAGCTAACTGCTACCAGTGCCTGCACCGCCGCTGCCTGTTTCTGCAGGCATTACACCGCCCACAGAATTGTTAACGACAGCCCTGCACCCCTCAGCATCCTCCTATTAACACACTTACACCAACATTTCACGGGCCAAGTGTTCATCTAAGAACACCTGAAGTGTCTACCTTGAGTTTAAAGGCATGGGAAGAGCTGGCAGGCAGAGGACGGGCAGCTTGTTGCACCTTCCTTTGCTGTAGCGCAGTCACGGACACCACACGCAGAACGGATCACGTGGGTCAGTTGCTGGTGCACGGAGCCGTGCTTCCACCTGAGCCCACCTGTATCTACACAGGGTTCTTTCTGTAGGGCGTTATTGCCCTGTTTCCTCCAGTGACACCGAGACTTTGGGCCGTACTGTTCTGCCTCCATGCAAATCCAAGCCGGCTGCTGGCGTGCCCGTACCAACTCCCAGAACGTACGCGTGTTCTTATGGACGGTCCCGGCCCCGTGCTCGCTCAGCCAGTGTAACTGTTTACATCTGGCATCCGACCTGCAACCCACCGGCTTTGCTCAGTCAATGACTTTTATATCATGCTCTCATACACAAACTCGCCCTGCAACCCTGGTTTTCTTGGATTTCAAGACTTCCAAAGTATCCTTTAGTCAACATGCTAGAGAAACCTTTTATTAAATGCTGCTAATTTTTTTATTGATCAAACTGTGAGCCATTTCATTTTCCATTATAGCAGAAATCTCCTATAGGAGCATTCAGATTAAGTTTCTTTATTCTGTCTCTAGTAGCATGTCACTTTTAATCAGTTTTTAGTTTCATTATTGCTTAAAAATTAGAAAGCGGTTTCTCTGTGCTTTATTGCTTTTTTTAAAGTTTAGTTACGGAAGGGTTATTAAACTTGGAGAATATACAGACAGGCGTAACGTGCTAAATAAATTCCTTACTGTCTCTAACCAACTTTAACATTAGCTTTTTTTATAATTTTTAGCTTTATTTTCACCGAAAGACTGCTTGTAATTATTACTCATGTTCTCCCCAAACACTTATGTTACTAAAGTGTGAAATGTCTTCTAACACAAAGACAGTTCTCTGGGAAGTAATTACAAAAATGCATTCAGGGGCAATAATTTTATATTAACTGTCAGCAGCATACATCGTCTGAAAAGGCACTTGTTATGAAGGAATTATTTGTGCGGAATTTGAAGGCACTAAAGGCGAAGCAAAACTGCAGAAACGCATTAAACTGAAACTCCAGCTCCCTCATCAAGGGTCAGTTTACGTTTAAATCATTACCTTGAAGGCAACCCCACACCTTCTGAAGAGTCTATTAGAAAGACAATTTCAATTTATGCACAAATTGGATAGAGTCTCCGCTTTTCGTTGTGGAACAATTTGCACCCCCTTTTTAAGGAAATTTCTGAGCAGCTAATCAAAAAGATGTATCTGAAAATTATGGACTTCTATTAACCTTTCACCGATGACACTAAAAATACTTGCTAATGATTCATGGGTAGTAACAAAAATAGTGGCCTCAAAACTGACCAGGCACATTAAAAAGGTATCTGTGTCTGTAACGGACACAAGGAAAGATTTAATGAACATTTTATGGTAACTTTTAGCCTGTGGGCTAATCCCTCAGACCTTAGGAAGGTGAAATAACTCAGTGAAATTAAAAAAAGAAAAAAAGAAAGAAACCCAGCAATAGTGATCAAGCATCATACCTCTTTAAAGGTGCTTTTAAAAAACTTCCAACAAGGAAATCATAAAAACACCATCAAAGAGTAAAATTTCCTCCCAATCTTACCTGCAGGTAATGTTTCAGTCTTTCTAGTGCTTTTACTAAAACGATTCAGATGTTGTGATGCTACATGACAAATGCATTTATACACCGAGAAGCGGACAAAGAGCCAAGTTATTATTATTTATTTGCATGTGAGCAGCAGTGGGATTGTGCTTTACAGTGTTAACAGCACATGGTGTTTATCAGCTCTTCAGTGTTTGGCAACCAGTTTAACGCTATAAATACGGGACGTACACACTTCCCTGCCACAAAAAGCACGGCACGTGAATGTCAGAGAATGCAGTGAAAGGCAGCGAGCGTGCCAGTCCGGAGCGTGCCACAGGTTCGGCTACAGGAGCAGCGCCCGATGGCAGCACTCTCTCCAGTTACTGGCCTCGGTCCCGCAGGGACCCTGCAGGGTGCCCTCCCGCCCCTCTGCCCACTGGGGCTGGGGAGCAGACCCCTGTTGTACGCTGGGGTCTCCTCCTTGGAAAGAATGGGCTCAAAAGCCGGGGGAAGGTCTCGGTGGATCACAGTGGGCTGCGGCGGGGCCCGGCAGTGCGTTAGCAGATGGCAGAGCCAAGGAGGAAGGCACATCTCCTGTGTGCATCTGACCCGCAAAGCACCACCTCGATTAGATGAAAAAGTCCCCATCCTGCTTTCTACCGTGACCCGTTCCCGCTCCGTTTGCTACAAGGGATGTTCCACGCCCAAGTGCAGACAACAGTTACCACCACTTTTGCACAGTATCAACACCTCACGCTCTTCCAGTGTCAAATAGCAATTTGCTTCGTAGACCTCTGTGGCATCCAAATCAAATAGTGTGTTTGCACACAGCTATCCAAACCTCATCCGCAGCGAACTCCAGCCCACTTACTCCAGACATGTAGTAGCTGGGCAATGCATTATCTGCCTCTGGAAACAAGATGTTATTGTCCACTTCCAGATTCTTAAGGAGCATCTGAAGGGGAGGAACTGCCACCTTCAGTTCCCAGAACGAGGTTCAAACCAGAACGACCCAAAATTCATCCGTATGCACAAGGAAATGGATATGCAGCAAGTGTGGGGATCAGAGTGAAGTGCGCTTCTTCAGAAAAGCGTACTTCCACTCCTGGACATGCAACTGGTCAATAATACTGACCATCCAAGAAAATCCACATAGATTTTCAGCACAAAAATGGCACTTGAATTATATTTAGGTATATAAATATTTTAATAAGGCTCAACTTAGTAGTTTTCAAGTCTCTGTTGAAGACAAGTGTCCCGTTTCCAGCAGCTCCATGGAATCCCACTCACACCTAACACAGGACATCTTAATCACATTTTAATTCATAAACATGAATTAAAGCATGACAAAACCTTTTTTTTCTTCTACGGAAATGGTGTGAATGATTTTTTTTTTTACTTTAAGGTAAAGCCAGATATCTGTAAAACTTAAATCTATAGCTCCCTGAACAGACAGAAAATTCAGAAGGCTTAATAAAGTTCACCTGTGGCTTGTTATTGCAGCTGCATATCAAATGCAAAACTAAGGTATTGACTGGTTCTGCTCAGAATAGCAGCTGCTGGAACTCATGATTAAAATAAACCTGCTGATTTCTAAAGATTACAGATGATGTCATTTACCGTAAGTGACAAATGTGACTATGTTTTTCAATGTTTGAATCCCCTTCATCTCATTCAAAATGCAGATTCCTTTGTTGTTCCTCTATAAGGTCCAGGACTGCGGACTGTCCTTTCTGCAGCTAAGTGCTGGCCCCCGGAAGATTCCCGTCCATGGTGTGCAACAGCCTGCAGTGTACGCCCACGGGAGCGAGACGTACCAAGAAAACAGAGCAAGGCCTCAATACAAAATACCCTCATATGTCCCTGAATATATTCCTGTCCAAAATGCACTTTTGCCATGCGTAGGATATAGATTTGTTTTAAACCTGTGCTGAAGAGGAATCCCTTTCCCAAGCCAAACCTACAGGATCCTACAGGTAGCATTTGCATTCATCTTTTTATGCCTACAAAACCCCCAAAACATTAGGACTGAGAGACAAAAGAGCCACAGCACTCTGCAAATCATCAGGAACCGAGGCATGGAATCAATACAAAAGGAAAAGGGGGAACAACAGTGGGAAAAATGTACTGTGGCATAAAGAAAAATACACTTGGGCAAATTAGAGAAAGCAGTTATTATTTCACTGCCCCTCTCATGGGTCTTGGTTTGCTTAGAACCTGCCTGGATCATTTTCTGGTGGGAAAGGCAAATGTGCGGCTGAAGGAACATGGAAAGGACCTGCTCCTGAGACAGCTGTGCCTGGAAATCTTCAGAACTGTGCTTAACGACCAGAGAGGTTTCTGTGGGGCTGGGTACACAGAGTTAGCTTCTTAGGAAAACTCCTGTTTACACCCAGGGTGTAGAGGGCAGACCTGGACCATAACCTAGCTGTGGGTTTTAGGGCCTGATCAAATATCAAGTAACAGCTTCCAGAAAGAAGCTTGCTGGCTTTCTCTCTACAAGTCTGGTTAGCTTTAGGAAAAAGGGTATGCACCTGAGGAAAAAGCCACATTTTCCCAAATGTCTGCTCATGTCCCTTTGCCACTGGGTACTGCGGGCAGAGGGGCAGAGGCTCATGCCTCTGCTGCACAGGAGCCCTCCGAGGGAGCCCAGCCAGCAAAACAAGCGAAAATTGGGAAAACAGTACCTTACACCACTCTAGCTGGAGCTGGGGAGGCACCCAGAGGCAGCCCAAGTTGATGTAGGAGGCAAATCCCTACCGAATGGCAACGGACTGTAGCAAAACCCACCTACGTGTCTAAATGGCTCCAGAAGAGTAGCGCTTACAAGCGTTTGGAAACATTACCCCAGGTCTCATTCGGCGCGTGCATCCCTGCGTGGCCAGCACCGGGCTGGACACCACATCCCAGTGCAGGTATCCAGACCACAGCAACAGGATTCAGTTGCCTTTTTTTCATATTCATTACTAAGATTCTCAACCAGAAAAGAGAGGAAGGTCTGTGCATCTTGTACGAGGCAGCACAGGAAAGGGTAGTTCACAGGTGGCCAAGCTATTAGAGAAGTGTTGGATCCTGCAGAAAGTATTACCTTCCGTGTGCCCGTGGCCAGCCCCGGCTGCCCAAACACACACCCCTCCTGCCCAGCCCATACCCCGAGGAGGCTGATACCAGCCACGGGGCAACCAAATTACCACAACTCACAGTTTCCTGCCAGTTCCTGCTCATTCTCTCTTCTCAGTTCTAAAACGATGTGATTTTGGGCTGTGGGCTCAGTTATGTTTGTGTTTAACACGAGCTCACACGCAAACGTTAATGTCCCTCAAGTTTCCTTTCTCATTTCTTCCCTTAATACCAAACTCTGAAGCCCTACACGTCTCACTTGACAAAGCCATTAATTCAGTAATTTCACATAATTAAATCGAGCAAAGCAGAGTATTTAAATTGGAGCTAAGTGAAATATACTTCTGCGCGGCTCATGCTGTTAGAATTGTGCTGCATGCTATTCTGCTGCTGCTCATTTATTAATTTGGGATCGGCTGAAACGTGACACCGCGTAATAAGGAATGCGCTGGCTTCAACAGAATTAGAAATTAAAAAAAAAATCTAAAAAAATCCTGGAGGACAGTGAATCAAGAACCAAATGAAATAAGTTAATCCCTCTGAAGGAGCCCTCAGCAGAGTATTTCTACACCCAGCTGCAACCTGCACCCAGGTTTGTACTTTCCCTGCGATAACTAATTTCTGGCAAGAGGTTTTCAGCTCTATTCATCCCTGGAATAAGAAGTGAGTCCTCCAGCGTGGTGATCCTTTTAGCGGAGCTAACACTTTTTCTCCTAATATCTTCCTGCATTCTTTCTTCTAGCCCACCGTGGTAAAGCAAGCATGAAAAGACATTTAAAAGAGTTCAAGCTAAAACGACTGTAAAGTCTTGTCTCCCTCAGCCGCTCCTCTCATTCGGCAGGTCCTGGGCGCTGGAGCAGGAGACAGCCGCGTGGTGCACAGCAGCAGAGCACTGGCAGAGCCCTCGGCTCTACCGTGAGGGTGATGGATGGTAAAAAACAAATGGACAGATAAAACCCTAAGGATGGATTTTTGCTAGCAAGTGAGTAATAAAGGGGAAGAAATTAAGGTGGCCAATAATCCAAGTCGTGGAAATACTTTGTGTAATTACAAAAAGTCTCTCCAAAATATAGTGGTCTACTTTTCCTTTCTATCGGCGCTTCCTGCTTCTCAAGTGTTACAAACGACCTTAATTGGGCTCTTCCAGATACACGGAGAGTTCCTCCACTTCCTCCTCATCCTCGAAGGGCACCGGAGAAAGGTGCAGCTCCGGACTGCTCACTGTAACCCTCACCAGACACAGC
This sequence comes from Rhynochetos jubatus, assembly GCA_027574665.1. Classification (NCBI taxonomy): domain Eukaryota; kingdom Metazoa; phylum Chordata; class Aves; order Eurypygiformes; family Rhynochetidae; genus Rhynochetos; species Rhynochetos jubatus. Next base: position 16,863,504 of record CM050661.1, on the reverse strand, counting down.
TCGGAATGACCTGCTCCCACTAATGAAAAAAGAGGGGGGGAGGTAGGGGGGAGATACTGTTGCTGTTGTAATTAAGCTTGTGAGGAGTTTAGTTGGAGAGAAATTAGATGTATTTACACGCTGCTCTGTTGCTGATGAAGCACCAGCTATTTGGGAGAACTTCTAATTAACCCTAATTTAGTTGATATGCTCTTTAGCAGCCCCATTCCCTGTGTACTTTGCACTAGGTAAAAAGTAGCAATAATAACAAATTATCCATTTTTAAAAGGCCCATTTCTTTGTGGGGGCCCAGTCCCAATTTCTCTCCTTAAATGACTGAATTTGCATTTTAGTTGCTGACAAGTAGGAAGAGACACACTTGAGAACTTCATCCTACAAACCAGCTTCTTCAGCAGCCCCACGCCACAGCTCGCACAGGCATGGCCACTGCACCCACAGCCCCACGCGGCCCCACGCCCACCCGCTCCGGCGCTGAGGCGGAAAAAGGGTCTGGAGGTTTGCTTTGGACCTGCCACCCAATTTACAGCTATCACAGCGAGGAGTCTTGCTACAAGTATTAAAACGCTTCCACTCCTACATCCTCAGCCAACTCTGCAGTCTGGCCACAATGTTCATTAACCAGATACAGTTTGAAAAGATTTCATTACAGTGTCAAGCTAAAAATCACTTCACTCTTATGGTGTGTTTTCTCATTTAATAAAATCTAAATGGCTCTGCCACGCTTCCAGTGCCTGTGGTGTATCTGTGGGTTGCTTTGCAACTCAGAAAGAAATGTAAAATACAACAGGTTTACAACCTCAGTATATAAAAAAGCCCTAAAAATTGACCAGTTTTTGTAAAATATTTTGAGGAAGAGCAACACCAATTCTTATTTCAATTTCACACAGAAAACATCATAAACACTGAGCACTGCTTTTTGAAGTAAGGGTGAAAAATGGAACATAATTTAATTCTGTTACACAGAAGCAGCTATGCTGGCTTGTCACAACACAAACCCAGAGATGCCAAGAGCATTTGCAGAGGTGATACTCCTCATGCCTTCAAGGCTGCAGCTGTCTGCACACACAATATATAAAGAAAAAATGAAGAAAAAAATGTGGATTTCTGCAACATCCTGCCCAGAAAACATTTTACCAATCTGGCTATTAGCCAACTTGTGCAAGATTTCAGCCTGAAATTCACCTTCATCAGAAAAAGAGTATTTTTACAGCACAACCTTTCTTTCATAAGGATGTAAACCGAATGCTGCTCTTGGTTATACCCGCTTAACCCTGCTGATGGTGTATGTTTCCAGGGTGTTTATTGTGCAAATTGGGCAATCAATACATTTTGTTTAATGTGATCAAAGAAGAGAAGCCGAACGCTTTCTACACAGAACATTTCTCACTCGTTTAACAGGATACCTGGTCATCCGGGCTCGTCTGCTAAACACAAAGGGCCCCATGTGAACCAGTACCAAAGTTCAAGTTTTCTGTTTCTACACGTTCTGTACAAACCAATGGCAGCATTGCACACTGACTCTTCTTCTGCAAATACAACCAACTGGATGAAATCAACAATGCAAAATGGAAGTCTCTCCTGTTGTCGCCAACGAACGACAGACCACATACATCTTTTGAATATTGTCAAAATTACTCAAAGAAGAACTTCCTTTCAGAACACTGCCTTCAAAATGGCCCAGTGCCACATGACTCTGAGACATATAATGGAACTTCGTAATAAGGAAAAAAGGCAACAATCTTTCTGTTGCTACAGTTGCCTCTCCTTGACGGGCCGCCAAGAACAGCTTGATGCAGCCCTTCCTGGGAGAAGGCTCGTTCAAGTCTGAGATACGCATTTTTTTTAACAGAAAACGTACGTGAAATAAAGATGGAACTAATCAGTCTGTCAAAACAATACATTTATGAACTGTGAAAAGATCTGATTTAAATCTTTTGATAAGAAATAGTTCTCTGATTTTCTTTCTATGGATGGAAACAACCACTAACTCCATCTGTGTTCACCTACCTCACAAAAACAGGGCCCAGGAATTCAGTGTTATTTAAGACGCCTATAGCCAGGATAAATAATGCCGCTAACCACAAGACTACACCGTGCCCAGCTCCAAGGGCTCCACAGCCCCTCTCAATTAAACGAGACCAGGGAAAACCATCACTCCTCCTCTCGAGGATGCAGATGCTGGGCTCTGCTTCCCCACCTCGCTTGGGGCTGCAGGTGAGCAGGTAGCACAGAGCCGTTGTCTCCCACTCACTTATCTCCTCCAAATGCTCTTTTCTGCTAAAGATTCGCCCAACAGATGAAGATTAAATACACACAGCTAGAGCAACAAACCTACATTCCAGACCACTGTCGGACGACTTTTCTACCAGGTGGGTTCAGTCGGGCCCAGCTTGCCACGCACACACAGAGGCACACGACCAGCGAGCGCCTTCCCACCACATTTCTCTCAAATTGAAAATTCTCTCTAGCTTTGCTTCAAACAACAGCCAGAGCTTAAAAACATATACACACCCTACGCAGAGAGCCTCACCGTGCCAGTGGTTTTCTTTATCCAAGCAAAAGCTTCCAACCAAGAGGGAAGAAATTTGCCTACGTGGTCCCTCCATTCTATGCTAGCAAATAACTCGCTCCAGAAATACCACAGCCTTCGGTGTTAAAGCGTTCAGAGGGGAAAGTGTGGGGTGAAGTGGGATGTGAAATCCCATCATCCCAACGCAAGGAGAAGTCCTGTTAAACCATCTCAGATTTCCTTGTGGAGTTTTGATGAGTTCATGAAGAAAATGTAACAGCAGAGTCACTGACTAGAATGCTCAAGTTTAGGAAAAAGCAGGTTTTCTTTCATTATAATGATGCAATATAGTTTCACAGCTCTCAAAAGCACCTTTTGGGTTTGAAACACAAAAGTAACACTTGCATATCAGTTTCTTTGTAAAACATAAACTTGTCCCTGCTGCAGAAGCCTGGAATACGAGAGCTCCGAGTCATGGCTCTTCCCTTTTCTGAAGAGAAATAAGCCTTTCCCCAAACACAGCGCCTGCAAGTTGCAATCCAGCAACAAAAGCGCTGAACTTCCTCTGTCCAGAAAATTACGTCAGGAAAATGTATTGCCCGGATTCACTTCACATGCAACAAGACTTCCAACAGGAGTGGTTATTTTCAGCCAAATTACCATGCTGCTGCCTAAATACCACTAATCTGAAGGAGTCCTACTTTACTGGCTGCAAACTGCCAACTTATCCGCAAGGAAATGCCAAGCCAAACCACGAACATCTAGATTCACACATTTTTCAGTGGCATCCAGAGCAGTGTCATTCTGACTTACGTATTTACATTTTTATTGCTAATTGATTCACCCCTTCTGAAGGAGATGCCTTGAACAGGAGGCATCCCTTCCTTCTCCCCTTACCCCTGTGCTCCAGCTTCATTACAACCCCAGCACTGTTGCCAAAATGAGATATTGCCTCATTTTTGGTACTGTGCCCTTGAAGGCATCTTATTAGAAAAGACCATTTCTTAATTAACATTTTTGATCTTTAATCTATTACACATCCCTTTAATCCCATACGGAGGAGCTTTTGGCCCACTTCCGCAGCGTGGCAGTGGGAGGCAATAGGCTGGCAATTTGTGCTGAGGGCTCTCTCCCAGCTGGGCTCCAGCGTGGGCCGGCTGCAGGGCTGGCTCTGCTCTCGCTGGTCAGCCGCAGACAGTCGCACGTATTATTTTACTGCATTTTTTTTTTATAAAGACTTCAGAGAGCCACCACTCAGCGTTAAAGACAACAGGCAGAACAGCAAGCTCGCAGGTGAGATCAGACTTGAGCAAGTGGCTGTCGAGCTCTTAAAATAACCAGCAAAACTCTAAGTGGGAGATTTAGTGGATCACCAACATGTGAAGTGTTAAGGAAAGTACAATGTTAAGTCCCTTACATCATTTTACTTGCAAATAATTACAGCAATTACAATGTGCTAACTGGCAATTAACATTACAGGCTTCACAACTCACCAGAATTTTTTAAAACACGCTGTGGCCCTATGTAAATTGTCTCTTTGGTACTTCTGATTTGGTGGCTGTATGAGCTAATGGCTACACATTAGCTCAGCAGATCTCGGAACAGAATTGTCCACGTGCCAGATAATTTAATTAGAGGCTTGATCTTGTCAGAGCTTTATGCAACACAGACAGTGTTTCCAAGCAAAGTGTGCTGGTTTTTTCCTTTCTCTTTAGTGTTTTGTGACTGTCTAATAACTTCTGCTAACAAACGCCAAAGCCATCCGAGGCAGAAAGGAGACATGGCTAGTAAAACACACAAACAGACAGGCACTTCAGTCCCAAGTGTGATGAATTCAAAATATGTAGAGCGAGACGCATTGAGCACCTCTTCCACGCACACCCCAATCTATTGCCAGGTCTCTGCGCACATCTATTAAACCTACGTCGCGCTGTTACTCAGCCCTGAAAAAGACAAAGGTCACTTGTCTCCAAGTGAGAGCCATAGGGTATCTCAAATCTCATTATAAATGGTCCCATTTAAGAGTTTTCTCATTTGAATATATACACAACAAATACAAGATTATGAGATGAGCTTGGTTTATTTTGACAATGACATCAAAATTCCTTGTAGTGAGACTGGAAAAAAGCCACTTTAGGCACTAAATGCCAGAAATACACATGCATCTTCTATTATGGGAAATTTTAGGCTATATTAACTTTAAAAAAAAGTTGGGGTTTTTCCCCCCATGACTATTTGGCCTTAATTTCCGTTTTCTACACATACTTATGTTACAATAACCATACTTGTACTCTTGGCCTACTATAAACTTAACAGTTCAAGACAATTTAACCAAAACCACGGTGGTAATGGTTACAGAAACTTTTACAAATCAGGTCAATGTTGAGCAAGACCCACTAGAGGTCCCTTCCAACCCAAATGATTCCAGTTTCCTGTACTGAATAAGCAAAGATTATTTGGGCAAAATGAATTTCATGCAGTTCTTCACTGCAGAGTTTCATATCAACATCCTTACTCAGCCCAGAAAACAAAGCAGTGGAGCTTGTTTATTCCGTTTGTTTTTCTTCTTTTACAACCTTATTTATAAAACCCCGTTCTCATGACTGGCACAATTTGGTTTTTTCTCAAGAAGAATGATTACTGGGGGTCCACCACTGTGGCATTATTTTTTATTGATTTTTCTCGTTTAAGCAACGGGCCAATGTTCTACATTTATCCATGCTGGAAGTTTTGAGCTACTAGTTACAACCACAGTGTGTAAACCAGTCGAAGAACAGAAGTTTCTGTGAAAACCAAAGAAATTGTTCACCCGGAGACTTCAAGTCTTCAGCTGTCTGACTGCACAAAGGCAAAACCCATCGCAATTGCTTCCTACAGCAGCCTGGTTTCAGCTTCCCCTGCCCTACCAGCCAGCCAAAGCAGACTTGGAGAAGCAAAGCTGCTGACCTGCAGAAATGACTCCAAGCAAGATGAGCTGGCAAGCGCCCATCAGTCCCGAAGCCGGAGCCCTCCGGGAAGGTCGACCGGCAGCACAGTGCATGGGGCACAGGGAAAACTGTCTGCTAGGTTGAGAGGCTTAATTAGCATTTGTAAAGTGCTCTGAGATCCTACATAAAAATATTTACTGAAATAAGCTCTAGAAAGCATAATTTGCCTGACCATTCGGCCTGTTTCTGTCCTCAAATCTGCAGGAGATTAGCAAATCCAGAGCGTAGCGGAATTGGATAAATTAGAGATAAGAGGGATTTATCAGGTGATCTTATCCATCCCTCTGCTAATGTAAGACTGTTCCTACAGTGTATTTTCAAGCGCTTTGTCCAGTCAGGTTTGAAAATGACCAAATGGGAGATAATACCAGAGTCTATTAGATCCCACTACTGGGAAATGTTTCCTGATACTCAGCCTAGCATCTCCTTTCCTTTACTTTAGCCCATTACTGCTAGTTACGCCCCTGAAGACTCTTGTAAACAACAGCTATAATTTTCATCTAAAAACACAGAAAACGTTGTCCAATCACAGCCTGCCACTCCAGCCCACAGCTTCCTCCAGCAGTGCCATGTCCCCCTTCCCGCCAGGCTCAGAGTGCTGGGAGCAGAGACTTGCTCCCAGGAAGCCCTCGCGCCTGCAGGTGCAGTCATGTCATGAGTGCCTACAGACAGAGTAGTCTGGGAAGGGTTTATAACTACTTGCATTGTTTCTTTTTATATTATCCCTGATCCAAAAAATCTTACATCTCTCTTGGATGTTCACCCAGCACCACATTATCACGTACTTCCTACCACTTCACCTTCTGTTTGAGAAAACACTACCAAAAGTACTTTCTTTAAAAAATAATAGTACTAGTAAGTAAAAAATTGAAGTTAAAAATTAAAATTTATACTTAGGAAAGAGGAATTAATTTTTTTCCCCTCTTCTGAAAGGAAACATAACTATGTTGTATCATAAAAACCTACACATTACCAAGGAAAATAAAAGTTCAATTTAGAATAAATGAGGAATGCAGCAGCCAAAGGTACAAACGTCCCTAGCATTATTTCTAGATTGCATTTATTTGGGTTTTGGCTGCTTTCAAAGCAGATATTTAAAATTTTGAGAACCTCAGACCACACTGACTGGGCTGCATGCTGCTGGTCCATGCAGAGACAAGGATGGTGTTTTAAAGCCAACGTCAGAAAGCCAACCAGCTGAGATTGAACATTTCATAGTATACTGAAAAAATATTCAACTAAGAAAGTTAGCAAAGAACATAAGAGACTGACAAATTCAAAGGCTTATTTCTTTGGAAATCCTTATGCACTGGAATCAGGATCTTCTCATATTGATTTACCAATTAAATCAGCTTCTAGAAGGCGTCTGAGCTTGTGAAGGTGCTCACGACGGGTAATTTCAGAGTACTTGCAAGATAACAAGTTTCTAATGGCCACTGAATGGTGACTGACCTTTTCAATGCTCTGCAGCAGAGATCCCAGAATTTCACCTTAAGGGTGTTTGGGAGGGTTTTTCAGTGTTCTGCCACTTAGAAGTTAAATAAGGCAAAATACAATACATGTAGAAATGGAGAAAAAGAGCTTGGTGTCTAGGGTAGGGCAGTCTCTCTCATCCGGACCCTCACTCCTGTGGCAGCCCATGCCCCGCGTGCCCGGCGGCTGGAGCAGGAGCTCTGTAGGAGCTGCCAGGGGAAGGTGGGCAGAGAGCAGGGCCAGCTCTGGGTACCATGAGAGCACAGGGGATGGGGTCCTGCAGGGATGGGAGCCTTGGTGCGCAGTAGACCGTGCCAGGGCGTGCAAGTCCAGGGTGCTGGAGGAAGGCTGAGGGGACAATAATAATTGTGTGGCCAAAAGAGGCCTCCAAAGGGGAAAGGTGAGGAAAACCACCACATTTTCTGTAGCTTATCTGAATAAACAATAAAGGGGGAAAAGTTAAAGCATGAATACTTGCAGGGGTATGTCTCTGTTCACTTCATGAGACCCCGGCTTTCTCATCCATTTTGTTCCTTTGCAGCCAAAATCAATCCCAACCCTACAAAAGTGCTAGAGGAGAACAGAAACCCTCAACACTTGGGAGCAGACAGCAACAGCGCCAGGATCAGAAAAGCGATGGTGGAGGATTGCAGAGGGAACAGCCAGGAGGGAAGGAGCAGGGACAGCCCCGAGCAGCAGGGATGGCATTAAAACACGCCCCGGCACAGGCTCCCGTAGACCTAAGCGAAAATGTCTCCCAACTGCATCAAGATGTTCCTCCTCTGAAGATACCAAGTGAAAATTGTGATTTACATAGCTGTGAGACACCATGCAAAGCAGAAGAGAGCGGAAAAGGAGTGACCACAGGGTGGTTTTCCTTTATTTTGTGGTTCATTTCTCAAAAGCTGCTGCTTCCCCTTTGCTTTTTCTTCCTCCTTAAAGAAGGGAAACTTTAAAAGAAATAGCAGAAGGCAATTAAAAATCTAAAGTAGTGCACTGTATAAAACAAGCACGTGAGAGAACTCTTAATGGCAAAACATCAAATGTGTGTGTCCTAGAATGTTGTGGGGTTTTGTTTTCCCATGCTGAGCTTTGTCAACATGTCCCTCGCACACGCGCCCGGCTGCTGCAGCGACCTGGGTGGCAGGGACAGGAACTCAGGAGCTAATGGGGAAAGGAGGGAATACCAACCCGGGATTTATTTTCCTGACTGCTGGAATGTTATAATGAAACGATACTAATGTTGTGTGCTAATGGATGGCACGGGCGTTGGAGAGGCCCCTCTAGTCGCAAACACTGCGAAGATCACCCCATGTTCTGCAAACACAGGCGCCCAGAGACATACCCAGTGCCGTTTGTCCCCAGCACGCGGGCTATGGGTCCACAGGTCCCATTTCCCAAATGCTTTCTTGATCAGTATCGTAACTCGTAGCTGCACATGAAAATAAGATACCTTCAGTTACCTCAAAAGCAGATACCAAAATGAGTCAGGCTTTTAGGTCTGCAGGCTCCTAAGGAGAAGATGGAATCTGCTCTGTTTGCCCCAGACAATTCAGCCAAGACTCCCTGGGGCCTCACAGTCAGGCTAATGAGAAACTCCCCAGCAACCCCCATGTAAAATTCTTTCATAGGTCTTTAAAATACCTTAAATTCTCTATATATTTAGTAAGACTTTTTACTTCTTTAAAATGTCCCTTGTTGCTCCTCAAGACAATACCATCGTGATGTATTACAACAGCAGTGCAGCACTGTCTGGATGGACCCTTGCTTTGCAAATACAGAATCTTATTTTCCTCTTGGCTTTGAAGCAGCAGCAAACCCTTCGGCAAAGCAGAGGCGGGTGCTCGCCTGGCCCCCCAGCAGCCCTGCCCAGCCCACCATCTCTGACACTTCTGGAGCAAGACAGACGGGCTGCAAGGGCTGCATGTGCTGTGAAGAGGGAAAAGCAGGGGGAAGGAGTACTCAGCTGTGCTCTTCCTCTGGGACAGAAAATGCCTCTGCCTCTTACACAGCAAAACACTACTGACCTGCATTGTGGCAGCAAGCTAAATCCACAGATTAAGAGAGGAAAGGCAAAGCTTTTTTCCTTCCTTTTACATTAAGGAAAAAATGTTTACAAGGCCAAAAGAGGAAGGAAGTTCACTATATGCCCATTGTTAAACAGGGCTGGTGGACACCCAGATTGTTTACCCTGGCGCGAGGGCAGCCTCCTTATACATTTTCCTGATTCTCTAGCTTAATAAGTACAGCCTTTAAGAAGTGGTCATTTCAAAAAAAATCAGAAAACTCTTTCTAGTTGTATTTAAAGTACTTGAATAAATGCCTCGGTACACCTTCGCCAAGGGCCGGAGTCCTGCACAGCATTTCACCTTGGCAGGCTTTACCAGGAAGGAGCAGTTAAGCCAGAGCAGACAGCAACTGGCACACACGCTCTGCCATAGGAAAAAGGATGGTGTCCTGTGCTACGCCCTCACCGGACAGGCCCACCCCAGCGCACGATCCCTGTTGCAACACATCCGGGCAGGGATGCACAAACCATGCGCTTTCCGTACACTTCAGTCGCAGAGAAGCCCACCATGAGACACAGAGCTTGGGCCTCAGTGTTTGGCCTGTCTCACTCTGCACCTACAAACGCTTATGCCTGACCTGAGGACAGGTGGCTGTCAGCTCCCCGGCCAAGCCCATCGCTGCAGATTCAACCTATACTCACACAAAAAAATTCCAATATAGCTTCTACTGGTTTGATGAGCAAAGTAAGACACAGCAGCAAAAGCACCTTCTCTACCCACAACAGCACCTATATAAATATTTGCTATTATTTAAAAAAGAAAAAGTTAAAACATTCCATTCTACCTGCTCTTGCCATCCCTAGGTACCACCCGGCCCTGGGACCGCCGCTGCCCTGGCCCACAGCAGCTGTGCACAGAATCTTTCAGAAGTCGCTTTGTATGTGTTTGCACACACACAGAGATGTACAAACACATACAGGAGAAGAAGGGAGAGAAATATGTTAATTTGAAACATCTGGCAAATGTTTCAGAGTTACCAAGTCCTGGGTTTGGCCTTTTGGGGTTTTTTTTCTGTTGGGGGGGGGGGGGGGGGGGGGGGGCGGGGTGTAAGGAAAAGGAGGCAATTTTGTCATTTTGGGACACGGAAGGAAGGGGCATGAAATGAGAAGTTGAAGCGTGTTTTTTCACCCTTTACTGAACTTCAACATCACACTACTGGAGCTAATGCAAACAGGAAGATCATAAAAGAACATAATGAAAGTCTCGCACACTGGGACTGAGGGACTGGTTTCAGTTACTGTGTGTAGCTTTGGGGGCACACCACACAAGAGCCAGTGACTCCACGCAGCCACACCACCCCGTACTAGGGCTTTGTAAGCTTTTCTTAGGTAGTTCCTCAGTCATATTCCAGCCTGCAACTTCTGTCCCATGAACTGCACCGTGTCTTGATAGGATACTGCATTCCATCTTTATACACGTGCAAGTCTGCCGTCTGTAGCTACTAAATGTGTTACGAGGAAAAAACCCCAATTAGCACACATTTTCCTTAAGCTGTCATAAATCACGCATACAACCCGTTTTATCCTACATCCGACGTCCTGAATGAGAGCTGTAATTATGAGAGTGAAAGAAGGAAAACGGAGGGGACTCAACTGATTCGGGAAAAGCCTTTCCCAGGCTCTTTTACTTACAGCGGAGCCACCAACACCATACAGAAATCCCAAATGAACTCCTGCTCTGCCCAGAAATCTTTTGTGGTTGTTGCTGCTGTTTTAAACCTCAACCTGTGCTAAATTTAATACAATTCAAGACTTGTGATAGATAACACCGGTAACTCCACTGCACTGATGTTTGCGACGAAGGTCAGGCAAGAGAGCTGGCGAGCACTCTTTTCATGCGCCGTTAGCTCCAGGCACAAAGGGGCCTTCGACATCGCAGCTGGGGGTTTGCAGCAGCAGCAATATTTGCTATCAAAGACTAGCGAAAACACAAACCGTTCGGAACAGCCGTAGCGCCCAGAGAAGATGCGCCCAGCGCTACCGGGAGCACAGTTGGTACAAAGTGAGACACCACAGAGTGCCACAAAAAGGCAGTTTATGCCTTCAAGACCAGCTAGATGCTGACTTCAGTAAGAGAAGTCTTCTGTGAGCCAGTCTCCCTGTGAGTCTTATAAAACCCATGCTAACCAGGAATGCAGCACCATTGTTAATTTTCCTATTACTGCTCAGTTTCTGAGCTGTTTTCACGTGGCTGCTTGAGCTCCTGAGAGAATACCATCGCGCAGTCCAGTGCGAAGAGAGCACAGAAATAGACTTTGTGGCTTCAAAATCAAAAATATTCTGAGAATTTCATAAATGTTAAAGACAAAAGAGACAGTAAAATATCTTTACACGGGGCACAAACAGTGACTGAGATGTGGCTAGTTACTTTAAACCCACACTAATCTGACGTCTACCCTCACATCTGTGTAATCAATACATATTACACAACTACAGAAAAAATTGCTTTATCCTGTTCAGTTTCTTCACCCTCTTCTTATTCAGATTATCAGCGTAGCACAGATGAACAAGCCCCAGACACATGTTTAAGTGTTATTACTATCAAGCAGACCAAAAGCTGGTTCAAAATTTAAATCTTTCTGCCATGGCAGTGCACCACTTCTATGCTCCAGCCTTGACAGTACTTTCCAATTTCCTCCAAGAGGAGAAATACACACATTCCAATTGAGACCGAGGTTTAAAATTCCTATTAAAGCAGCTTTTATGTAATTAGATTGGAATGAATGTGCAACAGTGCCCATTGCAGAAAACTTCAAAGTGGTTATACTGGAGAAATCACAACCCGGTTCAGTATGCCCACAAGAAGAAAGAATGGCTCTCTGGAGGATAAGAGTATATTAGTCTCTGTATGTAACAGATTTTATTGACCATATGGAACTGATATAAAAATTGTGTTGCAGTGGGTAGTCTTGGATTTGAGACAGGAATGTGACATACAAAATACAGTTCCTGTAAAAAGCCTGGCAGCTTTCTGGCAGTTCTTGCAATCAGAAGAACCTAAAATATTTACCTGATTGAGTCACTGATGAGTCCCAGGTCAAAGCAAAATCTGAAGATTCACCCTCTTCAACTGAAAAAGAACAAAAATAAGTTGTGATTGCTAAACCAAAGCAACTGGAAAGCAAAGCCAACAGAAAACTAGGTCCACTACGACATTAAGTATTAAAACAGACGTCCGCACTGGTGAAAAGAACCTACTGCTTTCTATAAAATAACTCGTAAGGTGGAAATTTAGTAACGAGATTTTCCCTACATTTTAACCTAAATATGGGATTCCTGTTTGCAGTTTCTTCCTGAACAGGTAACAGTAAGTTCATGTGAAATTTTAACAGAGGTTTAAATATCGCTAGCTGCTAAGTATTCATATTTGAAACATTCACAACTTGCATGTGCGAAGTTCCCACTGTAAACACAGAGGTGGTTTTTTAAACGTATGCTGGAACAGATCAGAGTAAAGAACTGTCCTGCGAAGGGAAAACCGCCTGGCTTATGCCATCTTAACATACTAATATATTAGCCATCCTCAGAACAGAGCGATATCTTAGGTGTTTTCAGTGTTCAGAATTAAAAAATACTATTGTAATGTGCAACCACGTTCTGTAAAACGGCAGTTATAAATCACTGCATTTACGGCTTGCTGATGTAAAAGCTGTCAGAGCTAGGTGCTCGGCACTTGCAAGTGAAGGATCTATAACCTTCTGCCTGTTTAGAATTATGAAATGTCATTTGAGTCTTACATTCTTAAAAATAACTAAGAGATCAGCTGACAGCAAGCAGGGTAAAAAGGAGCCCAATCCTACTGTTACTGAGCTCAATGGCAGTTTTACTGATGTCAGACTGGGCGTTTGAAAGTGGTAACTGCGGAAATTCTTCCTCATAATTGCAGAAGTTGATCATCTTGACCTGCCTGCGCTGACACAGTGAGCCCAAACAAATTCACATCATGGGTCTTTATTTCCCGATGAAAAGTCTTTATTCCATGCACTGGAAAATCTCTAACCCTTTTATCTAAATCATGTTGGATTCAAATAAAAATTCTACAGAATTCTGGACACTGAAATCCAATGCATATTGCAAAGCCAGAAGCACAGCCCCTGTTGACCTGGTGGGACTTGTAGTATGCCCGGGCCCTGGAACTTGCTCCAGCTATTACTTACATTGAGCATTTACATTTTCATCGCAAGATTCTTGATTTTATGCTTCCCTCCTTTTTTTTTTTTTTTTAATCCAGGAAGGAATTCTGGCACCCTATAAGTTTATCTACCAGGTTATGTCAATGGTGACATCATGTAGCACTAGGAACAGAGACGGTAATTTACATAAGCAGTGCCTTGACAAATGTGGATTGTATGTTCACACCATAAACAAATGCCTACTTCACAGAAGGGCACAGCTGCGGTCCTGTTAGCCCACAAGTTTACTAATGGAGGAACACGGAATTTAGCCACTGCTTTTGAAAAATCATACTTGAGACATAGTTATACTTTTTCCAAAAAGCCTACGCTAGCATAAAGGCCGTGTGACATAATATCCACAGTGACAGAGAAAAACAAGAGGCAAAGCTGCTAGCTCCTTGAAGCCGTTACGGGTGCTATTCCCTGGCAGTGGCAGAGCAGGCTTGGCTCACGCACACTCCCTCCCAGGGGCTCACCTACCCTTTTGTGTTCTGTAAACCACCATCTTGTTCCCGTTCTGACCCATGTCTGAACAGAAAACTCTGGACATAGTTATCTTAAATACAATTCCACTCTCACACTAATCTCTCTCTTGTTTTAACATCGTAATCTACATACATTTGGGAGGGTTTCGCCCCCAAACTAAATAAGCCAACTTAGCATTTCGTGTACCTTACTCAAAACAGCCAAGTGCAATGTTTTAATTTTATTCTGTCCTTGACTGCTTTTGGTTGCCCTGCTCGGACAGTTTTTTATACTACTACTTTTATGCTGAGGGTTTTTTTATTTCTCTACATTTTATCTTAGAAAGATGGGTGAAAAAAAATCAGTGTACTAAAAATACATAAAGGCAATAAATTCAGTCCTAGTCAAGCAGAAGTATATGGGATCTGTAGTGATCGTGGTGATTGTGGCAACCCACTGCCTTTCATGCTGGTTAAACACCGGAGACTGCTCTAGTCCTTGAGCTGCCGTAGGGCAGCTGGCTCCAGCACGTAACGAAACTGCGTTTTTTGGAATCCCTTAAATGAGGGCAAAGGTTTGAATCAGCCTCCGTTGGCATTAATTTGCTTTGTTCCCTAATGACTGAAAAGGGGACAGAGAACATATATGTGACGGCGACGGCACTTAAACTCACTTTCTATTACTGCAGTCATGGTTGCAGGTTCTCCCCCTCTATTTGCACAGACCCACCACACAGCTGACAGTGCTGCACCTCCGTGCAAGGAGGTGGCCGGTGGGACGGAGCCTCTTGAGCTTAGACACAGATGCATCTCCCTGCAGCTGCTGCTCACACCACTATTCTTCCCTCCTCCTCCCTTTTTTTTTTTTTTAAGCAAACATCATCTTTCATGGGATCAACCATAAGGCAAAGTAACAGCCCAGCTCCCTCCAAGAAGTATAGCTATATTGGACGGATGTTTCCCTTGGGCACAGGGCAGCAGGTCAAACTGACCCCTCGGACAGGGAGCGCAGGGCAGGGGCACTGGCAGAAGAAAGCCAGGACCCCACACAGCTTGCCGTGGTGCTGGCTGGGGGTACCCAAACCCATCCAGGCAGGACACAGCCTCTGGGCGCTGCTCAGGACCGGTGTTAGGTGGTTTTATGGAGCGGTCACAGTGACAGCCACTTGGGAGCCTGGACCCAAGCACCTGATCCTCACCTACCTGTCCAACCACCCGCTGTGCTAGGCATCAGGCACAGAGAAACAAGGGGCAAAAGCATGCCCCATCCGAAAAAGAAAGACTGGGTTTATATACCAGTGTAACTAAGAAGCCCCAGTGGTTTGGAGGGGAAGGGTGCATGCGAGGCTGAAGCAGAAACAGTAAGTGATCAGGCTTTGTCACCTGTACCAAGCGTAGTTGTGGGGACACACTTAACTCACCACCCAAGCAGTTGCAGCTAAAATTTGCCCTCAGTTGCACAGGGCTGTTGCTGCCACAGCTATGAATTTCCAGCTCTTGCTAATAAGAACCAACTCAAAAAACCCTTAGTCTGTAATATTAGCCAGGGAGTAATTAATTTACGTTGATTTTTCAGTAAACTTGCAGTTTCTTAATATTTTTCTCATCATTCCTTGAAACCTAGGCTGACTTAGGTGACCAGGTGATCGAGGTACGAAGTACTCAATCCAATCACTTCCAAAACACATTGCACAGTAACCTAGTTGCTGTTTCATTAGCAGGAAAATGTTTTCCGAGATACACCAGCCACAACCATAACTGCTGAAGTCAAGGACTAGACACTTCCACCCATGCTAGTCAATCACTGACTGCGTGGACGCGCAAGTCCACGGCGCTGATGTTCAGCATGGGCAGGAGCCACTCACGTACCTGAAACGCTGCAGCTCGGGAATACCACAGGGAACAGCAGCACAGTTTAAGATGAGAGCTGAGATTTTACAGAGCAACCTGAGATCTTGTATCAGCTCTAGCTATTTTATGGGAGTCCTGGTGACATCATGCTGAAGGCTCAGCATTTCAGAAATTCTGGAGACACTTTATACTAGGCACTGAAAACGAAGACACCTATAATCACACGTGTTCAGCTTTAGCCAGAATGTTCACAAATGCACTTCACATGTTTTTGTTGGATACTTCCAGTTTTCCTTCACAAATTCACCCCTTTTTCTCCCCAAACTCTGTTGTTTGCCTGCACTTTAAGCCATGGCTGCAACCACAGAAGTTGCTATGTAATTATGCCCCTACTCTTGTCTCTATCTGCTCCCTCCATCTGAATGACCATTTTTACATGCTTTGGAAAAGGACACTTTCACTCCTTCAGTAATACAGAACCAATACAGCAAAATGACGGAAGTTTGGTTCCAATCTGCTCCATGTGCCATGGACAGAATGGCACCTGAGGTGCTCCACAGTGCACCGATGGAGAGGGCACGCATGTCTCTCGGTGACAAATTCACTACGCAGTTGATTAGAAAAGAAGATGGGCAAGAAACAGTTCTGAAGTCAAGTACTAAACCTTGATATCATCATTCATAGCTCTGTATTTCTATTTTTGAAACATTACCTTTTTTATTTTCTCCTATTTTGTAAATGGTCCATCGTATTTGCTGGCCTACAGAGACAAAACACTGGAAACAAAAGACAGAGACACCCTTTGCTGCATCCTTCAGGGTGATGATTATGAGAGAATTACAGGAAACACACCCAAACGTGTGCCTGCTATAACAGCTGTGCTCTTTGGTGAAATCTGAGGTCATCTATGAATCATGAAATCATAGAATGGTTTGGGTTGGAAGAGACCTTAAAGCCCATCCAGTTCCAACCCCCTGCCATGGGCAGGGACACCCTCCACTAGCCCAGGTTGCTCCAAGCCTCATCCAGCCTGGCCTTGAAGACACCCAGGGATGGGGCATCCACAGCTTCTCTGGGCAACGTGTTCCAGTGCCTCCCCACCCTCTCCAGAAAGAATTTTTTCCTGATGTCCAATCTAAATCTCCCCACTTTCAATTTAAACCCGTTACCCCTTGTCCTGTCACTACAGGCCCTTGTAAAAAGTCCCCCCACAGCTTCCTTGTAGGCCCCCATCAGGTACTGGAGGGTGCTATAAGGTCTCCCCAGAGTCTTTGCTTCTCCAGGCTGAACAAGCCCAACTCTCTCTGCCTTTCAGGAAGGCTGGGCTTGACTTGAAAATAGCCTTCATCTGGCAGCATAGCAAATCTCACAGTTGGTCAACTCAAAAGATCAGTAACTGTGCACTGCTCACCCGCAGCCTGGTGCGGGGAGGATGCCGCTGGCAGTGCGAGAACATGTGTGCTTCCACTCCCAGCACTGTGTCCCAGCACAAGACTCGCTGCTGTTATACCTGGAGAAGACGTCTGTCCTGCTCCTAGCGACTGTGGGATCCAAATGCAAGAGCCAGAACAAGGGCAAGGCTGACATGGGGAGGAACAGTGGGCAATGGGAACATCCCAACACAGCACTCCCACACGCACCACCTATTTGCATTTATGCCCGTGTGTCTCAGATGTTCTCCAAGGATGCTTATTTAATTGCTAGGTCACAAGCTCTGCAGCCTCAAAGATTTCAATTCTTTGCGCTCAGAGAAACTTCTGAAAGGATTCAGCATCCATTCCCCTAAGAGTGAGGACATCTTTTTATGAGGCTACCATTACCTGAACTCCATTCACAGTCACAGTGCTTATTTAACACTTTATCACTCCCAAGAAAGAAGTTAACCTTATCAAAGTAAGACGCTCCTGAACCAAATGTTGATTTCTAGATGCAATCAAGCCTTACAAGTGAGCAACAGCCTCTCAGTAACTCAGATGGCACGTGTATGCTCCCTTACCCTATTTCACAGGCTTTAAGGACCACAAGGACCAGTTTAACACTTCCCATAATACAAAAACTCCATAGTATGCTAACTAAAATGTCAGGAACTGTGACAGCTTGAGAAACTGCTGAGAAATATGTTGGGTTACAAGCAAGTCTCAGAGCTGATAGGGGAACTTTGCTGAGCCATGGCTGTTAGCAAGAGCTGTATTCAGGACAAGGGTACGCCCCCACCCATGAGCACGTTTGAGAACACCCCGTACAGAAACAGTTTGAGTGCAGGAAATGCTGGTGCCACATCGTAGTTTGGAGGCTTTTGTCAGATTTTGTTCATGACAGAACACTCTGGGATAAGCCTTGGGAAATCTCACCGATGCCTGTGTATTAGCTGTAACATACGTGTCAAGATTCACAGCCTTCCCTCCAGAGAAATACCCTAGCACCGATCCGCACTGCAAGCCAGTCACACAGTGATCACGTATTTTCCCTGACCTAGCTGTAGGTACTCGCAAGCAAGAGCTCCGTGATGTTCCGTAATAATCTTCAGCCTGCTTTGCTGCCTTTCAGACGCACATCTCTGTGCTGTGCTACCCAGCCTTTGCTCTGTCCCTCCCATCACATGAAATTACATGCTCCCGAATCAGCGTAGGAGACAGAATAGCGCCATCCGACCGCCATTCATTCGCCGCGACTCATCCCCCAGCACTCGCAGCCTGGGATTTGATACAGCGCTCTTAATCCTGCAAAATGCAGAGCAGCTTCCATTTCCACAAAGTCAAAGGGGGCTGAGGATGCTCAAAACTTTGTGGACTGAGGATTGTAAATTAGCCAGTCTCCAGCTGCTTGGCATGGCAGGGGCACAAAGGACGTTAACAATCTTTACACTTTAAATAGCCTGGTATTTTCCATGAACATCTAGAGTCTGTCCTTTGAAGAGGTGTGGACAGGCTTGCTCCTCAGACTGGAAGAGGAGGAGAATACCTCTGCTCTCACTCAGCCTGCCACCTGGAGAAGTTCAGTCCTGCACAACACCAGGAGCTGCTACCACAACTAGCAGTGGCATACAGCAAAAAAAGAAAAGAAGGTTGGAAACAGCTTCTTTGAGCAGAAGCCAGCTAGCCCCTTCTGTTCAAATTACCTCCAGCTGGGTGTAAGGCTTTCCCTCCCACCTGCTTAGATGTCCCCTTAGATTCTCCACCTCCTAGTACCAGTGAGACAAGTCTGCAAAACACAAACACCTGCAGAAGAGCGGCGAAGGAAAGCAGCAGTATGAAAAATGGTCATGTCTGGTTTTCACGTGAAGCACCACTGCAGCAGAGCTGCGGTCCACTGCCTGAGAGCGCAGCAGGGTGCAGAGCCAGCCTCAGGCCAGAGCTCGCCACCCGCCAGGAACCAGGTTGCCCTTCTCTGTCATCAGGCTGGGGCTCTGGGCCCCCGGCCTGCAGAGGGACACTCCACATCCACCAGGAACACAGGAGGCTTTGTGGGGCTTTGCCAGTGTACCGAGAATAGGTGCCTGTGAGTGTATCCCGATGTGTTTACTGTGCCTTGCAGCTGAAAGGAAAGGGAATCCCCCAGGTGCCTCCCTACCAACATCCAGGGGAGCAAAAGGCACTGTCGGAACCAGGCAGGTGTGCTTTACACCATCCAACTCATTCCCTTTGGAAAATCAACCTTGCAAGAGGATTGCCACCAGGTCTCCCCGTGTTTACTAGGTATTTTTGCTTGTTTGCGTGATCATTTCCATACAGCATTAGTAACACTTTGCCATTTTTTCCCCAGTGATTCCTGGAAAGGAGCACTGGGACACCAGGGCATCCCCAGAGAGGTGACAGCATATTCTTCGCCCATGCCCTAACCCTCGGCATCCCCACGGGAACCGCACGTGGTCCTCGGCACAATTGCTCGCAGCTCCAGGGCTGCCTCCCTGTTCTCTCCTCAGTGCATGGCCGATTCAGCCATCGGTGGCCCTCAGCCAAGAGGGTTTTTTCCACCTTAAATAGGACCATTATACATCAGTCCTTTCACAGGCCAGCAGACCAGGGAATAAGACAAGAGGGTTTACTGACATGGCTTATTTAGCTAGTTCAGAGCCTACATTTGCACAAGTTCTCTAGCCGCTTTTCTCCAAAGTCAGTAACAGGGCTTGGCAGAGGCTGTGGGTTTTGCTGGCAAAGTCAGCCTTTTTGTGTGAAGGAGGGAGGAGTGGGGAAACCCAGACTGCTGTGCTCTCTAGGTCAGGGAAAAGGAAAAAAAGCAGGGGGAAAAAAAATAGAAAAAAAGAAGAATGAGACAAATGGGACAGAATTACAAAGGAAAGCTGGAAAAAAAAAAAAAGGACAGTTAGGAACAGAAAAAGATGTGAAGGTGATTAAGGAAAACAAGACAAACAACAAAATAAGGTAGCACTAGCAGGTTTATGCAAAGAAGATCTAATTATGGGTGGCTAAATCCTCCAGGACATTAATATTCCATCGTAATGTGTCTAGTTTCCTCCTTTCCAGACATGGCAGGGAGGAAATGAGAATCACTTAGATACACTGTTTAATGAGCAAATGATGGACGATCACCAAATACAGCCTGCCTGATAAGTATCCATTAGCTTAAACTCGCACAGTAAATCTGCGCGTAGCTAACAGGCCTGCCTCTTCCAACGCCACGGCAAAACTTAATGTAACAGCAAGCAGAGAAAGGGATCACTGGAAATAAAAATCTCATCTCTGCAAGACGAGAAAGACCGTAGGACATACATAATGGCTAATCACAGCCCTTCCCACGGACCGCACACCTGACTCACACGCCAGCGCATATTTATTCCCAGTGCTCATATTTAGTTTTTGTGTTTCTAATTCACAGACTCCACTGGAGACAGGTATTTCCCATCAAAATCTATTATGTAAATAAATACGAATATATGGTGTAATAAAATGCAGCCAATGTTTCAGGTTGCTCTCAAGATCAACATCTTGTACATGCAATACATTAAGCTTACAGTTCTGAACGCTGGGCCTGCAGGCACCCCGCTTCCACACTTCACCTTATAGATTTGGAATCAATACTCCTCCTGATGGTTCTTACAGCTTGTCACTGAAAGTTAATCCCCAGAGGGCTGGGTGGGTTTTTTTCCCTTTTAATTGCAGTACATGCTACTTAAACTGTGAAATGTTCAGGAATTTAGAGGTTGCCATGGAAGAGGCACCTGGCCGAGGAGCCCCTTGCTCTGGGCTAGGTACGAGACCCACGGCACTGCCTCAGCCCCACATGAGAACCATGTTTTCCCAGCACGCTGCTGCAAAACCAGCCCAGCAATGGCTGGCACAGGGAACATCCAGCTTTAGGTTCCCTGGGTTTCATCAGGAAGCACCGTCCCCACTGCTCAGCCACAGGGAAACGCAGTCCCCTTTGCTGGGTCTGCTGTCAGTCTCTCCTATGCCCTGCAGCGGGCTGTGCCACCCTTCTGCATCCCCAGTGCAGGGGCCCATCTCTGGTGCCTCTCCACCCTCTTCTTGTCTTTTTGGACAAAAATCTCTTTCAATATTGGTTGTTTCCAATTGTTGCTTCCACCTCAGAGAAGCGGGAAGGAGACTGGAGTTTGGGGATCCTTCTCCTTTTTCTGCCTGGGGTTTGCCTGGCCATAAGATTGGTGGGGCACATCCCCCCCACCCAAGGGACCCATCCCACCGATGGCCCATTCACGCCCGGCACGGAACTCCCACCGATGTGCTCCCCAGACCCATCGTCTGCAATCAGCTCCACTGGAAATGGAAGGGAGCACCCAGGTTCCCTGCCCCAGTCAGGCTGAGCCCCAACCCACACCACCCCGGCTCCAGCGGGGCGAGAGCACAGGCATGGGGCAAAGAGCAAGAGGGGAGGGATGCAGAGATGCGTGAGGCGATGGGGTGCAGGGTGGCCAGCTCCTGTGGACAGGGAGAGGGGATGGCAAGCACCGGCTGCCTGCGGGTGCGCTCCTCCCTGCACTATTATATGCATTTCTAAGGCAACTGTCACCATAGTGTCTGCACCTCCTTTCAAAAATAGATCTACTATGAGTAAACAGGCGCTTTAAAGCCCAAGTGAAACAAAACAGGTGAATCTCACATTCCCCATGTTGCTCATAAAATTATGTATTTTACTTCAACAACCAAAGTTTAGATATTCTTGCTCCATCTGGAACACTGCTGGATGACAGAAACATGCACATGTTGAAACCCTAACAAACCGAAACAAGGAAAGCAGAGAAAGGGGGAATTAACACACCTACAATTCATGGCCAGGCCTTTCATTCCATGAGGCAAATCTGCAAGTAGTGAAGCAATCCCTCGCTCTGCTAAAATGCCAAATGCGGGTTGAAGTTACCCACAGATGATGGTGCGGGAGACCCATGGAAAGTGACAGACCAGAGGTGGGTCAGCAAGCACAAAGACCAAGCTGCTACTCAAATACTAGCCATTTCTTACACCTTCCTCCAAACTCAGGTGTAGAAGTTGTACTAGTGAAGGCGGTTCTGCTACCCCCTAAGCACTTTAGAGCGCAGGCACGTGGTGAGCGAAGGTACCCAGGTTTCTGGCATCACCTAGACAGCATGTGCAAACACGTGGGACCTGGGGCTCCGCGCTGGAAGACAGCAGACCCCAAAGCTGCAGTTGGCAGAGACAATGTGCACATGGCAGCGTTCAGCTGGAGGGACAGTGCAGGCCAAAGGGATGCCAGAAAGGCCCTTACTGTTTCCTGAACGTAAGGAAACGGCTACAATGAAATTAAGTTTCCGGACCAGGCCAAAGCACCATGAAGTTCAACCACTGGGCTTTGCACTGAGGATGCAGGGGCTCACCGAGCCAGATTTATTGCATGCTTTGCTTCTCCAAAAAAGAAAAGAAACAAAAGCCAGAAAAAAAGAGAGACAGGAAAGAGCACTGCTTTTACACGAGGGCTGTAAAGTTTCTCTATAAGCGGGACACCTAATAAAATAATTTACATGTGCTGGCCCTGGCTTGAGGCAGCTAATGAGGCTGCTGAAGGTTAACATCTAACACGGACTAATGACACAAAGAAAGGGGAATGTTCTGAAATAAATTTACATGAACTTTTATATGGGAACAGGAACCAAACCAGGGAAGAACAGAAGGAGAAACTAGGATCTGCAGGTGAGCAGTGGGGCCCTAACTCTTTACACCACTCTTGCTCTGGTAAAGCACATGAACAGATGTACGTGTCACCAGCAGGCTGAGTGCTCCCCACCTGGCTGCTCCCCGCTGCTGCTAACAGGCATCGCCCTTGTGTGTTCTGCTCAGTAAAACCAGCCGACCAAGGGCAGGTCTGTAAAAAAAAAACCTCACAACCCCACCCCGTCCACTGTCCCACCTGCTATGGTCAGACCAAGAGCCACATCCCTCCAGACCTCCCTGTCCTGGACAGCGAGTGTCCTTTTCCCTTCCTTCGGCAAGGAGCTGCCGTCAGGATGCAATACTCTCCAGCTCAGCTCATCATCCCCATAAATCAACTCCCACTTCACAGCAATTTTTCCACTATGGATTTCATCCAGAACCAACAGAAGCGATGAACATCTCCCATTTCGTGTGGATGAGGTATGATATTGTCAGCCTCTGTCCTGAGCTGCCCCAGATGGGGGGGGTGACCCCAATTTTCAGACTTAAGGTAGAGAGTTTAATGCCCATGAAAAATTCACACTTGCAAATGTGATAAAAAGAATAGAAAACTACTTCAACAGCAGCAATTACCTGGAGGGTCACTGATGAAATAGTAAAGCACACAACTACTCTACTCTTACACGTTTAAGTCTCCTAAACCTGCTTCGAAGAATTATGAAGTAACCACGTTATGCCTAAAGCCCTCGCCCCTGCTGCAGAGAGCTCCAGAGGAGCAGAGCTGCTGTACCAAACACTTTGTTTAGCATCACGCTCCCCTCCACAAATACCCCATTCAGCACTCAGGGCTGTTAATCACAGCTGAAAAAAGATCTTTGACCAGATTTCTACACCTCAGCCTAAAAAACACACTGATTTTTACTGCTAATCCTCCAAACTCGGCAATTTTTTCACTGGTGAGCTATGTTTGCGGTGTAGGTAGCACAGGAAAATGAAAAGAGAGGAGGCTTTTCCTGACCAGCCATTTTAATTAGAGCTATGAGGGCTTGGAAAAACCCATCTGGTGAGTGGAGTTATTTCCCCTTTTCCCCTTCTCTTTGATACTGGTCCCAGCCAGAAAGACCCAAATTTCCAAAAGCATGTCAGCATACCCGCTTGCTGCTGCCGCAGGGGAGCAGGTCCCCAACGGCCCAGCAAGGAGGGCTCCAGCTCTCCTGGCGAGTGCGGTGTGAGGGCCATGTCTAGGAGTTTGTTTCTCCAGCAAAGAGCTCGCTGTGTCTGTTTTGTGCATGCGGGCGTATGCGTGTGTGTGTCTGTGTGTGGTAATACTCCCCAGGCTCGCTCATTTTAATGCTGCTTTCTCCCCAGATGAAAATATACATATTCTTATTAAGAAAAAAAAATGTGCAAAGTATAAATTTGCATCTATGATCATTTCTGGTTCATAAATTGTATTTTAATAATAAAACAATACACTCTTCTGTACTGCCTCTTAAATACCAACAGGAAAGTGTCTTATTTGTACGCCAGCTTAAATATTTTGATGAAGGAACTCACAAATGGTATAAAAACAAACACTGTAAAGTGAAATTATAGATAAAAGAGTAAATAAAAGCTAATACATGAAGAAGCCAGCACCTCATCCTGCCTCCTTTGCCACAAGAAGAGCTTCTTTGGTCACAGGGAATGACCCACGTAAGCGGATGCTCCACACTCCCTGGGTTTAGATGCCCCACCCTTTACTACTGCCGAATTTTATTGCTCAGGTCAAGGGAAAGGTGCCAGCTGAGATTCTTCCTACTAGAAAGACAGGCTTTGTTGGCTGCACTGAGGTGAAAGAAATCACAATGAGGGAGAGAAAGTTGTATATATCATACATATCCCTTCATAGCATCAGATTTAATTTGCAGAAAAGCCAACTCGGCCACCATAAAGTGGAAACTAATATTTTTTATGACCCCTTAACAACCTGTCCTTAGTGCTAACATATCATAAATGAATTTCAACATCTTGTTATACATGTAGTTTATTTTAAACAAGACTAAAAGGGGAACACAGTTCTTATTGAAAACTGGCACACGTACAAAGAAAGGAAAACTTTATCCCAAAGCGTACCTTTTTTTTTTATTCCTATTAAACTTACAACCTTTCCACTGAAATGAAACAGAGTTTCCAAATATTTTATAATTCTGAATGGATTTCCCTAGTGTAACAGTAATAATATTTTTACAGTTAAAAGATCCACTGATTTAATAAGTGTGATTTGTGTATTTAGAAAATTCATTAGAGCAGACATTCCCCGACATTTTTAGATTTATTTATTTATTTAGCCTAATTTGGGTACACTACTTCAAAAGAACGCTTAGAGCTTCCCAGTTCCTTAGTCACTCACTAATAACATCTAATAATTAATAAAGACATGTAAATTCTTAACTCCCAGAACTATTCCAAACTTACTATCTGTACGCTTCATGTCATGTCTCACTTATAGATATCTGCATTACTTTGTTTCATAAAATGCTGAAGGGACACGTACTTATCTTGCTCTCCACCACAAGTGAATATTCAGGCGTGCTGCAACCAAAGCAAAACTAAACCAAAGCCTGGGCAAACCTATCCTCTAAGAGCCCGCAGAGTTTTCCAGGCGGCCGTGGAGGCTTTTAGCTGGATTTACTGCACGGTTGTGTCCCTTCTGCCAATGCCCGGTGCCTACATGCCTGTGTAAACGCACAGATGCTTGTGAAAATGCACACGTGCTTGTGCAAACGCACACCTGTGCAGCAGCTAGGGGGCACAGGCCCTTCTGCCGCTGTGCAGAAATGCAGATGTGGTGGCAGGTGAGTACATCAGGATAGTCTCATTAGCGCTAATTTTCACAGGTCTTTGGGAGCCAGGAGGGAATGAACCAACCAAATGTGCAGCTGTGATATGGGAAGGAAAGGCCCATTTTAAGAGTAATTGCAATGCTCGGGACAGGGACTGCCAAAGTATCCGTAGACACAGAGAGGGCACAAGCAAACACCCTCATCCCCCTTCATGAGGCCGGCAGCCCCTTCTGCCTCTGCCTCTAGAACTGTTAAAATCCCTATTCTATGGGCAGAGACCATGGGGAATAATGTTAGTTCAAACCATCTTTACTTGGAGGCAAATTATATTGTGTCTGCTCCTCTCTGACAAGTGCTTCTGTCAGGGCTTTGTGTTCTGCAATGTTTCCCTGTCATATTTATTTGCTTGTTTTGATTTCTGGACTTCTGTTGGGAGGAAGACTGCCAAAACTGTAAGTCCTGTCTCCTACAAGTACTGCTAAGCCTGGGAAACGGGGCGTGGGGACTTCCACACACGGCTCAAGCCAGCATGTTGACAGAAGTTTCCTTAAAGAAATACAACTTGCATAAAGTTTCGTATTTAAATTTCAGTGGAGTAAGTGAACGGGACATGAAAGCAGAATGAAAATAGCCCTGCTTCCCTAAATAAAAGGTGCCATAACAGGTATCATGACATTCAGAATACACCTCTCACGCCAGAACCACATGCAGATGCAAGGTTATTCGTACATGGACTGACTCTGTGCTGGTAGTTTTGCTGTGTGTAAAACAAGTCCTCCAAGTTTCAATGGCTTCTGTTATGACTTTGGATAATCTGCAAATCTCCTCAAAGCCGAACTGAGACAGAAAAAATACACAAAAGCACCTACCTTTCAAAACAATGCTTCCAGCCTAACCACTGTTAAAAAACTGCTCAGATAATTAATTTACAGTTGAGGCAAACAGGGTTACTTAGCTGAACTAATGGTTTTTTCCCAGGGAAATTTCATCCATAGCTAGTGGGTCAGCAAAGCAGAGTTCCTCTACGAATTGTTATGACATCTGAATATATTTTCTATCCACACTTGTATTTTTCCCTATTAATGAGATTCGCTGCTGTCCTCTTGATTTGCTGACAGAGTTACATAACCTTATGGAAATCCTGCGGTAAATAAAAGCTGTGTTCGTGCGTGGTCCATGCTTACTCACACTTCACGACGTAGGCGTGCTTTGGCCAGGCACGCATCGCTACAGAAACGACTGTGAGTCACGCTGACAAATGAACCGTCTAAACAGCAATAGGGAGGGGATCGACTGCCGACATCCCTTCGGTATGAGTTACGGACACTTACAGCGTTCTGGGAAACCATCAGTTTGTATTAGTGCTGACTGGTTTCGAGGATGGGCTGTTAAGGTGAACATCACTCAACTGTACGTGTAACTTTCGATTGACCAGAAAGCCAACCCTGCAATCGATAAAGGCGCAGACATCCTTTCTCCTCCAGTATGCAAACAATTTGTCTGAAACTGAAATCATTCTTTTTTTTTTAAGACAAGGTTTTATAACAGTCTCTGTCTGGGAAGCGGCAGATACAAAAGTTTCTTCTAAATACACACAATAATCATCATGATTCTACTATACTCGGGGAGACTTGACCTTGCCCCTTATCTCCCAGCTCTTCCCGTGTCAGCCCTTCAGCATCAGCCACCACGGCCACACTGGAGGCTTCCCTGTGCACCAGATAGTGCTCGTACCTCGTGTGAGTCTGCCACAGCTTTCCTCAATGCACTGGCTCTGGGTGGACACCCCTGAACATCCCTCACAGTCTGAAGTTCTCCACCTTGCAACTACCAAAATCATCTCTCCAATTCAAATTCAGGGGAATGGGACATGTTCTTCCAGGTCTTTTCAGATAAACTGGGAAGATTTTACTTGTAATGTGAGCAGCATTGCACTTACCACTTCTCACTTCAGCAGACAGCCTGACACCGAGGCAGGACGTGTTGGTATTTCTGACTGCTCACGCTGGTAACACAGCCTCCACGTCGGCTCACCAACAGCTCCAACAAGACTAGGAGCTTGCGACTGTAAGGTATTTAACGTTATATAGTACCTTAAGTCCTACTTAAAAGTTGGGTTTCATTTTTTGGCAAAGAGAGTTACTAACCAGCTTTCAAAAATAAGCCACGTAAGTGGCTCCTGTTGAAGGAGGAACCGCAGCAGATACTGTGCTCAAGCCTGGATGTTTTTGTTCGTCTTTCCAGAGTGCAGAACACCTGAAAGAGCTGACATTTGCTCTAATGCCTTAGACCTTGAGGGGGAAAAAACAAATCTCCTCCTTTTTTAAAAGAATGATCTACACTGATTTTAAAAAAAAAGGCATCTTAAATAAATACACTGTTGAATTAAAAAAAAATTATTCTTTTTCAGATCTCTGCTTACATGACAGATGCTGTTCAAAACCACAGATCAGTCTCCTAAAATACCACACTTCTACGTACTCAGCTGAACCCAGACATTGCTTTTAAAAAAACCTCTTTCTAGGCTGTTGGAGTCAGTGGAATTTGGAGCAAAGCCTTCTCTTCTAACTAGCCTCATCACTTTTTTACCTGGAAGTAACGAGATCATAAAAGAGGCACCAGGCTAACGATGTACAGCCCAAATGCATACTGGGTACCCACAGAAATGTAACTTGCACTCTGAAAAGACCGAGGGGGGGGGGGGGCAGAATTTGGAAAGCAACTCCAGGGCTGGCAGGGTGTGGACAACCTTACTCCCAGCTCCCCCTTTCCAGCTTTACCCTTCCTTCCCCACACCTTGGATGTCCCACCGAAGTCAGCCCTGCGGACGAGTGCAGGAAGGAATGACTGAAGCTGGCTACAGACTGCCCATGGAAAAACACTTTTGCCAAACACTTTGGGTCCTGTCCCCCCAAACAACAGGTACAAGTGTGCTGACATAGCTGGGCTTGGGGTTATAGCATCGCGTTACTCAAAGACAGCTAGTTAACATCATTCAAACTTCAACTGGACACAAGACAAATACTCCTTGATCTCCATCACTGTTGCGCAGTCATCAAAGCACCAGCCGACAGGATAGTGCTCAGGGACAAACCCCAAACTTCTGGCAGCCGGGGCCTTTCTCAAAACCGAATGAGAGAGCTTTCAGTAACTCAAAAATACAGCACGATGTGTTTTGAACAACAGCTTTTCATTTCAGCAAGTCTATATTACAGGATATGTCTCCTTGAACTAAGAGATCATTTGGTTAAATTGCTTGATTATACGTAATGATCCTTCTCTTCTAAAGCAGGATTCAACACTGCCACGGGGGGAGAGGGCGGCAACAGCACAGAAAGTTAACGAGAGAAAAAATATCATAGACCTCTTGCAGTAATACAACATTAGGAGAGTTTTCACTTGACTGTTGAAAAAAGCAGAGCTAAAAATATCTTGGTTTACCCCAGCTATTAACACTAACTCTTCATTCAGAGAGTATAATGTACAGCTTTGATCAAGCTATAGGATCCACATGCTCACCAAATATTTAACTTTAAATACATAGCACCGAATTAGTCTCCAACAATTTATGCCATCGCCTCCTGCCATTCTGCATTTTCCTAAACCTTGGAGTCCAATTCACATATGTAAGTCAGATTATTTCATTTTTAACTTAATAGGGATTGGTTATCATTTATTTCAAATCTGCCAGAAAGGGTATGGTTTCAAAGCAGTCTTTTACACTTTTATGGACTGAGATGAGAACAAAAATTCAAATTTAATAAAATCTGAGTGCTAGAAAAGTGAAATAATTTACCAGCGATTGGAAAGCAGCTTACACGTACATTAACGAGAGTTTTCTGAAAACATCCCACAGGGCAGGCAGGAAAAATAAAAGCTTACCTATTCGCCTAATTTTTATTCTGTAACTTTTAAGAGGGGGAAGAAAATTGATTTTGTCTCTCTGCACTTAATTGAGCTTAACTGAGGGAAGAAAAGATGGGCCTGCTCCCAAATAAGAAGAGACTGATAGAAACTGATGTGTTTATCCTGTTGAAATTGTTTACCAGCCTGGATCCTCCCAGTGCCTCCCAGAAGTGGCTCCTGCTTGCCCACCCTCATTAGGCTGATTTCAGCTTCTCCTAACTGCCTGCTGGGGAGGAATAAGCACGTAACCATTGCAGACCGCCACCTCTTTGCTGGGTGGGCGATGCTGATCTACTCATGGTGGTCTACGGAGCTGGAAGTCTCTGGACCATGGGTGAGGTGTCCTGACTATCACCGTCCCGCAGGACACGTTGCCTGCTGCTGCTACCTGGGGACGCAGAGCTCCTTCACAGGAGCGGGTCCTGCCTGCGGGATCCCAGTGAGCAGGACACAGCAGGAAAGGCCATGTGGAGAGAGTACCAAATCTAACAAGAGACTCATTTCTAAAGCAAAAACAAAAAAAAAAAAGAGCCCAAATACAATAATATCTCCATCGCTCACACTTTCTCATGAACTTATTCCTGAAGCCCTTTTGTTTCTGGAGGCTTAGCTAGTTCTTCATGAAAGTTATTTCTCATATAATCAAATCTAACATTTGTGTTTCTGACAAGAACAGGGAACACTGGCTGCTAAATACACTTTCTGACCACCCGGCTACACCTACCATCAGCGCAGTGGCTGCACTACGAAGAAGGAGAACCACAAGTGGGGAGAACTGAATTATTGGAGAGAGGTCTTGGTGATCTACGTTTAAACACACAAACCTGAGAAGAAAGACATACCCTTCACAACATCCCTTCATCTGCCCGTTCCCATGGGACGTTTGCACTCCTGAGGAACGCTCACTGCGTTTATCCACGTGTCCGACAGAAGGTGAGAAAAGGACAACGATGTTCAAGAGCTACGGTGAATACGCACGCACTAAAGGGATTGACATGCATTCTTACATGTCAAAGCTGTGACTGATCATTTTCATGGTATGTTCAGAGAACAGAACTGCCATCACAGCTAAATTTAACCCAAACATTGACATTTCTTGTGCTAACCATTCAGGGCATTATTTTCTAATATACGTCAGCTCCGTGGTCTCTCCAACCAGGCACCTGGAAACAGGATGTACCTACAGACATGTCTGGGGATTGCTCTCGGAGGTAGCACAGATTCCCATGCACGTGTACCTGATGTGTACCTTTAGTGTCGTGCTTCAGACACAGCATAAACACCTGTGTGTGTATACGTACGCTTGTACACATACCTGCAACCTCTATTTTTAGCAGCGAGCATCCTATTTGAGGCTCTATTTAACTTTTTCAGTTGACAATCAGGTTTTACGCTGCTGACTAACACTTTTTAAAAGTTACAGTCCGTTCCTGGCTACACAGACTGCTTTTCCAGAGCAATGGTCACTGGATACTGTATGTCCCACCAGGAAGAGGATGGAACTGGCCAAAGGATCGTTTTCACTCCGATTCACAGCTTGGAGTTTGTGTGTCACGGTGGCAAGGCAAGTCACCTGGGGCAGACAGATTTTTCTACATGTCGCTGTTTTGACAACTGAAGGCTTCAAAACCAAAAATATTGTCCTTTGGGAGTTGCAACATTGTTTGGAGTGATTCCCCACCCTATCCTTGCCAAACATTTACCCCTGTAACTTAATACACAAGAAGGAATAAATAAGTGCCAAAACAACCCAAACGACAGCCAGCCATGTTTGCAACCTTCAAGAAATCACCTTTCCTCGCTCCACAGCAGGTAGTCCTTCAGCGACGCTGAAACCAGGCTGCTGGAAGAAGGAGCCCGGCGCTGCAGTGCCCAAGCAGGAGCAGCCCTGTGACCCTGTCTGCAATGGGACAGCCACCAGACAGCAGGACTGCTCAGCATCCTACTTTCTGGTTGCCTCCTCACCAGCATATTCGTATCCGTAGCGTGTAACGAACCTAGGCATGCCACTACCCCAGCTAATATACAGCATCGTTTATTGTGGGCTAACGCACACTCATCCGCATCCATATTAACATGGCTACTGGTACCCAAGAGGGCAGCATCTTCCTCTCCCCTTTTGGTGCTCTTTTTATCTCAATAAACAAAGTGTTATTAAGCATAGTTCTAAAAGACTGGTTTGCGATCTCCAGGTGTTTCAAGGCATACGGCAGTTTAAGGTCGAGTAGAAACCAGAAAAACTAACTGTACTGCCAACTTCCCAGCAGCAATACAAATATATACCTTAACGGATATATTGAGGTTCAAAAGCTGGTAAATTAGCTAAGGAGAGGAGTCAACATATTTATCTTCATGAAGTTCGACTTCCAAATACCAAAGATGGGAGTAAATCCCCCCTGATGCCATGGGCAGAGCTGAATGAATTTTAGGTGGTGCCTCTCCTTCCTCAGGCAGGGCTCACGCCGAGATGCGAAGGCCACTCGTGGCCCACGGTCATACACAAGCGTCACAGCCAAAGCCAGCACATGGGGCTCCAGCAGTGCCGAGCACAACTAAAGAGTTAGTAAAACATACTACACTTCTTAAAACTTGCTCTTTTTAGGTCAGTGTTGTTTAAATCAACACCTTTGGTTTCACATGCTCACTTGTGTTAGCGAAGTAAGTCCCTGTGTCTCCAGCCCAGCCAAGCCCTGCGTGCAGCGGTGCTGTGGATGCCTGAGGCCCCGGTGACGGTGGGGACTGCTGTGGGGTGAGCGCATCCCCTACGGCCAAGGTCCTCTGTGCTTTACACCCATCGGTGATGTGGCACAGGTGCAGTCCAGGCTCAATGCCTCTCCCTGGCTCTGGGGAAGAGCTTGGCGTGCAGGGAGGGCACGTTTTGTAGGTCACGCAGCACTTTGCCAAGCTGCCAAAACTCCCATTTGTCCCCTCTCTGCCAGTTTGGCCGCTCACACCATGTAAGAATAAGCCAACGAGGCTGCTGGGCAGATTTTTCCCCCGTGGTGTACAGAGATAGAAGGCACCATGTGCCACCACCGCCCACCTGGCCAGCCACCCTGCCAGCCCCGCCGCCCTCACAGGCCGGCAGGGGAGCAAATTGTTGCCTTTCTCCCTCCCGGCCACTTGGGAGCCAGCAGCCAAGTCCCCCCAAGCCAGGGAAGCTGGACGCAGCAGATGGCCGCCAGAAAAGCACCCTGCTCCTGGGTGGAACGGGTGTGAGGGTTGCTGCCATCCCTCAGGAGACGCTCGGGGCTCACACTGTGGCTCCCTGTCAAACGGCCTGCCTCAGGACAGGCAGCAGCAGAGCTGCCCAGGGCAGACATTGCCCAAATCCTATGGGAACAGCATCAGGCCAAATAAAGTAAATCAAAATTAGCAGCATCCAAAGGTGTTTGGCAGGGCCGGACAGCCCAGGCAGTGGCAAGCTCCCTGCAAGTCGAACACTTGAACGCTTTGAACAGCAGAAAGCTTGTCAGCAGTCAGGCAGCAGTGGATACCAAATTAGTGGTCTTGAACAAAATACAATTTAAGAAATAATTAACTGCACTGTGAAACACTGTGATAATTTTGAGTATTAAAAATGTAATCTTGCATATTAAAACAAATTTACTAAAATCAAATCAATAACTCTGCGTCCTCTGTATTTCCTCCAGACAACTAATTTAATTAATCTTTTTGTTCGCTTGGATATAGATTTTAGATTTGCATTTTACCTTCAGAAAATAGCTTGTGCAATACTACAAGATTTTCACAAAGCAAATACATTTTTACATGGATTGGATTTTATTCCCTCGGCTGAAATTCTGATCACTAAGCAGCAAGAATGCTGCCGTAGCACACAGGATGTCACTCAGGATGTGACAGTTTCCTCTTGTTTTAAACTACTTAAAAAAAAATAATCCTTCTCAGATTAGAAACAGAGTATTGCTTCTGATCACCAGCAGCAGAGACTGAGAGCACGCTGGGCCCAGTCCAGTCACTTACGAGTTTTGCTTTTAACTTTGATGGAAATTAAACATGAATTAAATTCAGTGCAGCAGGATCAGGTCCTTGAGACAGTTAAGGTGTTAAGCCTGTGGCTGCACTCATGCTGCTCCTCTCCAAAGGCCCCTGTGCTGCCACAACACCCCGGCGCCCGCCTTCCTGACCCACTTGGCGATGCCGCACGCTGTGCACCAGCCCAAGGCCCCCAGCACCCCAAGAGCCGGGCCGGGCAGGAGACGCTTGCGCCAGCAGGACAGGTTCCTTCCTGGAGCAGGATGGCTGTGACCAAAGGAGAAAACATCCTGCCCGGTGCCTTCCAGGGGGTACGATAACACATCTCTCCCCCTCGTTGGGCTGCACTGACTTCACTGTTACTCACTTCTTTTGCAACACTCAAGTAAATACGTGCAAATAAAAGAATCAAGAGGTGCAAGGTTTCAGATCCTAATTTTGGGGAGAGTACTTGAAAAATTCAACCCAGACTGCTTTTTTCAGGGTCCTTCCAATGCCGTTCTCAAGTGGACCTTAAATCAGCTGCATCTTCTCAACCTGTGCAATCTTGATAACTGAGTCTGAGAGGGTCACATCCCGTATTGCTTCAAAACTCACTTACCCTTGACTCTCCTATGCTTGTCTTGGTAGAACTTTGCTTGAATAACCCATTTGTTGGGCTAACATAACATTTTGCTTGGCTTGCGAGCTCTATCAGGGTAAATGCACATTTCCCCATTTCATTTTTTGATCGTTTTCTTCTGCAGGCATTTAATTGGCCTCACAAAGATGTTTGCAGAAGTTTAAATGAGGCATAGTTAGAGCTTTCAAAAATACATATAATTACGCACACCTACAATTTCTAAAGAAAAAAATAAGGCTACACAAGAACTGATCCTGAAGTGCCCAGTGGGAGATTTGCAAAGTTTCGGTTAAACACCAGCAGCTGCGTATTTGGAGCTTACGGCAGATAAAGAGACTTTCACAGAACCGGGCAACGTAGCATTTTCATACTGGTATTGCACCGCTACCCAATCCACCGCAGCGCTGTAGTGACTGAAGGTGGGCCGAGTTTGGGCAGCCCCTCTCCCATTATAAAGGGGGACTTTAACCAGTGCTTTTCGAACCCTTAGTGCATCTGTGCGTCCCACCCCTGGGGTGTAACTGCAACGGGAAGCTCGGGACTATCAGTGTCACGCCACAGCCAGCTGAACTTGTGAAGTTTTGCAGAATTCATTCAAGTGGAAAAGTCTGATAGATGGATACAAACCAAAGTCCTCAAATTACCATCACAGAAATCGGCTGTGCACCCAGAAGGTGAGGCAAGATCTCTCTTCTGCCTAACGAGAGCTGGGGAGGCAGAAACAGCAGCAAAAAAATCAAACTCGTGCACAGACAGGGGCGCAGGTACAGGGAGGACAGCACAGAGGGGAGAGTGGCTCGGAGGGGAGGGCCAGGTTGACAAGCGTCTCCCAAAAGAAGAGCAAGTCTTTCTTGGAAGCTGGAGTAAACAGGCAGGGGTCAAGGCAGGAGGCAGACTGTATGTCTGCTGGGGTGTAAAGTAATGCAAAGGGAAAAAATGAAAATAAAAAGGGAAAGGAAAGGCTAGACAAAATCTAATCCTACTACTATTAGGGATTACGGGACCTCTGGGTCAGCAGCAAGTTGAGATCAGCTCTACTGCAACTACCTGTGCCATGCTGAGAGCTAAAGCCAGAGCGACTAAACCCCAGCCAACAGCAGGCGCCACTTCATCGCTCCCGGCCCCTTTCCCACCAAGCCCAAAGCAAGATGCACAGGAGTACTGAGGCGCTTGGGAACCAATCGAGGGGACACCAGCCATCTCCAGGGGACCTTTGCCTACCCTCCATAAATATTCTGCAGCTTAGAAAGCCAGCGGAGCCCACACCTGTCAGCAATCCCTGTAAACAGAAGGGACCCCGACAGAACAGGCAGATCTTTTGTCCGTAAGAGGAGCCCAACAGGGGAGCAAGGGTGCAGGCGAGCCCGTCTGCGCAGCAGCCACCAGTGGACACCTCGGCAGCCTCGCGAGGGTACCGACCCAGGGAGGGGGAGGCAGAGAGGGGTCCCAGGGGGTTTGCTACGTTATTCAGACCTCAGGCTGGCACGCTTGCGGGAGCACAGCTTGGGTATGTGGAGCAATTGAGGTGGAGGCTGGCAGGCTGAGCGTGCAGTGCACCGCCGAGCGGGCAAGGGTCGCGCAGTGCGGCTCTTCCCGATGTGACGCCACCGGAGCCCCGAGCGACACACGGTGCAGGAGTGGGAGCAGGAGGCAGCCGCAGCCCCCTCGCCCGTTCAGGTGTCAGTCTTCCAGCCCCACCATCAACCCCTCCGGCAGATGGCCGCCCCCCGGCCCCAACCCACCCCTCACAAAAATACATACATCGAAACAAGGCAGGGAGGAGAAAAAAGAAGGGAAAAAACCCCAGCTCATTTCAGAGGGGCTCAAATAGGAGGCTCCGCTGGCTGCAGAGTAACCAGCTGATGCAATTATCCTGGCTGCCGCCAGTAGACCATCTGCCCGGCTCCCGGGTTGCTGTTGTTGCAGTCTCAGCGGGGCTCGCTCCCAGAAGAGCAGGGCTCGCGGCCGGGAGGGAGCCATCTGCCCGGCCCCGGGCTGTTCCTGCTGCGCCATGGGGAGCCAGCGCCTGCCCCGTGGCCTCCGGGGCACAGCCACGTGTGGCCCAGCCCGGCCAGGGGTCCCTGGCCGAAATG
Organism: Rhynochetos jubatus; assembly: GCA_027574665.1. Taxonomy (NCBI): domain Eukaryota; kingdom Metazoa; phylum Chordata; class Aves; order Eurypygiformes; family Rhynochetidae; genus Rhynochetos; species Rhynochetos jubatus. Next base: position 16,827,450 of record CM050661.1, on the reverse strand, counting down.
GGCAGCTGGGCTTCGATCTCGATCTCCCCTTGCCTCTGCACAAACTGGTTGTGTTTTTGGAGCATATTTGTGTTGCACGTGTTTAGGGTTTACTTGGTGTGCACGCAGGGCAACTGGGCCATCCCGTCCTCCCAGACGTGTGGGGACACTGAGGAACCGGTGACATCTGACCCACACCACCGGGCTGCCCCAAGGCTGAGCCCTGGTTCTGTACCCCATGAGTCAGGCCACAGCGAGGGCAATGCCTGCCACCTTCACTTCCATGTTGGTGTGTTTGTCATTAGAACACAAGGGGAAGGGACCAGCGCTGACAAGGAAACCCAAGGAGCACACAGGCCTGATGGCTTGCACTCCCATTGTAGGCAGCTACGTTTGCTAAGGCACAGCAGGGAAATCTGATCTCTCTGGAGTTCTCCCAGTCACAATGGCTCTTCTGCAGAGTGTGGGCAGTGCCCTCCATCACCCAGGGGTTGTGCTGGGCACTGCCTGGAGCCAGATTTCAGTAACAAGCCTGCAGGCTCAGACTGAAAGAGGCAAGAAAAGTTGTGGAAGTGCATACACCCACTGCTGCCCCAGGCTCAGTCTCTGGGCATTCATCTGCAATCAGTCAAACAAGCCACAGTACCCAAGTGAACTGGTTTTCATTCTGAATTTAAGCTTCCAGTCTATAAAAATCTACACTTTTCCACCCCCAAATTAACTTCTATTTAGAAATGGACAAAGCAGGGAGGGACGTGAGGCTGTGCCAACCTGTCCCACTGCCTCCCCAACACCAGCGAGTCCCTGCAGCCTGGTGCTTTCCTCTCTGAAACTGAGGCATCCGACCAGCACTGACAAGGCTGATGAACCCTGTATAAAATAACAACATAATACATGGGTTTAAGTTACCAGACCACATTTACACTTCACCTTTGGTTTGGACAATGCCTGGGAATGTGGTCAGTCACACAGCTGAACTATTAATCACTTGAAATGAATAAAGGAAAGGGAGCTTTGAACGCGACCAGGACTGGCCCAACCTGTCACCGCATCCCTACTCCCACGTGCTGCAGCCTCTCCTGCAGCCATGCCGGTAGTGCAAGTGCTGGCCTGCACGGGCTGCTCAGCCTTTGCTGAGCCTCTCCAGCCAATTTCAGGGGTTTCCCCCTTCTTTCACCCTGCCATTGTCACCCTGTAGAGGTTTGGGACCACAGCTACCAGTGACCACCACCGCCTGCCACAGCCGGGAAGATCAGCTCAGACTGACCCACCACCAAAGGGCACACGCACAGACGGCTGCATAAAACCTCACTTCTGCTGGAAACCAGGCTGAAATGCTGCATGTGACCTCATTATTTAGTGGCCATGCGCAGTCACATAACCAAGGGCTGAATCCAGTGGCAAATCAGGTTATGCTCTGTACTAAACATCTTTAGGCTCTCCCATCCTGCACATTTTGAGAGGCCTCTTTCCCTTTCCCCTGTAACTCTTCCCAAAATGCATCTGACAGAAACAACAGGCAAGAAACGCTGGAAGCGGAGTCGCTGCATTGCGGGGAGCCCAGCATGGGGCTGGGCAGGGACTGGAGCACCGGAGAGCAGCGTAACAAAGGTAAAACTAGAAGAGGAGTGCAGTGTTCCTCACTAGACTCTAAGGAGGCTTATGCTTCCCCAGCTCACGACGATGCAAATCTCGGCATACCTGGGCAGAAATAACTCCAACCTTCATTGGCCATGATTACAGCCTCAACCATGCTATGGCACAGTATGTTATGGAGGGGCACAGGGAGTCACTCTCAAATTTCAGGATGCAAATGGTTTACACTAGAAGTAAACCCACTAAAAGTCCTTCTCATGATATGGATTCAAGAGACAGAGGTTTCAAACAACTTAAACTGAAATCTTGTTCTCCCGCAGTGATACAGGCTGCTGTTAGAAGAGTCTAAAGGAGATGAGGGATTGGCAATTTTTTCTTTACAAGGAAAAGCAATAGCTCTGATACCACAGAAAAACTTGTAGCACTTCCTCCCTATAGGAAGGAAATTCTTCTAAGGCTTTGTTGGCACTGTCCCTGTACTCCTTTCACTCAGTGGTTTCTGTCCTTGGGCCCACACTGGCGGAGGGGCCAGGCAGGAGGAGCCCAGCGAAGGGATCCTCACCAGCTCCTGCTTATGCCTCAGTGCCCAGGCTGGGCAAGGTGCCTCTGCAGTACCCACGGGCCACAGGGGCCGAGACCAGGGTGGAGATACATTTTATTGCACAGATTAGAATAAAAAAGGTATTTTAAGATTTTTATATGCCTTCAAATAATATTCTCATTGATGTAGTTACCAAGCTTAAACTAAGTAAGAGCTCTATAATCTCTAAAGCACAATGCTTTTTTTTTTCCAGAAGGGTGGAAATGGGAAGGGAAGAATGTAAAAACCAAAACAAATGGGTATATTTCTTGTGGGATCTGCACTACAGATGAAATGCAAAGCAAGTCTCCCTCTCCCTAGAGGGTCTTTTTTCAAGAGGGAGAATAATAATAATGTAGTAATAATAAGCACTTATATAGCGCTTTACATTTTCAAAGCGCTGTGTAAACATCAACTAATGGGACACGGTAGAATAAGTAGTGTCTAAAATGAGTTTATGTACTGCATTATATTCTTCTACAAAGTGGCTGGGACTGTTTTTAAAATTAAATCCCCACATACTGATACTTGTGCAAATGGATTTTCTTTAAAGAAGCACAACAAAAACATTTTTATATTGGTTATACTCCACAACCTGCGTATTTCCAAATTCTGGCTCAAAGCAAATTGTTTAGACAGTTTCATAGACACAAAACACATTTTGTTTCGTAAGAAGAATAGGTGCACGAACTCCTTAGGAGGATGTATCTAAACACTTACAGGCACATGCCAGTGTTTTCCAAGAGGAAGTCACATATGAGACAAGAAGTATTTTATCAAAGGAATTTTATAAGAGAGAAACTAAGAAATAAATACAGAGAGCTCTTACTATTGAAACCTTGTGGACAGAAGAGCAAGGCATCCAGTGTCTTCCCAGTAAGACATTGCCTGGCAAGGACGAAGGTCCCTGTACTGCAGCTAAAAAGCAAACACCACTTTCCAGTTTTTCCTGTTAATGCTATTCTATAAAACATCTTCTAGAACAGGGAAGATGAAACAACCACTAAGCAAACCCAAATATTATGGCCTGAACTATATTGGTGTTCCATTTCACTTTTACCTATCCAGCCTCTCACAACGTTTAATAAATTCACTCTACTCTCCAAGGGACAAATGTTATACCCTCTTTGCATACAGCCAAGATGGAAAATATTGAGAGAGAGAGGAAAAAAAATTAAGTGACACATGCGCATTCATCACGGAGCTGTGGCAGAGGCAGAAGAGAGGGCGAGATGGGAGAAATCTGACTCCGAGTCTCTTCTAACAGCCTGGAGTATTTTACTATTTGCAAACTTCTCGTTCTTTATCATTAGTAATTTGGTGCTTCTGTCATGAGCCCCAGCCCAGCATGCTATGGCCACGTCAGCACGGAATAAAAAGGCTGCACACGACTGAAGTGATTGAGGAATCTTTTTTTCCTGACAGTCTCCAGCTAGGAATCAAACGCAAGTCAAACCCGGCATGCGGAATGTATCTACCTTTAGGCATGCGCTTAACTGTAAGTATATGAGTAATCCCAATGGCTTCAGTTTTGGGGATTTTAATAGTTGTATGGTTTTCATAACTACAGGAAAAACCCTTTCCAACAAACTGCCAGTGTGACTCCCTGTTGTACCACACCACAATTACTGGAACATATTTGGTATTTCTCAAGAGGTTCAGATAATGAAGAATCCTCCAAATTTTCTATTAGCCCAAACTTAGGAATTCTGCATCAGGGAGTTAACAGCAGAACAGACAATGTATGTTAGGTATTGCGAAAGAGAGAGAAAGAGAGACAGAAATATTTAAGAAAAGCTTTAAATTTTATCTTTTTTTTTTTTTCCCAACTAAGGCTGTTCGAGAGCCCAGGCTGCAGCCCAAGCAACGCTACTGCACAAGCACGCCGAGTTATTTAAAGACCTTACTCTCTCTTACTCCTTTATATGAGACAACATTTCTTCATATTTTCACACCACAGTTTTCCCAAATCTGAACAAGATTAATAATAAATAGAAAAACACACAAGAAACCACTCTATTTTATTCTTGGATGTGCTATTGGTTTCACATTGACTCACAAGCTTCTACTAAAAACCCACATCAGGAGTTACACTTGCAAGGAGGTTTTTTTGAAAGGCAAGGAAAGGTACAATGTTGTGGTTGCTCTGGGGTTTTTGTTTGTTGGTTTTTACCCCTTCTTGGCAAACAGCCAATTCCTTCACCTCCTATGACTAAAAATAAGCAAACAAGAGGGGGAAAGAAAATAAAATAAAACCGAAACAAAAAACCCAAACAAACAAACAAAACCCATCACACCCCCCCGAAACGATAGCCCTTCCCAGCAGGGAAAGCCATGGAAATTTGCCACATCAGAAAGAACGTGAATAAGAACGCAAGCAAGCGCAAGCCACTGCTGCAACGCTAAGAGCCAGGCCGGCCACGCGCTGGGTGGGCCCAAGGCCGCTGGGTGTTTGGGGCAGCAGAGGCTTTGTCCTTCACAAAGTCATCACCACCTTACCACTCCCAAAACCTCAGCCAGCCTACACATGAGGTTACGGGGCGCAGCAGCATTCGAGCCAACCACAGGCAAAATCCACTCAGAAGAAAAAAGCCTGCATAAAGTAGCAAAAAGAGCTGGGATTTGCCATCGTATCTCTGCCGTGCAAGTGCAGGAGACAGACCGGCTCTGCCAAAGGAGCGGCTGGCGATGAAACGATTAGCAGGAGCACCCACTTGGTGACACAGCCTATGGTGCAACCTAACAGCAGAATAACAAACCTTCCTTCTTCTTGAGAGACATAATCTAATTTCTTAGTGGCATTATTTCCACTAAGTCAGTATAGAGACGAAAATTATTCTCCAGCAATGCTGCCCCATCCAAGGCTTCTGCCAGCAACTTCCACCAGCACAGGAGCAGTGAAACACATTGGCCAAACTCTGATCCCTGGGTACCTTCCCTCCTCCCCGCAACACGAGCTCATTCTCCCTCTCTCTGCATCACTTTTGAATTAGGGCTGCCCGCTCGGATCCCGATCCAGAGAGGGACAAGGAGCAGCGCCCAGCCACTGCAGTGGGACAGCACGGGGTGCTCCGCAGCTCACGCCTCTGCTGAGACACACAGTTCTTGGGGGAACAGGAGAGAGCAGCAAGCACTTGTGCACTATGAAACTGCTCATCATCACGTTCAGTGAAGTTCTTCAGGCTGCGTGCATGTGGCTTTGCATCCTTCGCTTTATCAGATTCCCGCACTTCCTTCAACAGTCATTTTTTGGACACATCTGCAGGGGTTTTGTGACCTGCCTGTCAGCCCACAGCTGATGTGGGCACACACCCACATCCCTCCTGAGCAGTCACAGCCCAGCCTCCCAGCAGAGAAGCTCGTTTCAGAAAGGTTTGATGGCAGCCGAACACTGCTGAGGAGGACTGCCCTGCTTGCCTTGTGTGGACACACACCAGAGCTGCCCCTGGTCAGCAGAGAGCTACAGGGTTACTTTTCTGATGGGCTGGTGGGTAAAACCAGCTCCTCAGAGTCCTTTGCTAGGTCACCAGTGGGACAAGGAGCCAGAAATGGAAGGAGACAAAAGCCCATCAGATCACCTCTTGCCTCGTGCAACAGTGGGTAGAGCCATGGGACCGTGCCGTGCAGCCAGGAGGCAAAACCCAGGAGATTCACAGGCTGAGCATAAGGTAACGGCAGTCCCGAACTGACTGGGGTTCCTCTCCATGCTCCCTTCCAGAGCAGTGGGGTTTAACGTGTGCTGGTTTGCAGAATGTATTTAAGCTAGGGGCTGGTATGTGTTTTTCCAACATGGCAACATCGAATTAGAAAAATTCTTCAGCAGAAAACAAACCTGTTGGGATGTGCCAATAGAAGAAAATCAAGTCAAGCCAGCACTAGACAGTAAGAAAGAAAGAAGAGCAGATAAATTCCCTCTAATAAGAGCACCAACAGCCTTGAGCTTCCCAATGCAGCAGGACGATTCCACTGTGTCTCCTCCTTGCCATCACCTCAGCCAGTCCCACCATGAGGTGAGTGGTGGCTGAGGCTGAACTCTGGGCACACTGCCCCACAGGCAGACTGTATCCTGCCCCTTCCTCCCCTGCCTGCTTCTGCCCCGAAGGCACGACTGACCCAGGGAGCTCTGCCAACACACTCCAGGGCTGTGGTTATGTTCTCCGTAACTGCAAGGAGCAAACCAGCAAAGATTCAAGGGAGGAAAAAACAGCTAAAAGGCTTCCACCTGGGGAGGAAAACCTACCTGTAGGTATTCCCTCAAAGCAAAACACTCTCAAGCTTCCCAAACTCCAAGGTAGGAGAGATGTTGTGGGATGGGAAGCAAAGCTGCTAAAGGGGTTCCACCAACATTTTCACAGGTTACAGATAGTAGGAAAAAAACAGGAGAGGAGGAAGGCAAAGAGGACAGTGTCACAAGTTATACACAATCATACCTGCATGTAAGACAGGACTATTTCCTACTAGCATTAATTTTCAGCCGCTTCATCGATACCAGCGCTCAAATGCCACAGTGAAGGGCGGCTGCCTCTACCAGGCCGGGGCAGCTGTAACAGCAGCGGCTGTTCTCCTGGGTGAAGGGGCACTGGGAACAGCCCTTGTCCTTGAGAGTCCACAGCTGACCTAGTTTTCCTTCAACCCACCATTACCTGTCTTAAGATCAAAAATCAAAGTTCTTGATTTCTACCTCCATACAAGCTTCCATGAGGTGGTTTGAGGTTTGCCAGAAGACAAGCTGCATGTGTCAGCTGCCATCCCCGATGCTCAGACAAACACACGCAGTGGAAGAGGCTGCGGGATGTGCAGCCAGACAAGGCACTACTCCCCAAAATAAAAACTGTAGAACCAATATTGCATTTTTTAAAGACCAATTTAAAGGGACTGTTCCAACAGCACTCTGAGTGACAGCACAAAGAAACAATTTTGCTTCGTTTTCCTCAGCATGACCAGACAGAAAGCTTCGAGAGCCCCTGCTCTGAGGCAGCCGGGACCTCCCAAACCACTGGAGACAAGAGTTTCTCTACCTGCCTTTTTGTTTGCTCAGGTTCTGCGCTGCGTTGGCTTTGCTCGTGCCAGTCAGACAGCAGCAGGTTTTAAGCCACCAGTCTAATGTCTTCAGCTGCGCCGCTGACAGCTATGACACGCAGAACATTTCTTGGATGGCCATGTGTGGGGATACAAAAACCTCATTTACAACTTGGCATCTCAAGGAGGACAGGGTGGTTCAGCAGCAGGTGACAAATTAAAAGCTCATTTTTCTATGCCTTTTCTTTGGAGCCATGTTTTGAGTACAGACATACTGGCAAGGAAGAAAAATCAGAGCTGAGATACCTCTTCATGAAAACACCCATTTGGGCTTTGGATGAATTGTGGGTGCAAGTCAGAGCACGCCGCAGACCCTGCTCACGGAAGTCTGCCTGCATGCCACTAACAGCCCACCACGGAAGCAGCACCTTTCTGCCAACCACAGGGGGTTTGTCCCCCAGCCCTGCAGCCAGGGGCAGCGGCTGGGAGCCCCGCAGCTCTGCAGGCAGGGCTCTGCCCGCAGGGCCCGGCAGGTCCCTGCTCCGCAGCACCCCTCGGCATGCTGGAGACCAGTCACACCACAGCTCTGCCAAACTTCTCTCTGGGGTGGGTTTTTTCAGACCCTCACCTTTAAGTTCGTGATTATTACTGAATTTACTTCAACTGAGAAGAATAAAACCAGAAGCTCTCTGATGAGTGTTTATTTAAGACCAAACATAGTAATCAAAATAAACCAAATGGGAGCTGTAAACCAAATCTCACTTATCTGTTATCAAGCAGGAAATAAATTAGGAAAGAAGACACCCTTGAAATGAAGTGAATCAGATCAGTGGACTCATACTCAAGCATCAGGCAAGACTCAGCACAAGATCCAAAGGCAAGCACTCAGTTTCATTTTAAAATGCCTCATAGTATACTGTACCATACTCCTAAAGGACGCTCACAATTAGACTGAAAGTGCTTCTTTGTTTAAAACAAAAATCATCTCAAGGTAACAACTTTCTTACCCAGAGTTGCCTACTGCATTCGCCACAAAGTGTCACTGCCAGGAACACACCATTTTTTTGCCACAGAAATCTAGCATAAACATAGATAAGGTGCAATTCACACAGAGCCCTCCTCCTCTACTTCTCCATCCCAGTGTTTTCAATACTCTGCCACATCCCACATGCCCTCTGGGGGAACAGTCTGGTCAGTAAAAGCAAAGAAATTATGAAGGGCAAGGCATGCCATTTTCCTAGAAATAAAGGAGGCCACGAGCAAACTGCCAGACTGAAATGCATCCACAGAATTCAGCAATGAATAATATACAAGCTTGGCATTACTGTGTAATCCAGTACATCTTTACTCATGTGAGTAATCTAATGAAGCAAGAGAAATCTGAGTAGGAGCCTGAATAAGTAAATTAAAGCAAAGGTGCATTTACCTTTCAAGCAAAATAGCCAGCGTGCTGTTGCTTTTTTCAGAGCAGAAGGCAGGCTTCTGCATCAGGAAAACTTTGTTGCATTCTACAACCATCTTAGTTGGTCTAACAAAAGTTCCTACCCATTCCTCCAGACCTCCTCTTTCTAGTACACGTGAACACACATCATATACCATCTGTATTTGCATGCACGCACATCAGAAGTTGTGGTGGTTCAGCCCCACTCAGCAGCTAAGCACCACACAGCCGCCTGCTCACCTCCCCCAGTGGGATGGGGGAGAGAATCAGAGACCAAAGATAAGAGTTTGTGGGTTGAGATAAAAACAGTTTAATAACTGAAAGTAAATGAAATAATGACAGTAATAATAAGCAAAGAAAATACTACTAATGATACTAATAATGATAATAATACGTAATGAAAAAGATGAGGGGAAAAAAATATGATGCAACCGCTCACCTCCGGCTGACCAACGCCCAGATGGTCCCCGAGCAGCAACTCCCCCCCTGAATGACACCCCCAACTTATATACCAAGCATGACAGTTGATGGCATGAAGTGTCCCTTTAGTCAGTTTGGGTCAGCTCTCCGGGCTGTCCCTCGTCCCAGCTTCTTACAGAGAAGGACCTGGTAACACCGGGGCAGTATCAGAAACTGAAAAAGTCCTTGAGTTGGTAGCAACATCCTTAGCAACAACTAAAAACATTAATATGTTCTCAATATTCTTCTCAGTGCAAATCCAAAACGTAGCCTCATACTAACAACTATGAGGAGAATTAATTCTATCCCAACTGAAACCAGCACAGCAGTGTTGAAAGCCTACTTTTTTTTCAGTTAGGACCCTGACCTCCTCTTCCCTCCAAAACCCTGAACAATTAGGAGTCCTCACAGGCCAAGTTCAGATGTTTCCATGATCCTAAATTAGTTGAAACTTCCAGAATTAATGACTGCAATCACAGTTGTCCTCAAATTTCTCTATATTAAACAGAAAACAGCTACAAACCACAACAAATACACTCCTCCAGACAGGAAAGCACTGTCACTGTCTATTAAGAGCAGAAAAGCTACTTTGTTTGGGTGGTTTACATTTCTAGTGTTTTCTGCTTATGCTTAATCATACCCTTTTCCATGGAGCTGGAGTCACTTTTCAGATCTGTTCCTTCTCTCAAAGTAAAAGTTAAAGATAATACAGATGCAACTCCAGGTAAACCTCTGTGCCAAAACTTTGCATCTAATCATCAGGCACCCTCCATACGCAACAGATTTCCCAGTTTCTCTATTCTATTTCCATCTTTCTCTGTTTAGCATTTCTCCTTCTCCAAGTATTACGTTCATCCTTCTGCCATGTGTTTGCCCTACCTCCTTTTAATTTTCCAGTTCTGAGGACAGGAGATTGAAAGGATGCAGAATCACAGTCAATTTTGCTCACGTAAATCTGGACCTGCTGACGTTAACAGATGTTGAACACAACCCGGGTCCCTTGGGTTTCCTGCACTGCCATCGGGGAGCTCCCACAGCACTGCTGTATCCTCTGCGCCTTAAGCCTCCCCAGAGCTCTTCTAGAAATCCCCCCCAGCATCAATCTCACAGAGCCAGCAGAAGGAGCAGGAGATGCTCTCTACAGTGCTGGATGCCAAATGACTCTCTGCTTCTCTTCCTCTTTCAATTGCAATGCAAGACACGAGAATAAAATCCCATCCCCGTGAAGGTCAGTAAGAAACACTACCACCAAAACAAGACAGAGGTTCACACTATGGTTTATATAAGCCTACGGCTCCTCACAATCCTCTAAAATCAACAGGAATCGTGATTAACACCATTAGCTCTCCAGCAAACTCAGGGAGCTCGGATCTATGCTGTTGGCTTACGTTTAAACACCCAATCCAGCTCCAATTAGTGTCAAGAGGAAGAACTGCACTCACCCTAAAAATTGCAAAAGCGGGTCCTAGATGCTTACCCAGTGAAGGGCTTCACTCTGCATTGCACCAAACACGCTCTTTTCACAGACTGTGGCATGGAGGCAACACTGCCTCCAGGAGCACGCGGTCACCACCATGTGAGGCAAGTTCCAGCAGTCCCCAGGTGGAGGCTTGGCTGCTCTGCCTCAGGGGTAACCCAGAAAGGCCTCATCTTAGCCCACTGAGGAGCAGAGAGAGGAGCAGAGCTGCTCGTTTAAGTACCAGTCTTGTTGGCACCCCCATCTCTAAATTACCTGTAGGCAAATCCTACGTAAACCCAGTAACAGCTTCTGCGAGTCCAATCGATTGAGTGGTTAAACTTGTGCAGTCAGCAGACAACCAAGGGAGGCATATATTTTAATGGTAGATGTGGAAACAAAGGAATTTTGATTAGCCTTGGGACTGGAGGGGGTAAAAATACTGGTTTAGGATTTTCCCAGGATATGCATATTAAGAACTTGTCTTTTTGCCCTCTCTGTAATTTTTTTTTAATATTTGGAAAGCAGAATTAGGCCACATTTGACCAAACCTCCAGAGCCTAGCAGGAGCCAACAGAGACCAGAGCACAGCAACTTGTTAACTCTTGTACTTTTACTCATAATAGGATTTTACTAGTGAGCAACTGTTTTCCACAGCGCTACCAGAGGCTCAAACAAACTGTTTCTCTACAAGCAGGGACCTTTCCCTCCGCTTCTCTTTAAAATCTGAACGCATTGTTTACTTTCTCTAATAAGAACTGGAAATAACTTCTGCGTAAAGAAACTCCAACTGTTACACTTCTGAAGCAGCCTTCGTTATCAGTACCAGACTCAAGGAGAACACGACTGTGGGTGATGCTACAAAGAGAGCCGAGATCAACCCCACTAGAAATTGCCCAGGAGAACACACAGGTAGGGTGGGTTTAAATGAGACCACGACTGAGATTTATTTCACCCCCAGCGTACCCAAGCGAGCCCTTCAGGTCTCCTGAGCGGCCTTTATCCAGCAAAGGAAACACTCTTCTGCCACAAAGGCTGCCTTACATTTGTACTTGCCACTCCGCTGCGGTAGCAATAAGTCCTTTACTGTTTGTTCAGCTCTTGAAAGTCCTGTAAAGCATTCACCATTCACCTGTCACACTGCACAAACTGAGCCCTTTGAAATGAAAATCTAAAAGTAAATGTGTTAGTCAACGGCTGCTGCTGCAACAAGCGTGCCCGACACCAGCGCGAGCCTTCAGGCAGGTAATTCGCTTCAACACGAGACTGGCGAACAACAGTATGTTTTATTTAATTAGGATGAACAGAAGAGATAAACCTCACAGCAGGCCGGGTAATGACAACATTTCAAAAATAATTCATGCCCAGGTAACAAAAGGGCAAATTTCAATTACATAAAAAGCTAAAAAGTTGACTTAATACATCCAAGGGGGAAAAGAAAAAAAATTAATAATTGCAGTGCATATGATTAACAAGTGGCATTTACAAGCTCTGCAAATTGGTCTTTCTGTTGCCTAATCTGTGGCTAGAAAGGAAAAGGTTTTCTTTCTGAGCAAATGCAAACAATATAATGAAGCTACTTATCGCTAGATTCAGATGGGTATTGCAGTGCTATCCGAAATAAGTCATACAGTGGAAAGCTAATGCCATACACCAATTCACTGTACCGCAACGAGATTTGCGAGCCCGTTCCGAGCGGCATCACCCAGTTCCCAACCCCATCGGGTCCCTTTGTTTGCATTTTAGAAAACAAACCACCGCAAGAGGTCAAAGCTCGAGACTTCTGTAGCTGGAAATGTCACAAGAGACCATTTAGTCTCTGCACATCCTCCTACTCCCCAGAATAAAACGACTCCAATAAGACACCATAATTCACTGCTGCACATATAGATATATGTACATCTAGGTGTTGTCAAGAAGATGTAGTGCTTAAAACTCGCATCACCTTATTTGTCTAAGAGAACGAGGAACCAGCTTTTCTGCATTTACTAGTGGACATGAGGCAAGAATATACACAAGAATCTACTTCTAGGCTCTGAAAGTATGTTGAATAAATGCACGTGCTCCAGAGAGCTCGGATCTGGTCCTCAGTTGGCTCCAGCTCCCACTCGTGTCCACCAACGCACACTCAACAACCAGACCATCCCCTCCACCACCAGTCAGTCAAGATTCAGCAGGAGTCTCTAATAGGTTTTATGTTATTAGTATTTCATTACTCCAGCGCATTTACTAGGATACAAGGGAACATAATAGCCATCCTTTTTCAGAGGCATTTAAGGAGAATACTCATGGAGTGATGAGGGGTTGATATAGGCATTTTTATAAGACAGTTCAATTATTGTGGGTAATTAATAATCTTTTGTTTAAGAGAATGTTATACTACACAAAGAAATTTATTATCTTTTAGACTGCAGGCTAACGCATGAGACCAAGATCTTACTTCTTTTTGAAAAAAATGTGCTTTGCATTTTTCAAATGTTGTAATGAACTAAACCTGATTTCACAAATAGGAATTGGGAGGGCAGATATGAATTAACTAGTTCCGTAAAAATAACCCCATAAACATTTAAGAGCTTCTATCAAAACAGAAGTAAATATTAATTCTACAGTATGAGAAAGTGTCATCACTCACAGAGCCAGCAGGCGAGGTAGAGGTTTTTTAGGACATTTACTATAATAACGGATCATTAGGTGCCACCCCAAGCACTTGGCATAGCTAATTTAACCAGGCTGAAATCACTTACCCAGGTTTAGCCTAAAAGTTAATTTGGCATCTAACAACAGATAAAAGCAAGCCAAAGCCCCATCTATGATAAGACAATTTGTATTTACACAAGCTTAACGCATCTACAAAACATCATTTTTATATCCAATTCAGAGGATGGCATGAACATCTGCTTTCACTTCAAGACATTAATTTTCAATTATTGAAGAAAAACAAAATAAATCCTGACAAATTACTGGTAACTGTGGAATCTTTTGTTACTCTATTAGTTTATAATAGTAATTTAGAAATCCTACAATTAACATCCTAACAAGAGCTCTCTGATTATTTTTTTGCACGTGTCATCTGAAGCAATTCAGCAGTGAATGATGTTCTTTAACTTGCTCTGATTGTACACAAATATTTTTCAAGAAAAAAAACAGGAGGCGTTCTTCAAGAGCCCCGTTACACGGTACTAGTTTTCAAGGGATGGCTTTAGACATAGCATCGCTAAAAAGATGAGATTTCTATTTTTTCCCCGTTCATATTTAAACATTTTGCATTACCTTTCCCACTCTCTTCTATTTTTCCGCCACGTTTATTCATTATATTCACTGAGACCAATGGGAACAGGCCACAATTAAAAGGTGTTTGCACACAGGCAGGAGTTTCAATCAGTAAAACCAGTTAAATACCACCCAGATCCCATCCAGGAAAGCATACCAGAGGGAGAGAAAGGCAGGAAAATGGGACTTGTGGAGTTCAGGGGAGAAGGCTGTTAGGCTCGTAGCAAAATACACAGGCAAAAATTAAAAACTGCAGGCTAATCCCTGAAGGCAGTGCTCGCTATACTGCATGGATTCAAACGCTCTCAGGGCACCAGCCCCACAATGAAACACCAACATCTCCAATTATTCCTAATCCCCCAAAAGCTACACTTGATAAAGAACAATCAAGAGCGTAATCTTATTTGATATGAGTTTTATCAATTTTAGCTGCTGCTTTCACTGTATCAATAAAATTCCACCGAAACTTGAATGAACTGTAAAATTAAAGGATAATCGCACAAGTCTCTTGTATTTGGCAATTATGATTATACTTGTCAAAATTTAATTTGTAGAATGTACTGTTCCAGTACCTTCAGGTTCTTCTCTATCAACTGGGAAAAAAAGAAAATTATATCTTTAAGACAAGTATGAAAGACATTGTTACTTCCACAGTCAACTCTGTAACTGAGCTCCGACATTGTATAATTGACTTTGCAAGCAGAACAACAGCAATATAACAAAGAAAATGTCAGTGTTTTCACAGCACTAATCTATAGCACTAGGAGGGCCTCCTGCTGTCAGCCAGAGCTGACAATACAATAGCTTTCAAAGGGATATTACCATCACGCTTTTATTCTTGACATCAATCAAGACAAAGAGAATCCTTTTCACAAGACATTCAAAATCAAACCTTTGTATGAGCAGATAGGTAAAACAGCATTCCTTTAAAGAAGATCATTCATAGCAATCAACTAATTGGAGCTCAGCAAATGGTTGAAGTATTTTTATTTACTTTGCAGATAACGAAGTAGCAGAGCAACCCCCCTTTTCTCTTCTTGACTGACACAAATGAGGCAGGTAGGGTGTGAATCAAAAGTTTCTATCAGCATTTTTTGCCAACTGAAAGCAAAAAAATATGACAGCAATTCTGCAACTTCAAGTAGGATAACAAATCTAGACTTAATTAGTGCATTCTCTTGCAAAACAGTTTGATTACTGACTAGCACGTTTATGCACAAAATACCCTTGCAAGCTGACAGCAATTTGCAGAACTGTCAAATTCAGCAACCAAAGTGCATCTGATGCTCAAAACCTCGTGCCAACGCGAGCCCAGTCCCCGCAAATTGCAGTCGAGTAATTCCTCAATTACAGTTACATGGGACTGGAAACCTACGAGTTAGTGTTCCCAGCATCTCAGCAGTTGACAGAACCGCTTCCAAAGGCTCCAAGTTGTAGCATGGGAAGCTAGAGCTTTAATCCGCAGGAATGATGAATGCCTGCCTTCCTCAGACCCACAGCGGACCAGGCACCAGCCGCTCCCCGGAGCTGGCAGTGCAAAACAAACTTTTAAGTCATGGGTGTTGCCATCACTCCCCATCGCTCCTAACGGGGGACAATGCGTTTTGACGTTCACAACTCTGTTGTGGTTCTGGGGTTCCAGACCACGTGGGTTTAATGACACCAAGGTACAAGTCTTCCTTACAGGCAAGGGATAAAGCCCCCAGCAGATGAGGTTACTGGCAGTAGGGCAAAAGCAGGGTCTGTGCCAACGAAAATTGCTTTCATGGGCTTTGGCCGTGATGTAAAGTAAAGCTTCACAACAGGCCAGCAGTTTACTCCATCACTGCTACCACCCCACCGTCACTGAAGCATTTATGTGGTAAGCCGACAAAGACTCAACCCCTCCTACTTTTACTCCGTCCTCATCAACCCGAAACAACCTTCCTTTAAACCAAGTAGAACTTTGTCTCCAGGCACCAGCTACAAGGTTAGTATCTTCAAGTTTGTACAAACTAATGGTCAAAAATCAGCGTATTGTATCGCAAATCATAAATCCCACTTCAGGGGAAAGCCCACGGCTGCTGCTGGAGTTACTGCTGCAGGAATTATTGCAAGTTTCTGCCAGGCTAAACCTGAGACCTGATAATACAGCACAGGGGCCACCTGCCCCACAGCTTTGCTGGCATGCAGGTTTGGTTTGCAGTCACTTCATTTTAAATAACGGGTATCTAAGAGTTGTCAGCATCGGATACTTCTGTCAAAGTCGGTCGTTTCTTTAATATCAGACAGCATCGCTCCCTGTTACTGTGCAGGCAACTTGCCTTTTGCATGCAGAATAATCCCTTTCATCACAGGCGCACGCAGATTCTATTTTAGTGCGTAATCTTTCTGAATGAAAAAGGATACACGAATCTCAGTTGTGGTTAATAAATAGCAAAGCTGCTATTCAAAGTGAAATAAATACACAGAAAAGAAAAAAACGGTAAATTATTTTAAGTCCTAAACGCTACACATATATCCACATAATTTATGCTTGTTTTCTTCTCAGTTGAATTGGGAAACCTGTGACCTCAGAGTGCCTTTATTTATTACATCTCAATTATTTCCATGGAAACGTGTACTGTGGCAATCTACTGGGTTGCCAGCTCCCTAGACCACAAAATGTGTATAACGGACTTTTTAAAAGCAGATTATATGGATGAATGCAAGGAAAGGAAGATATTCTTTACCCTACATACACATGTGAGTTGCCTCCTATTATCTGAAATTTCACCCAGATTCAGCTCATTCCTTATACTCCCTGTTACTGAGCTCATGCTAAGACCTGTAATTTACAGCCAGTTTAGGCTGAAGCTGGAAACACATTTTTTTGTGCCTAGAGACTACAGAAATATTTAGAATCTTTAAAAACTGGACTTCACACAGTTCACTGTTGCAAAACCTTCTAGATACTTCTACATTACAGGGATAATGTTTCTTAGCTATGACTTGCCAGTAAGTTACCTGCTTTGATTCATAAAAATGCTCTTGTAAATAGTGATTGGTTCTGTATTAGAATTAGGGTCAAAATTTCATTATAAAGTATCAACCCCTTGTGATAGATATTGCCACCTAAAAAGTAATGAGGTAGCAAACAAATGACTAATAACCGGTAAATATCTAATGTTTTTATGGCATGAGATGCCAGTGTTTACTAACCGAGCTTCCAGAGCAAATAAGGTTTGCACTGACACAGAACTGTTTCCTGAACATTAAATGTGACACTTCAGCACAGAAAAATATTTTAAGCTCCAGAGGCCCGGCCACGGAGCATGATCCCCTCATCGGAGGGAAGTCATGACCCGAGGCCTGCACCACTGTTTTCAAACTGCGATCCTTTTAGTTTCAAACAACGTATTTCAGAGCATCCCCCAGAAATAGCTCTAGCTCTGCCCTTTCTTCTGCCCACGGCCTGTAACATTCATCTACCAATTACTGAAGTAGCTCCTTTAGCAGAGATTGTCCGGGATTGCGGGCGGAGGGTCACAACGCCACGCTGCAAACCTGCCCCACGGCACAAACCCAAAAGGTGCTTAGTTTGGGAAAAATTATTATGGGTTTTGCATAAAGATGAAGGGCTGACTTTACAAAAACTTCATAAACATTTGAAGGGCATACGTCTTACATTGCAATAAACTGTGGATATTTCACAAATAATATAAAATGGCCCTGGATGGGGTTTCCATTCCTTCTTTAGCTGGTCGGTTAATGGCATGCTAATTCTCTCCACCCGCAAGTTATTTAATTACAAACGCTTGAGACTTTTTGTTTCATCAGGGGCATGGAAAGTTACGATCCTTTTGTGCTTCTACAACAAAGCCCCCAGACCACTGAGTTTGCGACTTCTGCTTTGTGCAGAGGACAATAAAACCTTACCCAACATCAGCTAACCTCCTCGTGGCTGGGAGCGAAAGGCTTCTGAAATCACGCCTTCCTCTCTCGCACCAATTCACTTAAAAGTCAAAAAGCTGGCAAGGCGTGCAATACGGCGCGGGGCTGGTCCCGGCCCTCCCTTCACGTTTTGCCAGCAGCTGTTTTCTTACGGAGGTAAACAGAAGGGTTTAAACATCCCTTTGCTGCGGATGGTGAAGAATATCCCAAGTTTAATGTTCAACCTTTATTAATGAGCCTTTTACTAAATTTGGCTATTGTTTCTTCAAGCCCAAGCAAGTTTTCAACCCTCAGCTATCAAATCGGGTTTAATCCTCCCCTTCTTTCACCACCCTTACACGCACTGAACAGCGGGAGGAAACAGACGGCGCTACTATTCCCAAATCCTACAGAGGCATTAATTTCAAGCTAACCGGCTAAAACACGAGTGTGCTCCATTCCTGCCTTCCCCAGCCCACTGATGCGCCACCGCACCCGAGCATCACCGCGAAACTTTCCTCCTTCCCCGCCTCAACGATGCTACCGGCTTCTTTCATCAATTATCGCGACACGTGTCGCCAGCGAGTCTCGGCCGGTACCGCGGTACCCACACGCATCCCGAACGGACGGCGGGCGGGCGGGATACCCATGCGGGGATCCCGCCCGCCCGCCGTCCGTTCCGGTGGGGGGGGGGGTTCCGCCGCCACCGGCCCGTACCGCGGGGGGGGGGGGATTCGCAATCCCCGCCAAGCCGGGACCCGGCCCTGATTGGCCGCGTCGCGGCGGCGGAGGCGGCGGCTGCCCGGGACCGGGCGGCGGGGGCCGGCGGAGGATGCTTTACCTTTCACCGAGCGGGGCTTGGCTTGCTTCCTCCTGGACATGTCCGGGCGCCGTGGCTCGTCCTCCTCCTCCGCGTCTTCCTCCCGGTCCCTGCCTTCTCTTCCTCTCCCTGCTTTTTCTCCTTTCCCCACCACCCACACCCCCCCCAACCTCCAAACTTTGCGAGGCGAAGCGGCAGCAGCAGCAGCGGGATCGATTATTTGATTTTCTCACTTCTATTGCCTGTTGCAATGCGGCAAGTTCAACTCCTCTTTCCACCCCCTCGGGCACCTTCCCCCCGGGGAAAAAAAAAAAAAAAAAAAAAAATAAATTCACAGGCGCAACAGTTGCAATTTTTTTCCCCTTTGTTGTTTGTTTGTTGGTTTTTTTTTTATCCTCCCCCCTTTCTCCCCCCCCCCTTGGATGTGCAAATACTACCGACGCAAAGCGAGCCCGGCCCGCGCCCCCACCCGCCTTTTTGTTCTCTTTAAAGTTTGCAGGCGCCCTGCGGCTCTCAGTCCGGCTCGCACTTTCGGAATAATAATAAAAAAAAAAAAAAGCGAGAAGAGGGAAAGAAAAAAAAAAAAAAAAAAGCAGAGCCCTGCGCGGGGTCCCTGGGTTTGGGGTGGGGGAGGGCGCGCGGGGAGAATGAAGTGTCTAAGCCCACGACGAGCCCCGGCCCCGGCAATCCGGGGCGCTCCGGGGGTGCGACCTTGTTGCGATTTTCCTAAATCCTCCCCCGGCCGCGCTCGGCCCCCTCCCGCCCTCTCCGCCCGCTCGCCCCCGGCTGCCTCTCCCTTCCTCGCCCCCGCCGCCGGCCCGGGAGGGCGACGAGTCCTTTTTTACGCTGGCCGCGGGGGCCGAGCGGCGGCCGCCCCGTGTCCCCGGCGCGGCGTGGCCGGCCGTGAGCGGCGCGGAGCCGGGCGGGCGGGCGGGTGGGCTCCCCGCGGCCGGCCGCGCTCGCCGCCGCCTTCCCCTGCTCGCACGCACTTCGCGGAACAAGGTAAGTGCTTCTTTGCATCGATGCCGGGGCCGCTAGCTGCCTCCATGGGTTATTCGCTGGAAGGTGGCACCGCTACTGCCTTCATTGCTGCCGCTGCTGCCGCTGCTGCCCTGGGTTTTTATTTTCTTTAGCTCTCGCCAGCCTCCCTCTCTTTTCTTTGTCCTGGCTCCTTTTCCTCCTCCTGATCTTGCTGCTGGGGCTGCAGTGCAGACACACATAATAAAGCCAGGCTTGGCTGGAAATGTAGCTGAGTCCCAGCAGGAGGATGTGAGGAGTGGAGTCCCGGCGGGGGAGCGCTCTGATCCCGTAGGGAGCCCCGCGCAGCCTGCGCCGATCAGACGGAGAGAGAGCCAACAGCACCGAGCCATGGACGGCCCGGGAAATACAGCGGCCGCCCGCAAAACGCGGACCGCCGCCGCGGACCGGACTCGCCGCCGCCGCCGCGCGTAGCGGCGCGGAGCGGCGCGGAACCGTGCGGAACCGCGCGGAGCCGCCCCCCCCGCCCCACCCGTCCGGCGCTGCCTCCGCGGCCGCTCCCGCAGCGCGCAGCCCCCCGCGGAGGCGGGTCGAGTTCCCTTTGATCTGCATCGCGGGGGGGGGGGGGGGGGGCGGCGAAACCTCCGCCGAACGCGAAGGGCTCAGCGGCCGCGGGAGAAGTTGTAGGGGGGTTTACCTCCCCCTCCCCGCTGCCGCTGGGCTCGTGTGGAGAGCTGGAAGGAAGGATTTATGTCCTTTGCCTTTCCCAACGTGTTCACTGAGCAGGAGCGGGAGTCGCCTGCGCCTCTCTGCTGGGAAGCCTTCTTCTAGAAAAATCCGAAGCGTTTTTAACCTGTTACCCCACGGAGCACCCGGCGCCAAGTTGGGCACAAAACAGCTCAAGACAGATGCTCCAGGACGCTCCCACTTGGATGGGCCCTGTGGGTGCCACCCCGGCTTCACCGAGCCGTAGGAACCGGGCACTCCCAGCCCCTCATCTGCCATGACCCAATAGCGGGCGAGGGTCCGGGGCTCCAAGTACCCTCGCCCAGGCACGCAAAGGGCCCGCGCCACCCTGGGAGCCCTGGCACTTGTGCATCCAGGCACCAGAAGAGAAGGTGTCTCTACAGGAGGGAATCCGGGGGTAACTGCAGGTAACTGAAAAGAGCCCTGGCAGAAGTAGCCCGTTCCAGCTGCCTGGGCCAGGCCCGTTGGCAGCAGGAAGGGTGCAGCATGGCTTGGGCCAGGAAAACACCTTCCTATCCTATTTTCTTTCCCCCGTGCTCCCCACCCCCCCAAAAGAAACCCAAACAACAGAGGAATGAGTTTGTCGTTTGATCAAGTGAATTCAGTACAGAACTCGGAAGATTTTTCTCAATGCTGCATCGCATTTGAATGGATGTTTAGTGGTGATTTTCTGGTGTCTTAAGGTTTGACGGAAACTATTGGGTTTATTAATGTCATAATAAAGGTTTACAGTTCCCTCCTAGTGTATGACTCCAGATTACCACCACAGACTGGACAGATGGTAAAAAATGTTTCCTATAACACCGCTATAATCAAGATATACTTCCACTACATCACTGCGCTAAGTATCAGACTGGGGGTTCAGAAAGGCTAACCCGAGACAAAGATGGATTCCTAAACAGCCCGTGGCCCCAATTCTGATC
Source organism: Rhynochetos jubatus (assembly GCA_027574665.1). Lineage (NCBI taxonomy): Eukaryota > Metazoa > Chordata > Aves > Eurypygiformes > Rhynochetidae > Rhynochetos > Rhynochetos jubatus. Next base: position 16,806,291 of record CM050661.1, on the reverse strand, counting down.
CCAGTACAAAATGGGGATAACTCTACTCAACGGAGATTCACTGTTAGAAAAGATGACGTGATACCAGTTTCTATAAAGGCATAAGCAAGGTTGACAAGGAAAAAAAGTCATTGGGCTATTGATACACCAAGAAATCCAACCAGGACTGTTGGTAAATTTGGTCAGCGTGACCCTAGATTCATATCCGTTCAGCATCAGTCAGATCAGGAACTGAATTACTTCTGTATCCTCATCTTATTGGAGAGGCTTAATCCCCAGGCTATCAAATTGTTTCTGTTCTCTCACTGGCCCAATGAATATTTAATTATTCTTACAAAGCAGAACAGCTTCAGCAGGACAGATTCTCATCCCAGAATGTGCCGGCGGTTGGGCACTCTCAGAGGAGTTCAGAGACCCAAATTCAAATCCCCATGCAATCACGCAAAGAGGGGATTTCAACCTTAGTTTTACACATTCCACTTGGCAAGTAATTCCCAAGCCCCGCTGCTACCCCAAGCCCCTCTGCCATCCAGCCCTCTGCCCCCACATTTTCTATTCTTAAGAATAATTTTAAATGCCACAATTAAAATGAACCATTTCTACAACTTTTCACCTTTCTTTTCAATTTACCAAGAAATCAATAAAGTTCCATTTAAAAATTTTAATTTTTTTACCCTTTCTCTTACTGGAGGGCCAATGAGAAGGTTTATTTGCAAGCACCTACCCGGTTCAGAGCAGCTGCTGGCAAGGTGGGGAGCCCTGGTCTGAGCATCCCAAACCCCTCCCATGAAAATGGTTCAAGTTCACTCTCATGGCTGTCATCAAAGCGGCAACACCCTTGGAACCACTGCTTTCCAGGCTGGCATCTGTTGAAAAATATCCAGTTTATAGATAAAGAAAGTGGGAAGGCAGGTTTGATATTAAAAAAATGAAACACATACATAAATCTGTCTTTAAATGTAGTGCACACATCTATAATTACTAATTCATCCCTCTTTATTATCTTCAAACCCAGCAATACACAGATTTCCTCCAGGCCCTGCTCTGTAAGTACATCTCTGTTCCACAGAGTTTTTCACATGTGCCTAAATGCTTTGCTGCTCTATTGTCACAACACATCGTTTGTGTCTCCTCCAGATATGTGTACAGGGAGTTGATGTGGCTCCCCTCGCCTCTGGTCCCTCAGCCACTCTTGAGCAAAGAAAGCCCTGTAACCCTGCCGAGCCCCCAGAGAAATGCAGAGTTCACCCATCCATTCGCTCTTCCATACCCATAACTTAAAACTCACATTGTCATTTAAATAGATACATTCCAAGAGTGCTAATAACAAGGGAAGACTTCACAGGCTTTATTAAAATATTTAAGGCAAATGACACCAGCCTGGGTGCTGATTTTACAAAAATACATTTAATAATTTAATTATGTTAATTTAAGAATGCAATAAAAATACATTTTGAATCTATTATCAATCTTGTTTCCTCACAGATGCCTTTCCTTTTTATTCTGGGCAATTTTAATAAAAGCCTGAGAGTGCTGAAGTGCAGAGCTGTTCTCTCTGGGAGAGAACCAAGAGCCCTCCTGCAGCTCCGGATGACGTCCACGTCTCATCAGGTTGCTGGGGCAATTTGGATGCCGGATTCTCTGCTTGGAACCCCTTTTGGGGATGTCACTGTCCTATATTATACATGACACAGCTCCTACACTATACACAATGCAGCTGCTGGTGAGAGGGAACCCGTACTGAGATGCAGCGGAGAGCCCTGAGCTCAGCAGGGCTTGTCTGAAGATGGGATTTGCTGGCAACCGACAGCTTCACAGCATCCGCCGCCACCACCACCTCCTCCATCACATTCCCAGCCGAGTCCCATGAGGCTGGGACCGAGGCACCAAGCTCCGATCCAGGGGGATGCGGTAGACCCTGACCCTCCGCTCTCTGCCACACTCCTCAAAGACACCAGCGCTTGTACGGATATGCTCTCTCCTCATGGAGGGGAAAACAGATACATGCACTCGCTTTTCATGTCACCGAACTTGAGAGCATTTTGCTCTGCTCTCTTCTGCCACATGCATGCACAGCGAATGTAATTTTTAAAGGTTGATGACATTTTGAGGAAGATACTACCCATAGCAGTACTAACAACGAGCTCTTTTCTCTTTGGAAAGTGGTTACACCATTCTGCTATCTCAGAGTATTATTCCACCCACATTGGCCGGAGAGCATCCAGAATATTAGCACTTTGGCTTGAGTTTTCCCCAAACGATTATGTTTAAGGCAGAGGGCTGGCACAGACAATGTTATCTCAGGTAGTTCTACCCTGGCAGCATTATAGGAAATGGATGGTTTGGCCTCCCTATGGGAAACGCAGGCAGGACTACCAACCTCTATAAGATATAGATTTATTGGCATTCAATAGTGAAAGCAAACCCCTATCTATTTCTATATATAGACATCATTATTTTGAAAGTGTTTCAGATTCAGTTTGAAATTAGAAGTTACATAAAAATAGCACAGTTGTGTAAAGGCAAAAATAAAAACTTCATGACAGCTGGGATGTTCAGCAAGGAGGAGTGAGGGAGTTTGGCACCCGATGGACCAAGCCTGCTTCAGGAAATCCAGCCTCAGTAAGGATTTAAACTTTCTAGAGTCAAAAAGAGGAGTATCTTCAATACATGAAAGGACTGATCTGGTGGACACCGAATGACCAGGTAGCACAGGGAAGATCACCTTAACTGTGGACAAGCCAGTAACAGAATCAACATCAAATTAAATTATGTATCATATGCATAGACATAATTAAGAGATGCTGCATAAGAGAAATGTGGCAAAATGCTAATGCCCTGGGAAAAGCCATACAGCATGTTTGATCAGAGGGTTTATGTGCAGCTAAAAAGACCATGCAAAATGGGAATTAACCCATGCTGAGACCTAGTGCCCACAGCACCTCCACCCTGGCCAGCCCTGGGCACAGCAGGAACCAGTCTGGCTGAGGTTTGGCAGAGGTGGGCAAACACCTGAGCTCTCTAGATCTGCACAGGAATATAGGCACATACAGGAAACTATTAAAAGACTGGTTTATTTCTTAAAAAGAGATAATGTTTCCAAAGCACACGGCACAATGCACTCATTCAGCCGAGAGTCAAATGTCACAGTGGATACAGCTGCAAGACAGTGTCGCTCTTTATTTACAGTAAAATATGTCAAATAGGGAACACAAAGGCATCGTCAGGATAAACATGGGACTGGAGCACACAAAGGCAGGCGGCATCCACAGCGCATCAGACAACCTGAATAAAAGCCCCGACTACAATACCAGCCCAGTTTCTATGGTGTTCTTGAGTTAACGCCTCCAAATGCTTTACATAAATAAATAACTGGCATCCCATATTTCAGTCATAAGAGAGGACTGACATAGCCTGAAATTCGGGCTACAGAGCAGCAGAAAGCAGAGGTGGTCTGGAGGGAGGATACGCACAGAAAGGAAAGGCTTCATGTCAAGAGCCAGAGCCGTTGGTGTGTCTGCGGGCAGGATCCAGCCAGTATGCTTAAATTCACACTTTGGGAAGTTACCATGAAAAGGGATTGAGATGTTATCCAAGAGCACTGAAAAACAAAGGGCAAGTTTCCCTGTGAAAGACATTTTACTATGCACAGAACTACAAGCCTGTTCTGTGTGCATACATGCCATGTGCACCAGCATTAGCATTCATACATCTCTAATAAGCACGGTGATTTTAAATTCCTTTTCACTTGTGTATGGCACTTACTTCCATCAATCATTTTTCCTTGTGTTAAAGAAGACATACAATCGTCTGAAATCAAAGCAGAGTAAGTGGTGCAGTTAGTGACACTTTTTGAAAAATACTATCATACACTGGAGTGGAATTTAGCTCAAATATCACAAAATACCCATCTGTAGAGGAATCACGCACACACACCCCTGCACAGTTACAGGAAAACAATCATTACTGATAACAGTGCTAAAGATACAGGCCGTGCAATACCCTACAAATACAAGCAGGTATTTTTCGCTTTCCATAGTTCATGGAGCAAAGTATTCATTTTGGCCTCTGTTCCAATTAGATGCCGCAGGAAACAGTGTGGGAGTCAGGCAGAGGGTCTGCACTTCATGACAAAGCCACCTTTAGCACGAAGATTCTTCCAGGTTCAGCATCTGCCTTTTGAATGTTCCCGTAAAGATAACTTAGAGGAAAGTATCACATTTCCATACTTTTATCACAGTTCAGAAAAAGTATCTCTCTGTGATCGACTTGTTCTGGGTTCCTTTCGTCCCTGCTGGACATGGGCCTGTACTGCTTCTCGAAGGACACCAGGAATAAAAAATACATTCTCGATTTGAATTAGTTGAGAGAAGGTGAGGCCCTGGTGTACGCAAGGTGCTCGATGGCCCTGGGGTGAGCTGGCTGGAGGAGGTGCGTCAGGGTCTCTCCCCAGCTGCTGGCTCAAGCACAAGCCCGGGGCCCTCGCCTGCTCCTCAGTGTCAGCTCGGCTGTGCTGAGCTCCAACAAGGCATTTGTGCAATGAGGATGGGTCACTGCATCGCTTTCCCCATGAGAGCAGTTCACAGTGCCCACGGAGACCCCATCTTACCAGGGTTGCGATCAAAGAGCTCATTCACTTTCTGGGGCTTTGTTACTTGGGTGGAAGCTCCCGTCATACTCAGCAGGGATCTTCACTGCTGTCTGGCCCGCAGCCGTGGCAAAACCACACGACATAGGATTCATCATGTCATTTACACCTCTGCCAGCGTCGCTGACTAGGAGAGTGTTGCGATACGGGCACAGAAAGCCAGCCTCAGGGGCAGGGGCAGGGGGGAAGTGGGGAGCGGGCGGGGAGGGGGGCTGCCGGCGCTCCGGGGCAGACCCTGGCAGCGGCCTTCAGGACTCATTCTCCGGCGGTACAAAGCCGTTTAAGCGCACTCTTTAAGCTGAATGCTGTGTACTTTTACATAACTGAAGGAGAACAAATACCCCATTAGCAGATAATTAGCACTTGGACTCAGAGTACTTATTTAAGGTATTATGGATCGACCTCCAGCGTTAGGAGTGATTCATGTCCCCCATATATTCAGGCATCCTTGTTTCTTTTTATGATTACAAATATCTGTGCCCTGTATCGGTGTAATGTTTATGAGATGCTCAGAACTACACTCCGGAGACAGAAGATTTCTCTTTATCCAGAGAAGAGGTTTATCAATGTTAATAACTGGGCCCGTTGCCTTTCCTTACGCCTTTCAGCGAACAAGTCTCATTCACGCTAGACCAGGGCCATCTCTAGAAGCTAAGGTGGATTTCCAAAGCCATTAAACCTGGTGCCAGCAGGGTGTTCGGAAGTGCTGGGAGGCCTCGGGGCAAACTCACCCGGGAAGTGGACCTGGCAGCACCCACACCATGGAAACTGTCTCAAAATGCCATGTCAAAGACTGCCAAACACAAACCGGGCAGCAGCCATCTGGACCGCTCTCCTAACAGCAGCCAAAGAGCAACCTGTCACCAGGGTCTAGGCTCCTGCAGGCATTTTACACGGGGAAGCACAGCTTGTCGGAAAATTCCTGTATTTCTGAAGGTTTCTACTCCACTCTTAAATTCCCAGTAAAATAACAGAGAGAAGCGATAGGCATGAAAGGACCTGTAGTCCAATTGTGCTCTGCCATGTGTAAGAAGCAGTCTTGGGCAATCCGCTTCACCTCTCCCCACCTCTGTTTCCTCATAAACCAAACAAAACCAGTAATCCTTGACCATATTTCTACTCCTGCCAGCATTAGCCTACCTCCTACTACTGCTGCTGCTTCTTAAGAAAGCATGACCAAGACATTTACCCTTTGCACCAAAACCTTCTCACCCTCGAGATCATCTCTACCGTGAAAACCTTCACCAACAGCTTTTGGAGACCTCTTTCATTGATGTGTCACAGCTCAGCCCTATCCCCAGTGTCCACATCCAGGGGAGAATCAGCATCTCCTCTCCTTCTGCGCTCCCAGACCTATGCACAGGTCCAGGAAAACAAGGCCCAAACAGTGGCTTCATGTTAAACCATGAGCGGTCAGCCAAACTGCTGCTGTCAACTCCTCTACCAGCTCCTTCCCGCTGCACTGAAGAAAAGAAAACTGAAACACAAATCAAGTCTTATTCTACAAAATTAATAGTTTCCACTTGCTTCTTTTCTGTGTCTGCTTTCACTCTGTAATTACGCAAAAAGACACGACGTACTGCGTGGTGCTATTGATTAACAAACCCCATAGCTGCACAGGCAGGCCCCCAGGCAGTTTTGAAAGAGGCATTTTGAAGAAAGTTTGTTCTTTAATATTGAGATATTTATGGTGTGTGTCCCCCCCCCTTCGAATCGGTGTGATAACATGAATGAGCTTGTGATGGGTAGCAGGCGGCAGTGTGAGAACATGCAGGTTTTATTCTTATTAAAAACTTCTATAGAAATTAATAGAAAATTATCTCCTCACTGTTGAATAATGTAGGATGATGCGAAAAACCCAGGGAAAAGATCTCATTCACTATTGCATTTGGTAACATTTGTCATTTTCTACAGGATCTGTCCATGTTTTTACATATCTCTCTTGGTTTCATCTCTCCACAGCATTTTGGAAGGGCCACAGAATACTTCCCTATTATCAGCCTCACCAATGTCTTGTTGAAATCCTACGATTGGCAGTATTGTTCTTTTCTTATAGGGACTCCTTTCTTAGAAAGGAGTAAGACTCATCAATGATAAGGCTTAGTCAGCTGAGCAAAATAGGAGAGAGCACAGGATATTAAGAAAGCTGGGTTTATTTACATTTATTTTCTGGTGTTTGTTTTATTGTTTTAATCCTAAAGCACATTTTTAAATGCTGACATACAAATTCTCAAAATATTTATAACAATGCCACTTAAAAAAATGCCCTGCTGTTTATTTGGTTATCTTGCTACACTGCCCAATATTGTTACTGCATCCTCCAACCAGGCACCGAACGCCCAGGCCCCCGTGCATGGCGTTTCCCAGAGGCAGGCACCAACAGCCCAGAGAGCTATGAAAAACCCCCACACCTGAAGCCTGCACACATCTCCGGGCAACCGTCACTGCGGTCTTGCGGTCTGCGCCAGGGGAGCAGCCCCCCTGGGACTGCTGGGTGGCTCTGGGCTTGCTGTGGTCAGCACTGCCGCGGGGTCCGTGCCACGTCCCGGTGTGGCACAGCACGGCGCCACGGATATTCGGGCACCAGGGCGGCGGGTGCAGCTAGCGGGCTGTGGCCGCGGTGGGGCTGCAGTGCTGGGCGCCCCTGCCTGCAGCTCCCCCGGGGAAAGCCGAACCCCAAGGGGTGGCTCGGGAGCCACCTCTCCACGCCGGCAACGGCACGATGCGAACTCCTGGCACGTCTTTTTGAGAGGGGAAAAAACAGCATCCCCGTGAAGACACGCTGCCAGGAAAGAGCCCGGCGCGTTTCTGAGGCCGTAGCTCTGGTTTCGTGCCCAGCCCCGGGGCGGCGGCGCGGGGGGCTCGGCGGCGCCGCAGCCGGGGGCGCGGGGGCCGCGCTGCGAGCAGCCGGACGGGCCGCGAATTCCTGCCGGCGGCCGGCCCGGCGGGACATAGCAACGGGAGCCAGGGGAGGAACACGAAACAGCGGGAGCTGTGAGAAAGCGAGCAGCGCCGCGGGGCGAGGCGGGGGCGGGGAGGGAGAGGGCGGGCGGAGGAGGCAGGGGAGGTGAGGCCGGGGGTGCGCAGCGCCCGGAGGACGGGCTCTCCCGCTGCCAGCCGGGAGCGGACCGCTTCTCCGAGAGGAGCTGTACAGCATCCTAACGCACCGGGTTGGGCCACGCTTTGGTTTGTGCTAGCCCGCGCCTGGGCTCGGTCCGCTGGGAGCGACCCACAGCCTCTCCGAGCACAGGAGGCCGGGGTTCGAGCAGCGCACACGGCCTTTCCTCACGCATTCCCAGGGACAGAAGCGAAGCCGAGAGCACGCCATGGTGCTGGCGGCCGTGAGCGCCGGCCTTGCCTTCGCTTTGTGGCTGAGCCGCCCGGGGAGGGACGCTGCCGCCCGGCGAGGCCCCGAGAGCCTGCGGCGCCCCTGGCCGCCAGCCCCGCGGCGGGAGGTGGGGGCCGCCTGCGGCTCTCCCCACCGACTCCCACCGCTGCCGGCCTGAGGAGGCGCAGATTAACACCCCCACCCCCTATATTTGGGCTGCCAGTCTTTCGCAACCCTGCTTTCTCGGCCAAGGACTTGCAGCAGCACCGCTCCCACGGGGCGCTGCTCCCTGCACGCCCCGGTTGTTTGGAGGGGCCGTGGCACGGGGGCAGCTCCTCTGCTTGGCCAGCCGGTGCTGCTTCCCACCGCAGCCAGCTCCCGAGATGAACAGCCCTCGCTGGGGGCTGTCATTGCTCTGCCCCTATTGCTTCATGCCAGGAAGGATGCTTTACTGCATGGGAGCAGTGGTCCTCTGCGTGAAGAAAACGTTAATCAAACTGCAGAGAAGACACAATAGCTGTACAGATACATTAAATACCTAGTTACTATGCGATACATTATTAATAAAGTTAATCTATTTGACCGTACTATGCTCAAGTCATACGCTTACAACTGGTCGATAGCAATAGGATGCAACATTCGTATGAGGCTTCTCTGAGTGCGGTGTGATCGTTAATAACCAACGTTGGAGTACTCCCAGGCACAGGCCCGTGAAAACTTAGGGAAGTTTCGATTACATCAACGATTCTGCTTTAGTTTGTGAAATGCTACCGAAGTGCCCTGGCATATCTAGCAGGCACATTGGCTGGGGTTTCCTAATGAAGTTAGGGGAGCTCATTGCTGAGCTCCTGTTGACTTTCAGTGGAAACAAATTCCCAGTGAATTCAGGCCTTTCCAAAACCTCGGCCTTCATATTTTGAAAGTTGCACATACATACTGCCAGGTTTTTAACACTTCATTAATTTTAGCTATGAACATGGTCCTCTCCCTTTGTGAGAAAGAAAAAAAGGTAAAAGAATGTGGTTTAGGAACTGCAGAAGATTGCTTACTTGTATAAAATTTACAAAACCATCAATACTATTTGAGTTTCTGCATTAGCAGACATCTGAACCTGAAAGAGCTCTAGGCTACCACAGGCCTGCAAGTCATTTCAGAGGGTAGCAACAACTGCCCTGCTCTCCCCACACACAGCAGTTTGTTTCTTCTCCAGCGATTTGGAGGGAAACTTGCCACCCACAAGGCAAGACATGGCTGGCACTCCTCCCAGGCCACTCGCCTTGCTTCCTGGGTGGGCATGCACCCGGGTACAGGAGCACCAAGCCACTGGGGTAAGGATGGAGCTGAAGCCAAGACACAGAGTTTTCCTGCAGACCACCTCCCTCCAGCTGGTCCAGGCTGCCCGAGGCCACAGCTGCCCCCAGGCTTTCAGTGGGGTCAGCTGCGCCTGCCGGCTGCTGCCTCAGGCACTGCCACGGCAGGAGGAAAAAGATGGATTGTTCTCTCCCAGGGTCCCTGGCACCAGCCCTGGGATGGCTGTGGAGGTCTGTCAGCACGTTTTGTCCTCCTGCTCTCTGTTTTGGGGCAACCACACACCCCATCCAGCACCACCACCCTGCCACGGTGCTTCTGTCCTGGTCAGGGTGGCATCAGCAGCTCACCTTTTTGAGGCTTTTTTAGCAGTTACCTGTCCATTGACTGCAGGATAAAGGCAGCCTGGCTGGATGGCAGCAGGCCACTGCCCTGCTACAAGCCCATCCTCGCCCTCTGCAGTTAGCTCCCACAGTGAGTAGGCCCACAGTGTAGGTGCATGCCCCACTGCAGTCCGTCCCAGCCGCAGCTCTCTGCTTGCATGGTGCAGATGGCACCCCAGCACCGAGCACCGGAGCCACGCTGGGACAGCTGAACTAAAGACCCAGGAGCAAGAACACAAGAGTTTTGTAGAAATAAGTATTTTTACATCAGAGTTTACATCAGAATTTACATCAGTGCGGAAAGGTGGGGAGGAGGTGCCTGGAGCAGAGGTTCCCCTCAGCCTGTGGTGAGAGGGCAGGTTGTAACCTGCAGCCATGAAGGGTCATGGGGGGGCAGAGACCCCCTTGCAGCCCGGAGAGGACCCCACGCCAGAGCAGGTGGCTGTGCCTGGAGGAGCCCATGACTTTAAAAGGCTTTTCCACATAATGACAACCGGCTCATTCTGATGGCTCGCTCTGGAGGTGCGGACACTGAAGGTCTCCCAGAAAGAGCCAGACCTCTGGGTGCTCTCCCCTGGGACACCCAGCAAGAAGGCACCCATCTGCCCTTGTAGGGTGCTCACATCCACCCCCATCTGAACAAACCAGGTGCCTTTGAGGCCTCTGCCCCTCCAACACTGTCAGAAGTTGGTAGATATGTATGCACGAAGAAGGCTGCAGAGTCCTGTTTCACTACGAAATTGCGCTGCAAAGTCCTCTCGCTATTTTTAGTTAGCAGAAACGCGTCCATGCGGGCAGGATACAGAGGACCAGAGCAATACCGGCAGAGATGGGAGCTGGAGCAGAGACAGAAGTTAGGCTCTGGAGTCGACAGAAGCGTGACCGGGTTTTCTGTGAATATTGTATGGCCTCGGGGCAGTGCCGCGGGACTTGGGCTCTCTGTCCACGTGAAGTGCAGTTATCTCTACAAACTGCGCATTTGAGCATACCGTGAGGAAAACAAGGCTCTCCAATCACTCTGACTCAATTTCACCACTGACCAAACAGAGATGATAACTGCTGTGTCTCTCTGGGGAACACTCCACGATTCAGGCTGTATTTGGGTCATAAGAGACTTCAAAGATCCTTTGAGCAAAAGCACTAAACTGCTGCAAAATATGACAGGCACTGGTAGACGCTGACCTGGCAGTAAGGCATGCCAGCACTACGAAATTCTTCTAATCTTTCCTCCCCAGCCAATTCTGTCATCCGTGCAATCACTTTTGCAGCTCTTCCTTGAACTCTTTCCCACTCTCAGTATTTTTTTTTGTACACGATGGGGTGCCCACACCCATCGAGCTGTGACCCTAATGGGATCCAGACACACCCAGGTGACCTTGGAGGAGTACCCCCGGTCCTGCTGGCACCCCTGGCTCCCAGTGCCTGCAGGCTGTAATCACAAGCCGTATATCCCTCAAGAGCCCAAGAACTCACATCAGGATGAAAAAAAATCTGAAAATGACGGAAGAGGCTTGGACACCATCAGAAATTAAGCCATAGAAAGAGCTGGCAAAGTGTTAGTTACTGAATATTTTAAGACCAAACAAACCTGACGTTTTTGTTCGAATTACATGTACATCCTCCGATATATACCTCTGCAGCCATCAACACAACACATGAGAGGGACAGAGCAAGAAAAATCTTGCTGAACAAGGGAGTTACATACTGTAGGAATGCAGGAGCCTGTGATCTGCGTTATTTCTTTGCTTAAGGCCACTTAGCAACAGCACATAGGTTAATCCTCCACAGACTGAACAGACAGCATCAGCCAACAGGAAAACAAAACATCCCTGCTAGAAAAAAAATCAGAACAAGAATTACCCATTTGCAAGAGGGTTGCAGGAACAGGCAGCAACAAATAAGGAAGAGGTATACATGATACTCCTGCAAAAGGAAGATTTCCCTGTAAATAGAGTTATTGTCCACCTCGTTATTAAAAATACAAAAAGAGCTTTACAACATTTACAGAAAACCTCTGCGGGAGCTGCAGGAGCCCTGCTCCGCAGGGAGCTGGGGGGATGAGCTGGACTGTGGTCAAGGCTGGTTGCCATCTTAGCGCCTTTAAATGATAAATAGAGCATCCTCTAAAACGATAAATAAACCTCTGGAGCTGTAACCCTTCAGCCAGGGATTAGCAACACCTGCAAGGGCAGGTTCAGATCTTTACGAGCATCTCTTGGATGTTGTCTTACCATCACCTTTTTAAAGGTATTATTCACAGTGACTCAGCCCCCCTGCTTTGTAGGTCTGCCAGGCTCCCCTGCACCAGGATATGCTGCTGTGGGGGCCTGGAAATACAGAATTAACTCACCAGGAGATCCCCATTGTGCTGGGGCTGGCCCAAACGGCCACTCTGCCCTAGAGAAGACACCCTGTGGGGCTCACTGACCCCAACTCCCACTGTGCTGGCAGTGCCTGCGATTCGGCAGCACACAGGGTGGCCCTGGCAAAGCAGCAGCCCAGGAGTCATGCTGTCCCACTGGCATTGCTCCTGCTTGCGTCGTTCCTCCCACTCCCCCGAGGGATAGCCACCAGGGATAGGATTTTGGGGGAAAACACAGTAGGAAGCCACCGCTCCTCACCAGCCTGCTGAGCATGCTGCCTGCCTTCCCTGCTGCTCCAAGCTGAGTGTCACCTGCTGCTCACTGGTGCCAGCACAGCTGGCACTGTCCCCAGGAAAGCTTCTGACCCAGCTTTCCCGAGGGGTCTTTGCAGCACAGCACACCTTCCCACGCTGGCTGAGGAACCGCGGCCAATGCGGTCCTGTGCATACGGGATGCAATTTATTAAGGGTTTATTGTTGCTCCTTTTCTGCTCTTCGCCAACAGATGGTAGCAGCACCGCTGCTGTCACGCCAGGCCAGGAGCTGCTCGCAGGAGGAGACGACTTCTGCTCTGAAACTTTTCCTACCTGATGAAAAGTCATGCTTGCCCATCCCCTTGCACCTCACTAGCTATGCTTCCAGAGCCAGCTCGGAGAGCCAAGCAAGTATCTCCCAGTACAGCGTATTCTCAATTCAAGGCTCTAGGGAGGGACACGGTCACCTGATGGGGTTGGGGCTCTGTTCACCAAGGCTCGTAAATCAAAGCATGTTCAAGTACGCCAGTGATACCTGGGCTGGATACCCCAAATGGTGATCCTGGGCTGCGTGGGGCTGCAGCGATGCACCCTGCCTGGCTGTGTCCACAAAGAGCCCTTCCCAAATGGTGAGCAACACCCAGCTTGAAGACAGGCACTAGCAAGGCCCAAATTAATTACTTAATTTATTATTTAAAAATTTAATTACTGGGCAAAGTCCGAGCATTTCCTGCCACTGGCTGCGCTGGCTGCTCGCACCGGATGGGGCCCTGAGCTGCTCGCTGCCTTTGCTGGGCGGGCGCCGAAGCCAGCTGGAGCTTTGCCTAGGCGAGGTCTGGCTAAGATGGAGCTAAGTACAGACCTCAGGATCTGGTCTGCGGCGAAGCTGCTCTGCGGAGGAAAAGCAAACAAACAACAACTCTGCTCTAGAGGCTTCCCCTAATTCTGTAAAGTGCTTTGAGGCTTGCGAGCAGCTCTGTATAATCAATAACACCATTAACAAAAAGGTGACCGAATGGCAGCTACCTCTGATTAAAATAGAGCCCTTGGTGTATTGCAGCAAACAGCCATGCAGTCATTTCTCTGATCAGAAGCAGGGCTTTCCTGGTGTCATATAATTCACGTTAAAATCACAGCAATAAGGCAGACTTCCTTGCAGCTGTTCAGAAGTCTTTGGAGGCTACCATTATACTTCACCTTTTTAATGCTTTATGTATTACAGCTTTATTTTCACCTAAGGCTGTGATCCTAAGCTTCCTCACAGCCTTATCTACAACTCATATTTCAAAGCCTAATTTTCCTGCCCCAAATGTGGAATAAAATGGCTTGCAAAAAGGGCTGCAAGGAAGCTGCAAGTTCTGTACTTTCACAGCCCTTCTCCAGGAAGCTTTTGGCTCCATGAGGAATAGTGTCTATACAGATCTGATGGCTAGAAGATATTTCTTGACCTGGCGTAACACTCTGTCCACCCTGGCTGGTGGAGAGATTATGAAATTTTAATTGGACTGAGAGCAAGACATCACTATAATTGGAGCCCAAGTGCCTGCATGAGCCTGAGAGCTAGGACTTGCTGGAAATCCTCGACAGCCACCAGCGGCCCCAGTGCCTGAACATGCCTGTGCCCCTGCACAGGGGCGATACTCATTCTCCTCTCCTTGTGCTGTGGCTGCTGGCTCCCTCACAGAAATAAAAGGTTTTGCAAAGGAAGGATGCTCAGGCCCACCCAGGTTTCTACCTCCCCAGCGGTGGCATGAGCAGCAACACAAGGAAGAAGAATATCCCAGCTCATCCCAGCCTGAGCTGAAATCTGCCCTTGGGGACACATGTTCCTCGTCACAAAATGATTCAGCTGCAGCACTGGCAGTGGTCTCTTGCTCTGCTGAGCTGCCGGCCCCCTTTCCAGCACCTGGCTGGCTGGACAAGCCTACCATGACTGCATGCACGCGCGGCAGACCTGCGGCAGGCACAGCTTGCCCCACAGCACGGCATCTCAGGTCTACGCACCATCTGGTAGGACATAAACCAAGCACTGACTTCCATCACCTCTGAAAAGTAAGCAGAGACCATTGGTTGGAAAAGATGGGCCTGCCGGAGGAATGCAAACGGTGGGATTATTTATTATTCACATAGATGCTCAGCCCGTAGCGTGTCGCCTGGCTCCAGGTAATTGTGCAAATCACTCAGCTGAGTCAGTGATCTGACTGTAGACCCCACAGCTCAGGGACTCGAATGATCCCAGAAGGACTGTGTTCAAACATTCATGCCCAGATGACACTTGCTCCCACACACACTTTTTAAATCTTTGCCAGACATGATGAGAGATCATTCTGTGTATGTCACATACAAGATCTTGGTTTTACCAGGAAGCCCACATTGAAGAATCTTCAGGAAAACAAGGCGCCACTACAAAATAACAGCCTGAATGCTTAGCAGAGATTGTTTTTATCTAAAGGTCAAAGCAAACCTCCCTTGCATAACATGCTTTTTTTCCTAGGTAAGTACAAATCCAAGCTCCGAGGTAGCCAAGTGCTCCCCCTTCCTAAGAGCCATCTGCTAATAGAGCGCATGCAGCTCTCCCTGTTCTGGCCATCCCCGCTGCGAAGGGCTTATCGCATTACTGCTACTCTGGGAAATCTTGACTCCTGACATCGGTGCGATGAAGGCAGCTGTTGATGAAGCACTGTCACTTTGCAATGCAGGTCAGCAAAAGCTCTGGCTTCATCTCTACCTGTGACGCCATAAAACCTCAATGGGCAAATGGCCCTGTGTCAGGGCAAGGAACTGGCTTTGCCAAGTGATTTCATTGGCAATGAACTTAGTTTATGCCAGTGTGAGGAACAGGGGTCCGGGCCCTCCCTGATCCTCTGTGGTTGCTGTGCCAAGGTACCCTTCCACATTGCTGTCTGATGTGTGCTTTCCATGGGATGGACACTGCCATGGGAAGGGTCTGAAAATACTGACTGGTGGTGCAGGGCATTCATTGTTCTGAGCACAGGATTGTTTTTGAAAATACAATGAAGAACCACACACGCAGAAGGACTGTTTAAAGTGACTGTGTTGGGCAGAGGCATCCTAGGGGAGACCTGAGCATGCTTTCTGCTGCAAGCTGCTGTTTCAAAACCACTGGGCAAGTTCCTGGCCCTGACTAAAGGCAGTGGCAAAACTGGGGTTTACTTCGGTTGGGTCTCTGGCACCAGCACTGTAGGATGCTCAAGGGCTAAGGACAAAATTTTATTTGGCTTCTGGGCCTGATCTTCTTAAGCACCAGGATTGCTAAACAGAAAAATATAATAATAATTTAAAAAGGAGCTTGAAGGATGGACTGTTTGAGATAGAGCGCTCATTGAGGCAGACCTGGGAACAGCATGCATGACCCCAAGGGACGTCCCCTCTTGTTTAGCATCAGCCTGCCTGCCATGCTCTCTCACCTTCCCTTAGTCCACATCTCCCATCCCAGCAAAGCTGTGCCCCTGCGCCAGGCACAGCCAAGGCACGCTCTGCCCGGTGCCCCCTGGCCAGCCTCCAGCCTACCAGCATGGGAACCACAAAGAGAAAGCAAACAAAATAACTAGTAAGAAAATTCGTTGCATTTTTATAGTGGTTTTCATCTAACCAAAGCATTTTGCAAGTCATGCTGAAATCAATTAATGAAGCCTTAATTTCTTGATTCATTAAGTAACAGAGCCTGCTTTATGATCCCATAATTGCAGTTGTAAGATACTGACTATATTCACTTTTTTCTCTGTGAGAAAATTAATAAAAAGGAATACCAAACCCCTCAGTCTGTGTTGAGTAGGAAGGGAAGGAAATGCACTTATTTGCTATAGTAAGCTACCTGTATTTCTGGTTAAACATTTGCCAGTTGTGCCATTCAGCAGGCGTACTCTGTGAATCTGAAGCCAATGAGATCCTTGCCCCAGGAGTGCAGTACGTCATTTTGGGACGAAAGCGGCCCAGAAGCTCTGATCTGCTGCCAGTGCTCATCCCACAGTGAAGGGGTGGCCCAGGAACGGACCTGCCCAAGCAACTGGGGACTGAAGTCAAACAGTACCAACCCCCAAGTTAGCATAAATAATTGGTTTTCCAACAGGAAGGCCCCCACAGTGACTTCCCCATCGAGGAACTATGTGCTACTAAGAAAATTAAAGGTTGAAGGTTCATTACTGGGACAAGTAGAGCACGAACTTTTGCAAAATGCCTCATCGATTAGCATCGTCTCTTGACCTAAAAGAGAACTCTAAGGAGAGCTGATGGGGAGTTGATTCCTGCTGGGGTTTATTGCTATTAAGTATTATTATTATTGATTTGGGCTCATTATTTTCCATTATTAAAAAAAAAAAAAAAAAAAAAAAAAGAGAGGAGGAAAGAAAGAGAAGCCATCAGCCTGGCTCCAGGTAAGGCTATTCACATTGCAAGGCAAAATAGAGTTGCACATACAGATGCTATTAATACTTCCTTTCTAATTAAATTCTACAAGAAAATGTGCAAGATATTTCTGTCCCCATACTCATTCTAGTCCCATCATCTTTTGATTAACTATCCTCATGCAGTAGGAATTAAGGTGTGACCTCTAACTTTTTTTGAGAGAGATGCGCTGTTTTTAATATTAACAGCTCCATCTTTTCGTTGTTCCTTGAGCAGGGTTGGGAGGAGAAATATAATTACACACAATGGGGGCATAATTCATACATTAAAAGTGACATTAAAATGATAGGTAGCAAAATATAACAATATAACAGCTTGTCTGTCACTCTTTTATGGATTGCTGGCACCCTCCAACCCCATTACAAACATGTCCCCGGAGGGAGCGCAGCAGGAAGACGTGAGCGAGATTAACGCCAGCGGAGACCTGACGGCACTCAGTGCCGCGGGGCTCCCTCGGCAAGGCTATCCAATTTAAACTCCTGTTGGGTCTCTGCTTCCCATCGGTATCCCAATCAGGAGACAGTTGCCACAGCCCATGCCACTGGCGCCCACGGGTCCCGCTCTCCCAGCGAGGAACCGCCCCAATGTTGCAGATTCCTGAAGCAGAGTCCCAGCGCTCCCATTAGGAGATAACGTTATGCAGTTTGATGTATCTGGGGCACGGAAGGCCCTCCTACGAAGCACACAGGAGAGCAGCTCTGCTGCCCGCAACATTGCCTCCTTCCCAGAAAAATGTGCTGGCCCTGGCAGCGAGGAAGGCAAGCACCCATCAGCAGGGAGGCACATCGAAAGGGCTGCTTGCGTGGAGCCAGGCCATAGGCACCAGCCACCCATGGGGCAGGGGACGCCCAGGCTTAGCCACGGCCCTGCCGCTGGCGACACGCCTGGCCTGGCAAGTCATTTGGGCTTTGCGCGCCTGCAGAAGCTGCAGCCCAGTTTCACCCACGCTGCTTGTACACGGCTGCAGGGAAACTGGTGCAATCCCCTGTACATGCAAATGTGGGGATTTTTTCTGCTTAGCTGCAGGGTGCTCCCTGACAGCATAACCTAAATGTACAATGCTGTGTGGAAACAGAATTAGGGCATCGTCTGCTGAACGCACCAACGTCCGGCATTCTTCCCCACCCCATGGCTGCCAGGCACCCCTCCAGGGCTCCCACACCCACTCACAAGCAGATGGGCTTGCGCGCAGCCCCAGCCAGCCAGACTGTTGATCTACCCTAACACGACCCATTTGGGCTGAAGTGAATTAGAAAACACGCATACGGGTGGGAGCCATCTCCCCCACAGGGATGCACAGCCTAGCTGGCTCCGGAGGAGGATGCTGCCCATGGGCAGGCAAATCCAGCTCAAGCCGTTTTGGCATACAACTTCCTCAGAATGCAGAGAGCTACCTTCAGACCGCAAGCGCTTTGGTC
Source organism: Rhynochetos jubatus (assembly GCA_027574665.1). Lineage (NCBI taxonomy): Eukaryota > Metazoa > Chordata > Aves > Eurypygiformes > Rhynochetidae > Rhynochetos > Rhynochetos jubatus. The sequence continues at coordinate 16,788,186 of CM050661.1, read as the reverse complement.
AATGACCACCATGCTTTATCTAGTATGAAAATCATATTAAGTTAAGCATATGCTTATAGTTAAGCGTAACTAACTCCTTGGTTAATCCCCACAGAGAGAAATCCGTGATCACTCCTCTCTTGGTAAGCTTCTTGCAACAGTGGGGCCACGCTGCATTGCCGGCTCAAGCTTCACAAAGTGCCGGTCTTCACACTCTGACTCAAACGCAAACAGTAAACATTGCTTCTGACAGCAATTAGCTAACGTTCAATTAAAATCTTTCAGGTCCAGTTTTGAGACCTGAAGATCCTGATGGATTAAATGCAAGTGTAAAAACATCAGTGGGAAATGCATCTAGGGCTGTTACTGGGGGATGCAGCTCCACGTGGGAAGGAAGTTGAAAATCCAGAAAGATCCAGCCTGAAACCTTAATGCAGCAGCCAGTGAAAATCCAGCTGCAGGATCTTCACCGGACTCACAATATTCCAGTTCAAATATGCAAATAGTTCATTTTTGCCTAGATAGTGAAACGTGTATTTTAAGACAGGCCTGTTTCGGAGCGCACCAGCCCTTCCTACTCCCCGCTTCTCACACCCGCAAGTCTCCTTTAGATACCAGTTAACGACCAGGGAGGTGAGATCGTCGGGGTCCCTCTGCAGCCAGCAGTTTCCTTGCCCCGAGTCACCCTGCAAATTTTACTGGAGGATTTTTGCCATTGTTGTGTTTGTTTTCAGGAAAACGGACAACGGGAGGCCTCCAGGCCCAGGGTGCACACCCTGCTCTCTCCAAGCCCTTCCCAGCCACTGCCCTGCGCTTTGGTCCCACCAACACAGCCGATTTCTCAGTGCACAGGAGCTGGTTTCATCCCAGATACATTTTTTCTTTCTTTTTTCTTTCTTGGTGGTGTTTTGGGTTTTTTTGTTGGGTTTTTTTTTTTTTTTTTAATTTCTCTTTAAACCTAGAATATTTTAGACTATCTTTCAGCACTCCTCACTGTATAAACGTAAGGAGTTAACTGACACCAGAAGCAAGGTTTTGCTACGTTAATTACAGCAGCCCCAGCTCTTTTGGAGCTGTGTGGAGCAGCGCATCGCAGCAGCCCCTGTGGAAAACAGATCACCGACACTGCGCTGCGCTTTCTCAGGCTGCGGCACCGAAAGCAACCCGAAGGAATTAGGTTTTCTTGATGTCTAAAATTAACTGGCAAAAATAGTGTTTGCCATGGTGGCTACCTCAGGTAAAAGCATCAGATGCTTTTTGTGGCAGAAATTTAAGCCAGTTTGATCTGTAATATCCACATCAAGGAAACTCATTGTCATCTCCATCCAGCAGCCCGCCCAAATGGCAGGACGGGGACGACTGCTTCAGCACCCATCCCTCTCCTGGGATCCCCATCCCATGTGAGGTCCCGGTTTCACTCTCAGCTCATCCTGCAGGCCAGGGCCAAGCACCCCCCGTAAAACAGGGAACAAATACTCAAGTACACTCAGTAGTAAATAAAATCACTTTCGATGCCACCATAACTTTCAGGACAGCTGGCAAGTTGTGGTGATACAGAGTAGAGCAGTCACAGATGTGCCATTTCAGACAGCACAGACGTAGAAACTAAACTGAATTTTTACCGCACCACATTCTGATAGATGGATGCCACGTTAATTTCTGGAAACATTCAGAATGGCAAATGTAAGTCTGAAAAATAATGCACCACTGCAAAGCGTAGGCCAGTTGGGATGTGAAGTTAAATTTTGTGATTTATAGCAGTTTTATGCAGTCGTTGACTTACATTCTGTTTTCCTTGGGCTGCTGGTTACGGGGGCCTGTTCCCTTGTTGGCCAAAAACATAAAAGGAGGGTGGCTGTCGTCTTGAACCTCTCTGGGAGTAAGATTTTTTTTAAAAAACAAATATTTAAGATATTGGGGTATGCGTTTATCCCAAAGTATTTGTTCTTCTTTTTCCCCATGCAGCCATAGCCACAACTACCATTTCACACACCTGAATCCTGCACAGCCTGAAGACAGACCATATAATATAGTACAGACATAGCATATATCCATATACTATGGATAGACCTTCAAAGTCCCATAGCACCATCCGGTGCCGGTGCCCCAGGAAGCCCTGTGCAATGGCAGCCCAGTACAGTTGCACAGCATGGGGACTAACAAAGTAGAAAATCACTCCAACACCATAGCTTTAAGAAGCTCCTTTCCATTAAAGGCTAAACCTGTCTGTCTGTCTGTCTACCTAGCAATTATGCCAAGATTACTACCATAGCACTCAGGAAAATAGGCAGCTAGGAATCCTGGGTAAATGATGTAACTAACCTTTTAGGAAACAAAATATTTATATAGTTAAGATATTTTTGAGTCTTATGCTTTCATTCTCCATGAAGCCGTTACCTGGATATGCACATTTTAATGTTAACCTAAGATTTAAGGGCATATCTAAGGGTTTAGGCAGTGGAACTGGAAAGCCTCCATGGAGCATGAGTTGTTAGCTGCAGCTTACAGCAGCCAAGCACTGAACCTTTGGAATAAAAACCAGGGGACTGGGTTTATTTGGGGTGGCCAGCAAGCACCAAGGGAAGCAGTGCCATGGGGCATGAGTCTGGCCCTGGTGCATCAGTCCCAAGGGGTCTGTGGTCACGTGGTGTCCTGGGCACCTGAATTCCTGTATCATCACCATGTTGGCATGTCACGCCATAACTTCATTTATTAAATAGCATCTTCACATTTGTTCTTTTTGCAGATCCTAACATCCTCAAATGACTTGAGAGGGCTGTTCAATATATGTGGTTTTGCAGAAAATAAACCCTAGAAAAGAAGATATAATGCTCTCTTTTTCCAAGACTGCCCTGGGTCAACCTCTACACTTGTTCATTTGGTGTTTTTTCTATACACCTTCTGCTTGCAATCACCAGCCAGCGCTCGGCATGGTCAGGCTGTTCACCCATGCACATGCAAGAGCAATTTCAGTGCACAGATTTAAAGGCTGCTTTTGAAAACAGGTCTCACAAGACTGACGTGTAATCTCCTCAGTAGGGCCAGGCAAAGCTTTTGCAAGCTGCTGACAGGCACAAGCATTAGGCTAAATATCTTACATATGCCATTTAAATACACCAGGATTTCTGTGCAAGGCGGTGACACTGGAGCACAAAGGGCGTGAGGACTGGAGGTGGACGCAGCCTCCAGGTGTCATGCCTATATGATGCCCTTCTGAGAAGCCACTCTGACGATATTACCACCAGTCACAGACAAGGCTGGGGCCCCTCACTCCCCGGCAGCGTAGGGTGGCAGCCAGCATGTGCCCAGGAAACAGGAGGGTGTGGGTCCAGCCCCACCTACGCTCTCGGTTCAGCTGCTGGTGTTTCTTTCTGTGGGAGTGATGCGAGACCTCAAGGAGCTCAAAGGAGGTGAGGGAAGCCCCAAGACAGCCCCCATCCCTGCTGAGCAGTGAGGGTGGAGAAGCCAGTAGCAGGGCACAGCTGTGAGTGGCAGCAGTGTCAGGCACCAGCACAACCACTCACCCACCATGAGCTGCAGGAAGTCCGGAGAACAGCAAAAACCACAAGCAGCTTAGAAGCGTGACCTGGGAGGACAGGTTTAATGGCCTGAGTGCAGTCAGTCTACAGGCGAAGAGGCTCAGCGAAGAGGCTCAGCGAGGACCCTCTTACAATCTCCCCGGAGGTAAAGGGTTTTGCAAAGAGGAGCAGACTAGTCCTGCTCCAGGCACAGGGCAAGGATGATGCACTCTAACGGCAGCAGGGGTGAATCCAGCCTGGCACTGAGGAAGAAATTTTCCATTAGAAATGCAGGAACAAGCCATCTCCAGAGATGCTCCAGCCCTTTTTTCTGTCCTTCCCTACCAAGTGAGGCAAGGAGCTAGTGACAGCCTAGATACGCCTGGTCCTGTTTCACAGTGGGGAGACAGACTGAGCCGTTCCCGAGATCTCCTCCAAACCTGCACTCCTGTTGTTATCTGGTCCTAAAGCTTCCCAAATCCTTTCATGTCAAAGTTTATCAACACAACTGTTTGAGTTTTAAGTGGATAATCCGCTCAGCCCTGCAAAGCCAAGTAGCACATTTCAGAGTTACAGGCTTCTTGTTGGGGAGTCCTTAAGACTGGCAGGTTCGTGTGCTTTCCAGTAAGCAAGGTGGCAGAGACAGACAGCTCTGTGATGCAAGAGCATCACCAGCAACGAGCTCCAGAGCTCACCTCACACAATTCACCTTTCCCTGCAAAATCCAGGTGCAGGCCCAGGTAGGCAGAGCACCCCACTACCCTCACCTACCAGGAGCCAAGGCTTCACGAAAGGATGGGATCGCAAGGTGCCTGGGAGGTCGCACACGCTCACAGGCGACAAGCAAACATGATAAATCTGGAAAAGAGCTGGTAAACCCTCCTTTCCGTAGACAGCGCGGTTTTCTGTTTTGCCCTTGCAAGCTCCAGTAGACTGCTTCTCACATACAGTATAAATGAGTCTGCATTTTGGGGAGGATCACTGCAACTCAGCTGAGCACATGGATCTCCCACAAGTCAATGGCAACAGCAAGCACTTGGCTCCTCTGGAAATGGGTGGCGTTTTATCTTTCCTCTTGTAAGGGCAAGAAGTTAACAGGGAAACCAGGAAGATAGTCCTTACACGTTCCAAACTGCATTTACAACCTGATGGACAGGGAGCGGACACAGACAATTCCCAGCCCAGCAGTGGAGGAGGCGCAGCTGTCGCCACCAGCCATCCTGCCGCAGGAGGGGAGAGCATGCCGCCCACCCACCCCAGCATTTCTCACGGCATGGCATGGCACACTGCTGCAGTTAGTAACCCAGCCCCTGGGCCAGCACGGCCATAGACCTATTGGGCACATCCCGCAGCTGCTTCTAGCTGTGATAGATCTGTTCTAAACCCACATTTCCTCTTCACAGAACTGTTTACTGGTTCTGTGTAATTATTCCCTGTGACACTATTTTCCATAGTTTTAAGAGCCAGTGATTTATTTTACTGCTGTCCATCTATGAGATTTTCATCTCCTTAGGAACACAAGTGCCAAGAACGGAGACGGTGCAGACTCCCTGTGATTGTACATGAAGCATCGGCAATAAAAACTTGCAGCAAGTTTTCATTTTCTGCTTTCTTGAGCTAAGTTTCTGGAGAACTGACATCCATTTGTCAAAAGGCATTATTATGAAGCAATACCTATGAGCGCCGATATTGACTTACTGTCTCTGTGAAATTTCTTCTCATCTCTTTCCAACAGAGCTGAACACAAAGCTGGCACTGTCTCCAGGGAGCAATTCAAATAAACTTTTAAGCTAGTACCAATGCCCAACGCGCCTCCTTCCAGGACTAGCAAGACGTCAAGAAACTTGCTGGGAAGAGCTGTGCAAGCGCCTCTGTGGAGAGCTGCAAGACGCACTCCCCTCTGCTCCGCCGCTGTGGGGGCCATCGCATGACATCTGGGCAGTGGTCACCCAGGGGACAAGTTATTGCTTTCACCCACATGCAGACCTCCCAGGAAACAGCAAAACACCATCTGCAGCACAAATACACCCTCTAAATTAAGAAATTGAGCTGAAAAGGGACTTAGCATTTCCAGGAGCTGCAGCCAAAGGAGGTAACGGTGCCTCAGAGGGCAGGGCTGGCTCACAGCACACAGGTGTGTATTTCCACCCCTTTTTCTATTCATCAGAGGAACAGAAAGCTGAGAATGGGGTAAACCTAACCTTGCCGTCTGCTCAGGGCAGACGGGGCTAATGCGGGTGTGCCCTCTGCCATGTCCTTTGCATGGGCAGTGGTGAGGAGCCAGCGCACCCGCAGACTGAGAGCTGGTATTATGGAAACGGCAGTCTGATCATAGGCAGGCTCCTGCCACAGGGACAGGAAAAGTTTTGGCTGTCTTTTTCCCTTGTCATCTCTGCCAGCCCTTATCCCTCCTTGCGCTGGAATAAGGAGGTCAGCCAGACCCACACAATTAGAGGAAATTGTATAAGGTTGACCTCGTACCCTGCCAGGTCCTTTCAAGCTTGGGCAGTCTTTATCAGCAGCAGCATAGAAAACACAGAAGAGATGTGCTTATAGGTGGGAGAATGAGATTGTTAAGACATTTTTTCCCTCACTCTCCACAAACTAAGATAGTACCTCTGCCACTTGGGTGAACTTAGGTTATTTCCACTCATATCTGGCAGCCCATGGTTTCCTCCTTCATCTTGACTTCTGCTATTTTCATTCTGTGATGTCTGTACTTTTGCACTATTGGGAGTGGATTGTGTGTGGATCACTAACTTTTGGACAGGTCAGCTATCTCAGCCTGAGCACCACTAGATGGATACTAATAAGAGGAAACGAATACATCAAAGAAAATTCTCTCTTTTTCTCCTCATATCCCTCTCCCAGGCACGCTGCTTTCTTTGCTCTTGTTGTTGCTGCCCTTTCTTGCTCTGCGTTTATGCTCTGATTTCTGCGGATGGTGCTGTACCAAGACGAGGCGAAGACTGACTTTTTAGGTCTGCTGGAACTATCCGAATGAGCCCATGTGGAGCCTCCCCTTCAAAAAGGACGATGTAAAAGATAATGGATGCTACAAACCGCACACAAAATTTATCAGAACAATTAGAGCTGTGACTGTTCGGAGATGAGTGATGGCACTTTGGGAATGCATCAGCAGAGTGTGGAAGCGGCTGTCTGAAGGAGAGATCTAAACCCTGGAGCACATGGGGGCCTGCAGTCCAATTAAGTAATTTAACAGCTGGACGCTGCTCTTGCTAATATTTGGCCCAGATGGATCTAGATAAGCGTACCATGTTTGCCGCTGCCGTGGCAGAAAGTGAGGTGCAGGAGCCCTCTAAGAGCTGAGCAAACACCCCTTCATTTTGCACAGCTTTAGAAGACCCAAGCGTGGAAACCTGGGGGGTCGCTGTGATTGCTAGAATAGTTTTTCTGAGGACACTGTCCAAACATAACATCAATTCCTCTTTATTTGTAAGTGATGGAAGCTGGTGTAGGACATGGCTGACCATTTATCCAACTCTATACTTGACCTAACTGCCAACAGGCCATGTGTCACTCAACACTGACACTAGTGAGTTGGTCATGCAGAAGTGTTGGGGAACAGAGTCTCTGTGGCCACACTGACTGTGGCTGGAGATATGCATGTCATTGGTGCAGCTGTCTCTGAGGGCCTAATATGGCTGGCAAAATCTTTCCTATCGATGGCAATCCCGGAAAAGGAATTGCTTCCGCCTGACTGCCAGGCTAGCTCACAACAGCTGCAGTTAGGAGGAAACATCCCTTTACTAGTAAAAAGGTATAAGTCAGATTTGGAATCATCAGGATACAATAAATCTGGATTCCCAAAACACTGTTTCTATAGTGCTGGCACTTAGAGGACTTCCAGGGCAAAAAGCAAGTATCTCACATGGCAGAAGGACTGTGCTGGGTGAAAGCTCCTGCTCTGCTGCACTGGCAATTAGAGAAGACCAGGCTCTAAAGCTCAGAAATTTGGTGGTTTGAACCCATGAATTCAAACTATTTGGGCCCCGGAAGCTTTATGGAATCCTACCTGCATTGGGACTCAGGACGCTCTCCAACAGCAGTTTGGGTTACTTTCCTTAGAAACACATGAAGCCAAAAACTCTGCACATGGCAAAGGTCATGAGCAATTGGTATGGCCCAGGGAGCAAGGTGGCAAATCCGCTGATTTCCAGCAGCAGAGTCAGTTTGTGGGGTGCCATGGTGTGGCACAAGGAATAAAGATACACAAACTCCACCCAGTCCAACCTAAGGTGCTCACCCTGCCTCAGCCACATTGTTAACAGGCCTGGGCACAGCAAGCAGTTGCTGGAGGTGCCATAATCTGCAAAGGAGCACTGAGACACAGCTCACACCAGAGAGATGTTCTCTAGCTTGTGACTAGACACGGTGGAGAGCCAGAATCACATGACGAATTAATGGCTTTGCAATTGTCACTACAGCAATGGTGTGAGTGGAGGTGTGCAGACCAGCCTGGTACCAGCCTCAAAGCACTCTGGGCAGCTGTTGTATGTAACACATGCTTGAAAGATTTTCAGAAACAGCTTTCAAGTCTCTTTTTTGATAAAGCATAAGCCCTTATTAAACCAAATTTTTAAATCCATTAATAATCGTTGGTACTATCTTAGCAAGCGAGCGCAGAAACACTGAGGTTTTGGTGCCCAGTTGCTTCCTAGACTCCTTTATGCACAGGGTATTTGTTTAAAGCTGTTTTAATGACCATACCTGGCTGTGCTAAGTAAAACGGAATGATCCTTCCATTAGTGCAACTTGGAGATCATATCTCACTTGTGGTTTCTGTTTTTCAGATGCATTAATAACTACAGCCCATATTAAATCCCAGCATCAAGGACTCGCTCCAGGTTTGGTTATTAACAAGCCAGTGGGAAGCTCTGGTGGCTCCTGCAAAGACAGCCTGACCCCTGCACGCGGAGGCAGCAGGAGATGCACCCAGTATTCATGCAGTATTTTAAAGACCAAACACCAGTCACCTCTGACACCACTTGTTGTTAAAAACCTCATTCAAAACTTGTATGTGGGGCTGTATTTTCCCTGGTGGTTGTACCGAGAAATTATGGCAGGTTTTAATTTTTCCTATACAATTATTTTCCTGAATGTTTTCTGCTAGCTGAAAAGTAGATCATGCGGAAAAAAGCAACAACAAGAATATTAAAATCTTAAAGACACTGGGTCAGGAAACCACCCTTGTGTCGAGCAGCTCACAGCCACCTGCCCACAGCAGATGTCTCAGCCCAGCCATCTTCCTTTGATCATGATCTAACGCTGCTGTTTCACCAAGTCTGAAATTAGGATACCACAGAAGAAAGTGGTGCCCAACTTTGTCAGCAGCACTGGTAGAAATGTTTCCACCTCCAAAACTTTTCTGTGCACATCAACTCTTCCTGCCCAAAGCGGGGAGGTCAGTGCTGTTTTCCAAACGTCTGCGGTGAGAGATAGGGCAGGTACAGATGCACAACCTGAAATGATTTTGGGGCAGCTGCCAGGGAGACCTTACTAGTACTGGACCTTGGATGAAGAACCACCTGTGATCCCAGCAGTACCTGCAGGAAGCACGGACAGCCTCAGCTGTCACTGCGCTGCCAGGTCAAGCTGCTGGCCACCACAGTCCCTCATTGCCCAGGCAGAGACAAGCCAAAAGTGATGAAAACTGTCCCAGCCCACTTTGCCCCAAAGAAGCATTCCACTGGTGGGGCCCCTCTGGGGGTGGGAAGGGACATCGTGGAGCAGGAACATAGTCCCCACTGCAAGCAGATGTCACCTGGGATTTGTCCCCATCGTACTCAGCACAGCTCACCATTTCCAGCAGTCATTTTTTGAGGAATTGGCTGTCTTGGGGCTGCCCATAGCAAGCCCCCGCATCCTGCTGAGCCCCCATGGCACAACAGCCCTCCTGCCAGCCCACACTTGGCCACCCCCGCATCTCCGAGCTCGCCCCGTTTGCTAACATCCCCATTAGCTGGTAATGACTAACATTTAGAAAACATATTTCCTCCCACATGGTTCCAGAGGGGTTTGCAAACTGAGCGACAAGGGCTCGGCGCAGGGACTGCTCTGCTCTCTGGGGTGAAGCGCCGCAGCAGCTCCAGGGTGCACGCAGCCCAGGAGAAGCCACCACCACCACTGCTGTGGGACGGTGGCGATGTTGGCAAGAGGCTCGGTACTGGGGACAGATTCCTGCACGCGCAGCCACCCCTGTGGGGAGGGAGCCCCCAAACCAGGCCAGCATTTCCCAGGCATGAGGGGTCGCTGGTTTCCCCAGGGAGCGCTGCATCCCGGTGTAGCCGGTGCCCACTGGGCGAAGGCTGCCCAGGGACCACCAGCACCCTGGGGGGCTGTGCACCAGCGGCACCCACTGCCCCACATAGCAACAACAACCGTGACAAACTTCTGCTACTTTCATAATTTTCTAAATGTCCGGCCATTAAGCGTTTATTTCAAATTCCTTGCCACGGAGTCATTACGCATTCAGGTGGAGAGGAAAGTGAGCTCGGCAGGAGGCTGACAGTAATTCTGCATTAGTTAAGCATTAGCTGACAGATGTACAAAGCAAAGCCATTACTCCCGTCAGCCGCCCTGCCCCGACTCCTGTCCCTATTGTGGGGCTCCTCCAACCAACAGCTCCAGAGTGCCGGATAAACGCTGGGACCAAAGCCTGGCAAAAGGGGGGTCGTAATTAGAGGTGAATGAAAGTGCGGGGAAGGATTTTGCCTGGAACAGTTTGGCCAAGTGTTACCATTGCATTTATTTATTTCAGTGCTTTTCTGTTGAAGCAATGTCGTGGATACAAATCTTTCCAAATGCACACGGGTCATTTAGAGTGGACATGCCAGAAGTAATGCTTACATAGACTTCAGGTGCTAAATATTAAGCAGATCTGAATTTATTTGAAATTCAGCCCATTAGTAATGATGCTGTGAAACCGCAAGAACTCCCTAGAAAATTTCGGCTCCAAATACCTTTGACAAAATCGCTTACTACATACTAATCACTAAGTACTGTTAATAGGAAAAGAAATACATGAAGAGATCACTGGGTACAGCCAGGACCCAGAATTGTATAACAGATCAAGGCTGCTTCTTTGCAGAGTAAACTTAAAAAAAAATTAAAAACATAGAAAATGAATGCAGGTGACAATTCCCTACGATTACTGCTGTTGGGTGCAAAATACATGGAGCAGACAACTAGTTCTCTGCAGTATATCTGTACCCCTCCTTCATCAGCCTCTCTGAGCCCCATCCCATCCCCAAAGACAAAGACCCCGTGGTTAAGAAACATGCTTAGGGCTATCAGGAAGGTAGAAAATTAAACTGGTGGCTCAGGCAAGTCCTTGTGTCACAGGCCCACTAAGTCCTTCCTATCCCATACTACTTAATGCAAAATTATGCCCAGGAACTTTAATAGCATGTTATAAAGTACTTAAAGATATAACAATACAAAAAACCCAGGCCCCCCCATGGCGCTGCATTCTTGCTGTTTACCAGATGATGCCCATGTTAAAACCTTTTGCACAAGCAAATGCAAAGACAGAACAGGACCCTGTGTGTCAGGCTGTGTGAGGTGCCTCAAAAGCACAGAAAATAAGGTTCAGGAAGAATTAAAATTTACCACTCTCTCTGATCCTGGTGAAACTCAGCTGACTACTTATTTTCAAACACCCAAACAAGATTTGCTTAAGTTTCAGTACAATTAATTCCTCCCAGTACCAGTTCTTGCTATTTTTGCCCCCAGTACCATCGCTGCTGTGTGGTTTCAGTCTGTTCCCTGTCCGTGGATGGACAGTGTCAGCAGTGAAGATTTTGCCCTGTAATGCACCTCGGAACAGCTTTTAGCTTCTTCCACAAACGGGCAATATGACAGAGGGAAGTGAGGATGGCTGGTGCCCCGACGGCTGTGTGCATCCGAGCCCCCAACAGCACCGGGCTGCCTGCAGAACTGCTTTGGGGATGCTCTGCCCCAAGTCTGACAGCTCAAGCCAAAACAAACCCCTTCTGTGAACTCAGCTAATAGCAAAGCAGAAAAGAACAGTGAATTTTGAAAACCAGAAACCTCTTATTGTATCTTTTCAGTTTTAAGTTTAAATCTGATTCTCAGATGAAAGACCCTATAATAAGCCCATCATTCCCTTTGGGATCTGCACGGAAAACCAAAGCTCACAGCTGCCGGACTTTCTAGTGATGCTTCCTGCCCAACACACAAAACCTGTCTTACCTTCTCTATCTCCTATCTTTGACTACTTGGACATCACCAACCATTTAATGACTGGCTTCAATATTTTATTGCCCTTACTGCTTTCTATTAAACTGTCCTTTATCATCTCCCTCCCACCCATTATATGCTGCCCCTTCATAAATTATTAAAGCATGTATTTAGATTACAGAAGCAAAGAAATCAGACTACATTGATCCACAGCAATTTGCTCCCACACCGTTTCTTCATGAAACAACATCCTTGACATGATTCATTTACCTCGGACCTCAACACTGAACCCTCACCTCCAACATTCTCATCAGCTCAGCGTGTGGCTAACCTGGGAGCCAGGGTGGGCACAGGTCAGGGGGACCCTGCCTGGTGAGGATGCCCAGTGGCTGTCACAGCTGCATCCCTGCTGGGCAGGAGGAAAGGAGGCCCCCACAGAGGGGATATTGAAACCTGAGAAGGGGTATTTCCTCCTCCTTGCACTCCTTTTCTCTTTGGCAGCATTTTTCTTAAAGAAGAGGCCAGATGGATTTTCAGTTATTTTCAAGACTCTCCCAAAATACCAATGTCTTCGCACAGCCCTCCTCACTGGCACGGGTGGCAGCGATACCCTCCCACAGACAGCGCGTTGCCACAGGCCTGTGATGATGGTGGCACAACCACGTCCCACAGTGCTGCAATGAGGACAGGCAGCTGTGGAAGGGGCTCCCAAATGCATTGGGAAGAGATTGTAAGGGAATTTCTATCCATTTTTATCCACAGACAAAAAAATTTTAGCACCACCACCCTCCCCCACACCCCAAACCTGGCCCTTCTCCAAAACACTCCAGTTATGTCATTCTGCTGTGTCACTTTGGTTGTTTTGCTGGTTTCCATGAAATTATATTGTTATGTCAAAAAGAGAAGCGTCACCTGCAGGATGCCCCAAATCCTGCATCCCACACCAAAACCTGTGCCTCCAGGGAGCTCATTGTTCTGCTGTCAGGAAGGGCCAAGGGACCCCATCCCATGGGGAAAGACTGGCTGGCAGGCAGGCTGGGGTGACCAGGGGCCTCCAGCTCTCTCTGCACGGGATGGAAGCCTGCGCAGGCCCAGAGGAGCTCGGCTGAGCCCAGTGCCAGCTCCCAAGCGGGGCACTACCCTGATGGCTGATCGCAGACTGCGCACAGCACAGGCAAAAACGTGTAAACGGCTTGCCTCTGTGGGGAAATCCACTTGGATCCAGCTCAGTGTATTCAAAGCAGAATAGCTATTTCTGATCAACTGAACCCATTATCATCCTTATTCCAAGCTCTAAAATTAGCCGAGGCTGAAAGCACTGATGAACACTAACAATCAGGTAACTGTTGTGTCTATGCACAGGAGGTGACTGTGCACCAGTGGGATGGGGGATCGTTTTCTACAGTGAAAAACTCTTCCACTTCTGAGGGGATGCAGTTTCCCAGGGCAGACAGACCCAGGAAGTTAGCATGAGGCACTCTGCTCTGCCCAAGCCAGCATGCAGTATACCAGCAGCATAGGAAAGTCCTATCTTTACAGGACTGTGGTGCCAGATCTCAGCCCTTTGCGAGGGCGATGCTGGACATGTCAACCTTCCCGGCAGCCCTGGTGTACCCCTTGGCCAGGCAACCTCCAAGACACAGCCATGCTCACCCTGTGGAGAAAGGGGCAGGTATTTTTCTCCTGAGGCTTCTCCATTCCCCAATAAGGTATTAAAAAGGATCAGTTTTATTATCAAAATTAGCAAGAATAATCGCACAGCTGTATAAAATAGCAGCAGCAGCTGGGGCACCTCGCTCGCACAGAGCCAGCGGCACGTGACTGGCTACCCCACGGTGTGCTTATGCTGCAGAGCCCGCTAACGCTAATTTTGTTAGCTTCACCCATCAAAAGATGAAATGCAACCCTTTCCTTCAGAGTCTTATGTGAGGCTTGTGAGCAAAGAGTTTTCAAGCCCACTTTACCACTGTGGGAAAGCAGAAGAGAGCCCAATGTGCAAAGGGGGCTTTTCTAACTCAGGGAAGTTGGGGAAGAAAACAGCTGTTTAAGTGCTGTTGCATTTATCAAATCTTTCTGTAGCATTTTTGGGAGCCAGGCTGTGTTCAGTACGTGTTACCATAGCAAATCAAAGTGGTACACAATTTTCTGCAGGTTCTGTAATGTCCAGGTGGGTACTGTGCTTTCTGCACAGGAGATGCTGTGCTCCTGGATGCTGCCTGTCAGTCCCACTGGAGTCCTGGAGTCACCCAGTCTGGGTGCCCATCACCCTAGCCCACCAGTCTGGGGTGGGATAGGGTGATGGACAGGGATGTTTGGTTCTGATTTTGGGGCATTTTTATTTGCTTGTTTTTAAAACTCAGAGGCAACTGGCAAAGAACATTTCCCTTTCTGACCCAAATCCATTTCAGTGCTTGAATGGAAATTTTCACTTTTTCAACCAAATTTTTCATTTCATTACATGTCCTCTTGTAAACACTCCAGGTAGGAAGCAGAACAAAGAAACAGCAAGAAAACCCAGAAACAACTTTTCTGCCCCTCTCCTCCCCACTTCAACTACACAGACTTTCAGTGGCAGAACAGAGATGGAGCACAGATGCAGAGATAGGAGAAGCCCTTTGATTTTCCCCAGATAAAACAACTTTAAATCAAAACTCCAGTTTTAATCAAGAAAGTGAGGTCTGGTGATTTTCCTAGCCTTGTGGTGTTACTGAGCCTTCCTGCACCACTTGCTGCAGAAGGATGGATGCAGGCTGGCCTGGGAGCACAGCTCCCTGCAAAGCTACTCCGCTGTGCTCTGCCTGAAGGCTGTGGTCCCCCTGCCTGGCTCCCACCCATTGCACCCCCTGACCCACCATGCACAGTTGCTCAGACTGCTGCTTTCAAATGCACGGGAAGGGGATTGTGCAAGACACCCTTCAGCCTGGGGAAGAACGTGCTCTGTCATGCAGCTCTGCTTCTCCTTTCTGTTTGTCCCTTAATCATCTGCCAGAGGAGGCTTCATACTGAGCGGGTAACGGTGCTGGAGCATAGGGTGCCGGCACTGAGGGGGTAACGGTGCTGGAGCATAGGGTGCCGGCACTGAGCGGGTAACGGTGCTGGAGCATAGGGTGCCGGCACTGAGCGGGTAACGGTGCTGGAGCATAGGGTGCCGGCACTGAGCGGGTAACGGTGCTGGAGCATAGGGTGCCGGCACTGAGCGGGTAACGGTGCTGGAGCATAGGGTGCCGGCACTGAGCGGGTAACGGTGCTGGAGCATAGGGTGCCGGCACTGAGCGGGTAACGGTGCTGGAGCATAGGGTGCCGGCACTGAGCGGGTAACGGTGCTGGAGCACAGGGTGCCGGCACTGAGCGGGTAACGGTGCTGGAGCATAGGGTGCCGGCACTGAGGGGGTAACGGTGCTGGAGCATAGGGTGCCGGCACTGAGGGGGTAACGGTGCTGGAGCACAGGGTGCCGGCACTGAGCGGGTAACGGTGCTGGAGCACAGGGTGCCGGTACAGGTCGGTACCAGGGAAATGATCAAGAACTTCCAGCCTGTGTTTCTGACATCCCCATCCCGCCCTACACGACACTCATCCGACCTAGCTGAGCAAGACTCACGCATTATTTTAACTGCTGGTTTTGCTCCCCCGCCCCCCTTTCTCTTTTTAACGGCTTCCAGAAGCAAACGGGGTCCCTGTACCCTGCAGACCCAGCCCTCCCTGCCAGCACGGCCCGCACGGCCACCCTTCCAACAGTCCTGCCGGGAAAAACGAGGTCTTAAGCCGCGCCACCCCAAACCATGCCGGCGGCTCCCACCCGGCTCCCCCCCGCCTCCCGCACCCCGGGGCCGCGGCTGCTTGCCCCCGCCGCGCCGCGCGCTCCCCGGTGCGCCGCTGCCCCCTGGCGGCCGGAGGCGGCACGGCGCCGCGCTGCCGGCGGAGGAGGCGCGGGAGCGGCCGCCGCTGGGGAGGAGCGGGGATTAACCCCGCGGACACCAGCACCGCCCGGCCCGTCCGGGGCCAGGCCTGGGAAAGAGGCCTGCGGGGCCCGGGAAGGAGACGCAAAGCGCTGGGCTCCCCTCTTCGCCCAGCTACAAGGGGGCTTCCCCAGGGCTGCGGCCTGGGCTCTGGAGAGCCGGTGCACCCACGGGCGGCGCGCTGAGGACACGGGTGGGCAGGGTTACGTGCAGGTGTCTGCTTCCACCAGCAACAGCTGAAGCAGCTCAGCATCTCCAGACTTTCTCAAACCCCTGAAGTAAACCCAAGCTCACGCGGGTGCTGCTTCAGCCCGGGAATGCTGACAGAACTTCTAAAATAACCCTCTGGCTTCGCATTTGTCCCAAGGAGCCGCTGGCATCTCCCACTCGCTTTAAAGTCACAGCTTTCCTAACCCTCGCAGCTCCTTCCAACACAGCTAGAAGGCTGGTACTCGTGCCCCTGCGAGCAGGTCAGCTGGAGGAAGCAGGGCAGGGATACACGCCTGCGGGTGAACAAGTGGAAAAGTCCCGGAGCGGTTTGGTGTTGAAAGGGCTCTTTTTCCCTGCCCTCACCCCTGACGCTGCTGCTTTAGGACTCAAGGCATGTGGAATGGCTTTGAAGGAAAGGCTCAGCGCTGGAGAAAACAAAGGCACTGAAGGAACCATTCAGCAAGGTGCGACAACTCCGGCAGGGAAGGCAGGAGCTGCAGGCGAAGGCACTAGCTGTGCCTGCTAACCTACAATGGCAGGAGTAATTAATAACACCACCTCGCTATTGCCAGCGATGTAAGCCCAGAATCGTTAGATTAGCTACTCTGCCCATTGATCTGGATGGCTTCTCTGAGGCAGTTAACCCCTTGGAGCTCTAAGCTGTAGAAAAAGCATCAGAGAAACCAACATATCAACAGTGGTTTTGGCAAGTCCTTACAAGGACGGGAAAAAAAGAGCTGTTGATTCAATGGGTAAACCCCTGGAACCTGGGGCATGTGACATCCTTGTTAGCAAGGGTAGAGAGCTTCCCAGTTATTAAATATCTTTCCTCTGCCTAAATACCTGGACACTCGCATCCAATCTTCTTTTTGTGAGAAAAATCAGTCTCTTAAAACTTAACAGTGTGAGGTTTGTTTTCACAGCCACAGCTCCTTTCTGTGGCTTCTAACAAGCTCCCAATATATCTCCAAATCCTCCCTAAAATATGGACTCAAAACAGGCAATTCCAGTATTTTTTCTCTGAAAAAAGCACTAGTAAAAGCGTTCTCTTTTCTGCTAATGGAACCAAAAGAAAAATAAGCCATGCAAGGATTGTATTTATTCCTCTCACTGCAGCACAGCACTAAGTCATCCAGCATCAGCTCCAAAGCACCATCTCCCATCTGAAACACAACTTGCCTTCTTTGTACCCAGATGTGCAGCAAGAGCCTGCTCTTGCCTTGGGCTGTGTTTGCTGATTGAGTCCACTTAGCCAACCGAGTCAGACAGAAACAAAGTCTTTGTTATTTACTACCTTGCTGCTTCACTGTTTGAAAGTTTCGCCGGAAAAAGGGTTTCTATCGCTTAGAAGTGCTCAATCTGCGGCACGCAGGCTGTGCCTGGCTTCACAAGCCAACTCATCCTGCCCACAGTCTGTCTCTGCACCCGACCTTTCCACACAGTTGTCGGATGCAGAAATTTCAGTAAGATTTAACCCAAGAGCCTAAACGCTTACAGGGAAAAATGAAGAGGATTGAAATCTCACAGCTTCCATGAGTAACAAGTTACCTGCTGTTGCAATTTCAGTGTAGCTCACAAGAGGCAGCAGATACATTTCCAAGAAGAGTTTCTACTTCCATTCACCCCTTTTGCATTATATGTTTTGTTTCAGTGCAACTAATTTACACAAATTACACAATCTAGCACTCTTCCCTCCAAAAGACTCCCCCCAGCAGACGTTGCTAAACTGTTCCATAGCCGGTTTGCACTGGACTGCATAGGAAATTGCTACTAAATAAAGTAAGGAAATAGACTAAAACAATACTGCTACTAAACAAAGCACTACAACGATGCTTCAGTTTGATTTTCATACCCAAGGAAGTCTCACAAAGCTTTACAGACGCAGAACAAAGCGTTCAGGTGTTAGGACATATCCGAGTTGAAGATATATAGTACCCCACGAGGTCCCTCCAACCAAAAACCGGTACAGGAGTGTAACTAAGGGAGTGCCCTTGGTTACCACCCAGTATTTAGCACACACTGCACACAACCTTCCTCTTTCCTCTGACGTTTGTCCCTTGTCACTGAGGTCAAAAGAGTCAGAGGATTTGGGGTACCCATTGCCGGCATACCAAACTGATTACTCAAAATAAAGAAATTCTTACACAAACAGGACCCAGTTACAGACACTTTTTACATGGTTTGCCTAAAGTTACACGGAAAAGCTGTGACAGGGAAGAAACTCCAGGAAGAGCATCGTGATTTTTATCATCTCTCAGGTCTCAAGCTTAACACAGCCTTAGGGGATTGGAGTCTGTGACTGACTTTTATCTACGAGGAGCCTTCCAACTTCTGCAACAGTCTCTGCTGCTATTACTTAAGAAGGCTTTTATTTTAAAAACCCCCAGCTATATTGAGACAAACAATCCAGCACAAATAACAATAATCGAACAGAACAGAAGGCAACCATAACTAAGGAATACAGCATAATTGTCACACACATCAGGGACAGGATTGAACTGGAACTTCAGTTCAGCATCTACCAAATATTTGATATTGCAGCTTTAGCATTGTTAGTATAGCCCAAACACATAAACCCAGCACTGAACACAGGTTACATTTCTTAAATAAATCAGAACTCAACAGTTCTCAGTTACTGACACTTAAGTCTAGAAACTAACCTAGGAATCAGGAATTACAATTATAGAGGATGCCAGAATTTGGCAGTGAACATTTCTGAATGATTAGTTCTCAGTGAAGAGATATTAAGAAGCTGCTAAGATATCAAAGAAGCTTAAGTATTGTCAAGCCAACACTATACATAGTTTCATTCATAACAGACCTGAGAATGGAAATTTTCTTCCCTCTACACATTCCTTTTATATCCCCAACAGTGTTACACCTCATTAAACACTATAAAAGGATGACAAGAAAGAAGTGCCAAAGAAGAAAATACCCACTAAAATATTAACTTTTACAAACATCATCAGAAAGTTTACAACACAAAAATAAGCACAAAAGAAAGGATGGGGCTTTAGGCTCACACTATTTATTCAGCCCACAGACCAAGGAAAACCAAGAACCTGGTAAATAACTTACTATCACAAGAGGAAATATCATCCTACCCGGTAGCCAGGCAGCACTCTCATCTTCAGCAAAACTCATTAAAACAGAACAAACAAACTAAAGACGTAACAAAGTATTTGTGCATGCCCAAACCTAAGTATCACAGGTAACTAAAAAACTAAACACAACAGTTTGAGAAAGAACACAGGGTTAGGAAATACTTAATAGAACTGTATCTAAAAACATTAAAGTGATTGATCATAAAGCTTTCATCAGCATGCACTCAGGTACTACAGCAACAGCACTCAGCAAGGAACAAGCCAGCCAATATTTGTACTTCTCAACACATTTGTTGCAAAGACCAAAGTTTACTGTCACCACACCACAGTCAGTACATAATCCCCAGACTCCCTACTCATGCTCTGCATTTGGAGAATACTAGAAAACATCTTCATAAACCAGTAACTTTTTCGATCCCACAGCTCATGTGAGCGAGGGGGACTGAGCAGACAGGTTTACTCACAGCCCACTGAGGATTCATACCACACCTGGGCACCCCAAGGCATGGAAACAGCTAAGCTCACTGCACCCAGGTTTTACACAGCCTTTTAACAACATGCACAAGCAAAACCACAATAATTGAACCCTGCACTTGCAGTTCATAGATTACTTTGGACAAATATGTTGTGAGCAAGCTCTTACCTGCAGCAGGGCCCTCCTCCCGATACACTGCAGGCAGCCCTGCCAGGTGGACCACATCAACTGCCTGCCCTGCCAGGATGCTCACCTGCCTATCCTTAGGTGCCAGCTGGTGAAGGGCACAGGATAAAGGAACACACAGGCAAAGGGAGAGGTATATTTTCTTTAAGACTTGGTCTGCAGTGGGCAGAAAGCACACCACGCTCATTTTGTGAAAATAGAAGGCAAAGTGAGTCGACTATTTCCTTCCCCTGGGTTGGGCTGCAGCAGCTGCCAGGCTCTCACCACTCCTGTGGCACTTCAATCTGCTCTTGCTGGAGATCAGCTTCAGGAGCCTCTTTGCCCTCCACAATTTGTGTTTAATTCCTGTGCTGCTGGTGAGAGAGTGTTCTCCACCCCTAGCAGCTTTAACCAGCAAGGCACTGGTCATCCTCCCGTTCCCCTTCACGGGGGCAGGAACCAGAAAGGATCAGGCTGACATGCAGCTATGGCAATGGTACACTGCAAAGAGTTGTTATATGTCCCAAAGTACACAGTTTAAATGAGGAAGTCACTTTCTCTTGCCTTGGTTACTCAAACTTTGCCAGGCCTCTGCAGAACAACTACAGCCCATTTTCATTTACTCCAGATGATACAATATTTAGGTTCAAAAGCAGGTCAGAGGAGCACTGGTGGTTGTCTGAAAAATATTTTAAATCCAAGCTTTCTGTCAGAAAAGTAAATCCAGCTAAAGATGTAAGAACCCAAGATGAAAAATACAGTGCCTTTAAAATATATCACCACATGAGCCCTGAGGACATCTAAATCACCGTCAGTACTGGCGATATGAAAAGCATTCAGTAATTCAAGCACTCTGGGCAATATGTCAGCCTTAACTACAGATGAAAGTTATCTTTCCTTTTCTACTTGATCACTGGAGCAGGATTCTGGTTAAAATCACATCTGATACATTTTCTTCTTTGTAAAGCACAACGTAGGCCTCAAGTGACTACTGCACAAGCAAGCAGTTTGAAAAATAAACAGATTGATCAAAGGATGCGCGGAGAGAGATTAGGTGTCCACAACATGCCTCCTGCGGGCCTCTGGCATGGGCCACGCTTCGTATTTATTCCCATCCTCAGGTGTTACATGAAGTTTTGAAGACGAGGAGACTGACAGCTGGTGAAGCTTCAGACTTCTCCAGCCAGGGCCTCAGCCAGGGCCTCAGCCAGTCGGCTGCTTCACACAGCCCCACGCTCCACACACAACTGGTCGGCCTGAGGAGAGCTGGGAAGACTCCAGAAACTCACAGGTGACTAAAAAGCGATCCCTTCACTGTTCACAACCAGTGGCCTAGCTCTGTTCGTGCTGGAGCACTCGTACTCCCAGGCTGAGGGGGCAGAGGCCTCCCCTCACAGCTGCCCGAGGCCTGTCAGGGCAGCCCGCACTGGGACACTGCTTCAGCGGCTCCCAGGCAGATCCCCTGGCCACCGCTTCCATGGGAAAGAGCAGTACATTTAAAATGCATCAGGACTTAAATACTTACCTGCTGAAGGTCCAGCTTCCTGCTTTTTTTCTGTCCTTCACTGAGCTGCATGGCATGGCGTGCTGCACCACCACCACCTGCTCCTGCGCGCTCCCCTGTACTGTGAATGTTTAAGGACCACTGGCCTTTGTAACCAATTAAAAATTGAACATACCTCACCCAAGCACCTCATTCAAGGAGAAACAAGTATTTTAATTTATAATAAGGTTTAAGACAACTTTTGAGAGTCTGCAAATAGCAGGTCAATGAAAGAAGTATTTAAACTGCTCAGAAGTTTCTTCAGGAAAATAAATTAAACGTTCACTCTTCATTTAGTTGACAAGGCCCCACAAGGCTTGGGTTTGGGTTTTTGTGTTCCAGGATTGGTTTTGTTTGTTTGTACAGGTTGTTTGTTTGTTTTTTATCTTTCTTCTGTATTTAAATGAGTGAAATTTCAAATATGATTTCTTTTGTGCACAGGCATACTGAGTTTAGAACTTCTGGGGTTTATTTTTCTCAGGTTTCACAGCAGTAAGGCTATTAACTTAATTCTCTTAAAAAATAAGTATCCACAGAAATGCCCCACTTGTATCCAAATGCAGATGTAAAATGTTTTAGTTTTGGTTAACTCCCTTCAATTTCCTTCTCACATGTGAAGTCAGAGGCTCAAGCTGACTCCTAAAATGGCAATATAATACCCCTTTTTTCTTTCATTTACACACCTCATTTCTGTTCTTCAGAACACTTCTTTCACTATTTATTCCCATAGCATATGTAGTTTTAGCACCTGTCCTGCAACATGGGGGTATTAGGGTTGACATGCACGAGGTGCCAACTCTCCAGCGGTGGCTGGAGCCCAGTGCAGGGCCAGCAGGACCTGATCGATCCCTGCACATGCCACAGCGGCCCCCCAACTTCCCACTCGCTGCCTTTGAAAAGGACGTTTTACACCTCGACAGAGAACTCTTTAGCAAAGTTCACCTCAAAACCTCAACCTCAAGTGTTAAAAAAGAAAAACCTTTAAATGATACAAAGTTATTACATTTAATCCCTTTGGGTGTAGTGGGGAACGATTTTGTGATTAAGGACCTACTGTGGGGCTCAAGAGAATTAGTTCAATTCCAGGCTCTGAAACAAGCTTCCAGGTTCCCCTGGGAAAGCCTATGCAATCTCCTATCTCACATGGACACCGGCAGGGTAACTTAAAGGAGTGTGCAGCCCTCAGACATTGTAATATCAACAGTCAAATAAATGCACAGGTAGAAGTTAGGTGGGCTGCCATCCTTTTAAACACTAGCTAGCTATCCAAAGAGGCCACTACCATTAGACTATCACTTACCACAGAAGTCATACGTACTTTTTTGAAAACAGATATTAGAGGGAGTCTTGAAAAATGATACTATTACTTACTCTTGGGCTGACAGCTAGTTCCTAATGGTCTTTGCTAATGCATTAAGTGAATGAAAAAAGATGCAAGATAAAAATAAGTCGGCAGGCCTCGCAGAAAGACACCACTTAGTTCTCAAGCACAGGACTGCTTTCCATGGTTTGCACTGCAGGGAAATTTTCTTCAATTAAGATCTATAGTTGGTAACATTTCTTGGCAAAATTAAATTTATGAATTGATTTAATTCATAGAATGAACAAATTCAATAATGAAAACTCATCTGACAACATGAGTTATGACAGAGCAAATCAAGCAAGCACTATCAGAAAAACATAATACTGAAGTCACTGTGTAACCTTCTGGATGGCAAAGTGCCCCACCACACAATCCACAGTGAAAGCATTAGACAGCCTGCCTTGCAAAAAGGAAGAACAAAAAGATTTAATTATTCTGATAAGCACATATTAGTCAGTTCTTTGCTATTCACTGTGAGCAGAAAATTTCCCCTACAATTATGAAAAGCAGCTGTCATACACCCACACCAGAAATACAGAAAATAAAAGCTACTTCAAATTTTTAAAGATACTGCAATCACCTAAAAATTTGATTCCTTTCTGAAAGAGTACTGTGCTTATTATGGGTGCAAGTAATACCTATGATGTATTTAATGCATTACCGAAGTTACCTCCAGTAAATTAATGTGTGCTTCATACACATCTAAACTGTTTTCTCTATGAAAGTAATTGCCTCTTTCAGAAGGTGGGACAAAAAAAAAAAAAAAGGTCTGTTTCTGGCATTGCTTATAGATTGAACATAGAGAAACGATAATTTAACCTTGATATTAAGTATTTTTGCAGAGTGGCTACCATTTATTTTGCATCCATTGAATTCAACTGTACTTGATACTTGTTTTGCTAATTGACGGGGTTAGCAGAAAGAACACAGACACCAAGTTAAAGTTGAAAAGAGAAACTTATTTACTACAGTCTAAACCAGCAGCCAGCATAAGCAAGGTAACGCATCTATCATTACTACATAAAGTTACTGATAGTGATTAAGAAAGATCCATCACCAATTGCCCTAATACTTTACCATCATCCAGATCTGCACATCAGCTGGGGAGCCCGGTCGCAGCGAGGATTTGGAGAACCTGTCCCGGCAATTGGGAAGTCCTACGCAGTGCATCCACCTATAGGTGAGGATCTCCAAAATCGCTGCGAGAGTGTCCAGCTTCTATATAGTTGAATAAACAATCTTTGAGACTCCACGTGCGGAGACATCTGACGTTCCTCCCCCCCTTCCATTGGATTCCACCCGAGACCTGGCCAGGACCCAGGGCGGAATCCAAAAGGGGCATCTATGTCTGTTCGGCTCAGACAAGGCTGGACATCTGGCTGTATGGCCTTGGTAGTCTGTTTCTAAATAGATGTTTCATCCTTCTAATGATTATATTTTATGTAAGCTTCATCCTCTGCTAACGAGCACACACATTCCACCAATGGTCAGCGGGTACTCCCACAGTCACTTCCCATACTGATACGATGCTGGCCAGGAGATTCACTCAGAAGTCAACTTTGGCTCAAGGCCTACAATTCAGGCCTGTTTGAGGCCTATAATCTAGGCATTTTTATATCAGTACTGCAGTTGTATATGGCTGTTAAAAATATTTTTTAAATCTGGTATTTGATTGGCTTGTATGTAACTACAGATTAAGGTGGTTCTTCACATTAATTTACTTGACTGCTTTTCTAGCTACAATTATTTCAATATTTTCCTTAATATTTCCAGTTATAATGGAAAACAGTTGAAGATACAAAAAACCCCAATCCCAAGCAAATTCATTATTCCATAGATCAATATAAAACTGGTTCCAATTGTCAGTTATTAGGTGAGCAGGTAACACCAACAATTCTGGTTGAGGTTAAAGACAGCCCTTTCACCTTTATCTCTCTATAAGGTAAAATGCAAAAACAACTGATAGGCTTTCCATTAATTTAGAGAAATTCCACCCATCCCACCCAACATGCACTGAAACCCAGGTCTGACCAGACCTGCCCACCCTAGTTTGAGTAGTCAGATGAAGTTCAACCACAAAGTGAAATTGGTGACAACTGTGTAAGACAGGTAACTTTATTTAGTGATTATTAAGCAGCTTCTAAGTTAAAATTACAAACATACAACACTGGTATTCATGAACATTTGGCCTTCTTAAATTTTTCAGAAGTTCTCACATGTTGGAGTGTGAGAGAAGGTGCAACGGACGTGTGGTTACAGGACTTTGACTACCTCAAATGGTGTCAGCAGTGTCTTCTTAGTTAAGCTCCCTGCTGGTGCTGTACTGGTGTAACATGAATGGCTGTGACAAAAGAAAACAAGTACTGTGAGATAGTTGTAGTTCCTGTATGTGGTCACCCTCCCCACACCTACTTCGATCTAAAAATGACTTCCCCTCTTCCATCAGTCAAAGGCTAATCACCATCTCAATTTTGCATTTTACTATACATGATTTACTATAAACCTCTGATTGTTCCATATCCTCAGATAGGTAATCTAACATATAACTTCTCACTTCAATGCAAAATAGAGCCCAACATGCAATTTGTTTTAAGTATCCTGCATATGTGAATCAGGTTCCGTGTGAAAGCCCACTGCAAAGCCAACATACTCCTCCAGCCGATACTGTGCTGCAGAACATCGTTAAAATGCAAAGCTATGCTGTCCTAATGTCTGACGCAGAACCACGTATACCCCTATTACCACTGATGGGTGCGTGCCTCACCCACTCTTGTTCCTGTCCAAGCTGTGTTTCAGTATGAATTGGCCACACACTTCTTCCTCACACCTACCCTAAACCAATTACTATTCTATCTACAATGGACACAGAAAAAGGTTATCTGCTCTTTATAAACTTGAAAGAATCAACTCATACTCTTGAAGGAATAATAATCTTTTACAGTTCAGATAACACCTCTTGGATTATGTCAGTTCACAGCTACTGCGCATTCTCAGATAACTCCTTAGCATTGCAGGCGTAATAAGCAGTAACAACATCCACTCCATTTTCCAGCTAGAGAAACACATCAGTATATTTTTATATGCCTGTAAAATACAGGGATGGCCAGCTACTCACACATTTAACCATCACGCTTGGTTATTACTGTAACTCTACCGAGGAGGAAAACCATCACTCCTTAAAGGGGAGTGAAAAATACACTGAAAGCAACCATCAGCTTGCCTTGCAAATCAAATCAATGCGAAATGTCACTTGTCTGCTCCGCTCTAAGCACTGGCTTTCTACTGAGTACAAGCTCAAGCTAACTCTAAGCCCTTTCCCTCCTCTCCCTCCCCTTGTGACCATTGCTGCTCCGAAACCTCTGTTCTAACACAACAGCCAAATTATTGACCAACGCCAAATACAGAAAGCAGCTCTGACAGGCACCGTAGGTAGATTACCAGAAACCATTTCCTGCAAGAGATATCAGTCACCGTGGGTCTAATCCCCTCTAAATTAGTGGCGAAAATTGTTTTCAGCATCTCATTCCCCCTCCCCTCCTACCCATGTCTACAGAAACGAGGCCAAAGCCCTACAAGAAAAGCCTGCCAGCCTTCCTACAGCCCAGAGGGTATTTCCCTCTCAAGGTCTGCAAACCTTAAGAGCAGGGCACAGGACTGCTTAGGTGAAGTCATTAAGTACTTCACTTCAACTCTCAGTGAACAATGGGGATCCAGAAAGTGATTTCCACACACCTCCCTCCCCCAACCTTGGAAGAGTTTAAATGAGAACTTTACGCTCAAATGGTGACGTAAGAAAATTAGTTATTTCCAGCTAGCTTTCATTTGTTTCTCCAGTTTTCTTAGAAATCAGGCCTTCTTTCTCTCTCCCCATAAAAAAAATATTTGAATCAGGGAGTATGCATTATTATTTCAATTTTTCATTTACAGCAATATCTAATTTTTTTCCTACCTATTTTAAATTCTATGAACTCTAATTATAAATTACATTATTGTATTTCTACTGTGAATAACGTTTCATTTCGCTTGGATGACAACAGTAACAACAACACAGGCACCCATGTGGTAAATACCCTGGTTATTACAAAAAAAAGCCAAAGAAACCACTGGACTTGTATGCCCTAGAAAGCGGTACCTAATTATTTCAATAATTTCAAGGTTGACACCGGCTGGAAGAAAGAGGGGCATTGTTTTCATTATTTAAATGAAATGAAGTTCTCCTGCTAGAATAGGTGTACGGCTGTCAGCACTGGGATGGTTTTAACTGGAAGTGATTTACAGTTATTAAACTAAACAGCTACAGAGTGTTGTCACTCTCACCTGGCATTGCCAAAAGGCCAGGTGTCCCTCCAAGCAGTGGCTATTTTGCAGGGTGATGTCAAGAACACTCCAGAAGTCCAAATCCTTCAGCAGGCGCTAAAAGAAGGGGTGGAAGATTATCCTTTGCATCCGACAATCCTGTTTAGAAACGTTTTTTTGGTTTTTATTGTCAACTGTTTTAAAACAAATAGTAAAATATACTTTTGTTTGCACTGGACACTCTCTTAACTGCAAGGGTCTAAAAACACCAGGCTTAAGAAATGTCACTTACCTATCCAAAACCAGGTATAGAACACACAGCAACGAGCACTACAGATGAATCAGTGTCACCACACATCAACTGCTACAAATGCCGTAGCCTTTATCATTCATAGTGCCCTACTTTAAAAGATGTACAGCTGCTGAGCTACAAGTATAACCTTCCTGTACGCATTTAACAACAGAGCACACTGACCTGCAGTGTTACTAATCTTAGCATGAGCACACTACAAAGTAAAACTCTCCCTGACATTAATGCTAACCTGCACACACAAGTCAGAACACAAACTGACAATTGAAGTACAATTGGCATGGAAAGTTAAAGCTAGGCTTTATTTCTGAGTGATTTTGTCATGACAAATATACTAGATGTCATCTGAGGCTGGTTCTAAGCAAGGATTGAATCCATGACCATAAAGTAGGTCACTAGTTCTGATATGGTTTGTGCCTAGTATTCATTCCAAGGAATCAGACTCAGCACTGAGAGCTGTCAAGAGTGTACACGTGGTTTCTCTTTACGTTACCATTCAATAAAAGAAAATAATCCAAATAAACAGATGTCAGTACTTTTTTGCCACCTTCCCTGTTTATTTAAATAATTAAAGCAGTATTTAATTTACAACAAAGCACCATACTCTAATCCTATGCATCCAAGAATATTCATGTTTAAAACCTGAACCGCCCTCACCGTTTCTGCTGCCCTTTTGGTTTTCAATGAGCTTCAGTAACTCAAAAGAATTGCAACCAACTTGGTAACTAAAAAAGAAAG
This sequence comes from Rhynochetos jubatus, assembly GCA_027574665.1. NCBI lineage: Eukaryota > Metazoa > Chordata > Aves > Eurypygiformes > Rhynochetidae > Rhynochetos > Rhynochetos jubatus. The sequence goes on along the minus strand of CM050661.1, from coordinate 16,760,305 downwards.
CTTTGTAGAATGGGAAAAGTTCACAACAGGGGAGGAAAAAAAGCTTTTCTAAAATAGCCAGGTGTTCACCTCAACCCATACCAACTTCAAACAGATGCAAGGACAGTAGTTGAATCCAATTTCAGACTAAGGACATGAAAGATGAGCTTTATATTCTTATGCTTTTATAATGTTAGAGCGAATTCATTTTTAGACAGAATAGTATACTCCCCTACTCTTCTATTCTTTCACAAAGTTTGCTCTGAAAATACCATGGCTGAGTTTCAGTCTTTCAACTATCATTTGATCACTGCCAAATATTTGCAAGTTCAGATTTTTCCACATCCCACCCATGTACTTGATTGTAGTTCATGTAGTATCGACCATATTTTCTTCTACTTTTATGAGTAAATGTTCTGTAGCAAGTGATCAAGTCAGTCATGAAAACAGACTGAATTACTTTGAAACACAAACCTGAAATAGTGTTGAAAGAAGAGCTCCTGACAGTCTATCACACAAGTGAAGGTTTGACCTGAGGAAGGGGTGACTGGCCTAAGAGCAATTCTGCTTGGCAGTGGAAGAGGTGGAGGTTTACTGAGGGTGTGGGTGACAATGCTTGCACACAGACCTGCATCCTCACGACACATTGTCTGCAACTTCAGCTAAAGGAACAGTTTGTTCAACAAGACTTAGCTTAAGTGAACAAAAGTGGTAACCAATTCTTCAAATTACATTAAAAGCACAAGTGGAAGCTTGCAAGAATCTCACTATCCTCTTATCTCAAGGGATACAAGAATTTTCTGTAGAGTAGCTCCTAAGAACAAAATGGCACAGATATTGTAAGCCTATAATTTACATATGCGGCTGGGTTTTTTTCTTTTAGAAGCGTTCTACTGGATTTTAAACTTTGTAATTAAACTAAGTTTGTACACCATTGTATTACAGAGTTCTGTTAAACCAGGAGTTGCATTCTGCTTAATGGTCTGATGGATATCACTAACTTAAATACACTGATGTGTACAGTGCTATTAAATACTCAGCAGCATTAGCAGATGATCAAATACTTTGCAACCATACCCTGTGAGAGTGCCATTGCCCATTAGGAGACTCGTGTCTATATCCTTATGTTTGGTCTGTGAGTATATGCATCCTACTTCAGGATGCACATGCCCATTAATACACACACTGGCATTTTATACACATGCTCTTAATCTCTGGTGCCTATCATTTATTTACATATTATTACAATGGAATGTACTCAAGCTTATTTGTATCAGACTTAAAATATGCCTGAAATTGTATTTCAGTGGGAAAAAATATTAACACCTTCAGACATCTCTTTTCTGGTCTCTGCATAGTCACTGAGTTCAACTCCTCCCAATCCATGTCTTTCCCCCCACTTAACAGAAGTGTGCCTGATGCCCAGAGGCACGCTGTGCATCTCAGCTCCTGTGCCAGGCAGTCATCCCGCAGATCAGCTGCCCTGTGTGAAATCCTCTCACACACAGCAAAAGTATTCCCAGACACTAACTACGAGAGCTAGTGCATCCTCCACAGGCCTGTTACGATACACTACAGATTAAGAGCTGGCTTCGGCAAGCTTGTGCTTTCATCTACTTCATACGTTTACAAAAAGATAGAAAAATACAGCTGTTAAGCTTGTGCAGTATAACTGACTGAGTTTGAAAGCCTTCAGTTCAGTATTGACATAGTCCTCCTGTAGCTGCAGAGGTTAGTTTGATTTAGCACCAGTATATGAACCACATTTGAAATATAAATAAGTTGTAGTTTCTCCTTCCCACTGTCAAAACATTTTAGCTTTAGATCATGAATGACCAATAATTGAGATAAAGATTCCCAGTTCCATACAAAGACTTTCACAAACACCTACACCTGGAATAGGATTAGTACAGATGTTTTTCTTAATTTCAGAATACTTTCACCTAACTGGAGAACAGAGCAGTTACTTTCCCTCCAGGAGAATGCGCCTTTTTACTACTCTGTTCATGATACAAAAGATGCAAAATATGAAAGTTTACAATAAAAGGTTCTGAAACAAATACAGATAAAAACTTTAAGAAGGATTTTATCGATTCATTTGCACAGAATCAATGCAAAAAAGTGAAATTTCCGTTAAGCAATTTCTATAAACATCCTATCATTAATTATTATATGTGGCAGTTTGTTGCATGCATTTTATGCCATTTAAGCAGCAGCATCCAGGACAGATGTTTAATCACTATGTATTATGAATTATAAATTAATTCAGTGAACTATTTCAAAGCTATCTCATTTTAACTAGGTCAAATTTTGTTACCTAGAAGTGCAATGAATCAGCATTTAAAATTTTAATAGGCTGAAAGAAATTTACACTGAGGTTCTGAATGGCGACTTTTTTAAGTGACATTTCAAACAAGCTAAATCTTCTGACAGAATAATGAAGCATAATTACAGTGCAAGAGGAAAGTGCTACTTTGGGCTGTTCAAGAATGCAAAATCATTTCTAACTTCTTGGAGTGCACGTGTGAGACCCGGCTGATGTAAGGTGTATTATTCCCACCACAAGACCAGGTTCTTGTAACTGCTTGCCTGTAACTCTAGCATATTGCCCTGAAGAAAGAGAAGTTGGTTATATAAAATGAAAGACCATGTCACTGTTTCTCATAGCTGTGTTGTCACCATCTTGTACGTGCCAGAAGCCACAAGTATCAAGGCCGGTGCTGTGAGATGCAAACACCCCACGAAACAGCACGTTGGCTGACCAGATATACTTCCCACAGCATCAGGAAGCAACGGTGATCTCTATTTTAAGCCGCACAAGAAAATTTGAAATGATTTGTTAAAGTATAGTAGAAAACTGGAATAGACATAAAAGAAATTTTAGTTAGTGATTCCTGCTTGATCATGTTTCACTGGTAGATTTGAGTGAAAAAGATTACTGAATTTATTTAGATTTAGCATTTGATTCTATCTTCTTAGTACACCAGGAAGTATTCAACTGAGAAGAACACAGTATTATGAACTATTACACTGGCATTAGTGTGATGGGTAGTAGCCTGGTTTTGGAGAAAACACTTGAGAGAGGGCACAAAAAGAGTGGTGACCCATATGTTCTGAGGATAGACGCTAAATGTTACTCTTCAAGAATTTTACTGTATCTTGATTTTAGTCTTTTAGACTTGGAAGATCATGTTTCTGACTGATAGAAATATGGAGAGATGAAAGTCACAAACCCCATTTGCTTCACCAGCAAAAAACCTTGCTAACACTGATCCTGAAATTACAATGAGACAGTAGACAGCCAATAACCATGGCTTATTGCCCATATACCGTAATATACCTACTTTTTTAAACAGTTCTAGAAGTGTTTCATTTATATATTAAAAGCAACGTATTTGGGCTTAAACCAACTGAAAACAACTTGACTTGTCAGCTCAAATTATTTATAATTGTTTCAAAAAAATCAGAAGTCAATTTACAACCTGCTCTGATTATCCGAAATGACCGCTGCATTTCAGGCACATTAACCAACCCAGCTGCAGCAGCTCTAGTTGTTCCTTGCTGGATTTTAAATCTCTCTGCTACTGACCAAACATTTTAACAGCGCACTACGCCATGATAGTGGCAGAGAATTTCCAACTCACATTGGAAAATATTACGTAGCCCCACACTTCCGCAAACTCCATGAATGGAAACAAAGTCTCTGGTGTAGTCTCAATCATATTTGAGTATCAGAAGGGGATATGTCAAATATGGAGGTCAGTGAGGAGAAAGGGAATTAAATATTGCATTTACAGCACCAGAATTCAATACCAAAATCAACTGTCTCAGCTTAAAATTAGCTTCTTGACTCTGTTATTAGAAGCCACGTGAAGGCAGAATATACTGTCTACATTTCCCCTAAGCTTCAAATGGATTAAATACACAGGAAAGTGATGCCCATAGCAAATTTGATATAACACACTTTGCTAGGGGGAGGAAGAGCAAAATGAAAGTTAGAATATCAAAAGCATCAATAAGGAATTCAAAGGATTTGAATACAGTTTAGCCTTCCAGTTCTCTAGATAGTCCTCTCACAAGAAGAATGAATTCTGTGTATTTGCATGGTTAAGATCTCCATATTCAAGTTGGCCCAGCTCACCTCCAGAAGATGAGCAGTGATATAATGACAGCTCTTCCAGGATTAGAGACACACACTTGTGATAGAAGTTTGTCTTCTCTTTAACAGAATGTTACTCTAAGAATTCATTTTTTCCAAATTATTCTTCTAGTTTTGCTTCAAGTACTGGTAACTAGAGACTAGGCAAAAACGGGTTTTTTTCAAGTGCTTGAAAATCCTTTTTATATAGCCAGCTTCCATTTTTCCTTCTGAGGGCAACTGTGAAAGGAATCTTTCAAATTAGAAAGGTATCTGACATACATCAAAACCTGGAAAGATTACGCAGACAAAAATAGTATCTGAAACTACTTTTAGTATGTCTAGATTAAGAGACCACAAAATCCAACCAAACACTGCAAGGTGGCTTTTAAAAGAAAAAAAAAAAAAGGAAGTTATGATTGGATTAAGATGAGGCTTAATTCTCAAGTGTACTTTTTTTTTCCCCAAGAACCTAGACAGGTCCCTCATGGCTGTCATACTACAAAGCCTGGGAGATGCATACAAAATTTTAGCACTAACTAGACGTCTTAAGGAGATCTGGAAACATTAGGCATGGTCTTCAAACATTATCTCCACATTTGCAGGGTTACACTTACCTATGACTAGTTACCACCTCCGTAACAGAGTTAGCTGAAAAAGATCTTACAGAAGCCTACTCATGCTCCTTGCTGATGGCAACAGTGAGTCAGAAGGCACCTCATTCTTTCTGCATCTGCTGGTAAAACTGCAGGTATAGCTTCTCTCTACAATCCTCCCTGGTGCAGTCATCTGCAACCAAGTGAAAAATCAATTAAGCAACAGCACAGACTGCAAAACTATATTAGAACATTACTGAGTCTTCACTGCTTTACCATTTCACAATAATGTCAAAAAAGATAAAAACAATTCCTTGAAGCAAGGTGTTGGTTTTTTTCTTCTCCCCTGAGGAAATTTGTTAGACATGCAAGAGGGCATAAGAAACATGGTTAAACTTGACTGCAGACTACTCAGAATTAATCTGAGAACAGCCCATTCATTGATTCTAAACCACAGTGATTACTTTTGTCCCATTCTCTCCTGAACTTTCTTCTATTTTGATGCTGGGACTCAAATCTCACTCCAAGGGAAGGCAGTGAAAGACTAGGAAAACCCACCAGACTGCTATAAGTTTGTTTTTTTTTTTTTTGCGATGGCCAGGCACTAAGAGCTAAACTGGAACATTTTTCAGCTGTCTTACAGAACACCTTCCCTAAATACTTTAAGATGCATGTTGAAAAAATACCCACAACTGGACAGACTCCAATGTGGGAGTCGCCAGAAATGAGCATGCTTGCCAATCTCCAACAGAGAGCTACCTTCCAATAATTTGGATCTGCAAAATATACACGCAGTTCTTCCTCGCAGGATGTTTTGCACTCCAGAGGTTTTTGTGGGTAAGCATTCATTCTCCTCTTGAGCTACGTGTAGTATGTTCACACCGCTAATTCTCAAACATGAACCCTTTTGAGCTCCCAGTCACATATCCCCTCTCACAGCCCCACCCCACAGAAGCGGGCACTCAGGAGCTGGAGCCCTGAGAAGCGAGCGGGCTGCTGTCACAGCTCACTCCACAGCCTCAGTGCCAGATAAACCCACCGACTGCCAGAAAAGGTGATACTGTAAACAGATGTTCAGAATTTTGTTTTGGTGCAAGGTGGTAGTAATACAGACCATGTACTGCCCATTGTAATCCACACCGTCCACTTCTGCTCGTGTCAGTAACTGGCTGAACATGGATAGATAGCGTTTTATGGGCATGACTGTCAAAACAAACTACAAAGCGAAAACACCAGGAAGAATACTCATCACATTTCGCTAACCATTTATCTGGAATTATTAGTCTTTACAATTTTGCTAGCAGTCTTCAAGGAGGAATAAAGCAATGAATACAATTCCAGGTCTACTGCTCACTGACCTGACTGTGCAAAAATACAGGCACTTATCAATGTACAATATCAAGCAATATTCCTCTTGTACCTTCTTGGAAGGACTCACAGGCTGAGCACAGGTTAATCCATAAGCGACCCTGCAATTCAACTAGCAATTATTCCTCACACAGATCTTCCCACATGCTACAGCTTTCACACCATTCATTAACTTGTCCCAGATATCATGGTATTAACAACTTTAGATAGTGACAGAAAACTTTCTCTCTACCCTGAAGTACTTACGCATTTTTGCCATTGAGTTCTACCTGGGATTAAACTTGTTTCGCACATTCCTACACTCAGCTTCTTTCTATTACCCCAGCCCCCTTTTATTGGGCAGATATACCCACACTGCTAATGCAAATGTGGATCTCATTGTCAACAAAACCTTCTTCCGCTCCACCACACGAATCGATGGTAAGCAACATGAACTCTTAAAACTATCTACCATTCCCTGAAGTTCCAGCGTAATGGCCTGTGAGAAACATCTACCTGGTCTGCTAGGAACCCAAGAAACCACTAGTGGTACAAAACAAAGCAATAGAAAACCAGACCAGGGATTTTTTTCACCTAATCCTAGTGTAGCCTGTGATGCAGGCTCCTCAGTAATGGGCTCCTGCCATGTTCCCACGTTTTATAAATGTGCTGGGCTGCATCCACATTCAAATGCAGCTCGTTCCCAAGCGTGCTGCTATACCTGGATATACCTACCAGCTTTCCCTGGGATGTCGTGCTCTGTGTTACTGGCCATGACAGCCTTTTTTCTGCATTAAGAATCAGCCTGCAGAGGCCACAAAGCAGAAACGTGCTTATTCAATAGTCCACACTACAATTTTGGTGAGCATCATTCAGCAATCCAAGCCTCAAAATGCATCCAAAATCCACCAGAGTGGTACCTCCTGAAGATATTTATAGAAAAATCATAACTTTAGTGAAGGCTACCTATGCCTTGAAGGGACACTGAGGGTTATTATGAACTTGTCTGTCAGCTACAGATGAAGGTGCATGCTCCAAGAAGCAACAGGAGCTAGTTACAATTCTTACATTTTTAGGAGTACTGGTGTTTCATATTAATCTCCTTTCCCTGTCAAATGCTCATATTGCTGCCCAAATAGCTCTTCAAAGCTAAGGAGAAACCATATTTTGAATGCACTCTTCTCCAAGTTTAAACAAAAGGCCAGTTCATGCAAAATATTTTTCTTCCATGCTTATGGGGGGATAAAAAAAGGAGTCATACCAATTTTCACATACAAAGTGTATTCCCTACCAAGGGAATGCTGCTAATTGAATGTGTGTTTCACCAAGAATGAACTGATGCAGAAGATTTTGTTTCTAGCGGAGTGTAAATTTCCCTTACCACTATTAGAAAAGAAATTATTTAAGGAAAAGGCTAACTAACTACAAAATCCTCAAAAATTGCAGGATGACTCCAGAGCAGATAGAACATGCACATATGCATTCTGAAAAGAAGAACAGACAGAAAGACCTGTTAGCTCCTAAAAAAGCACAACATAGGACAACAAACTTTGCAAAAAATATGTATCCAGAATCAAGCCTGTACACCATAAAAGTTGTTGATTCAAATCATTACAAGAACATCCACTCCTTTTACCATGGACTGAAACCCAGTAGCCAAGTGCCCATAACAGACAGTGCTTTGGGAGTCAATCTCTGAAGAACAGAATCTAGAATTTGGTAGGTTTCAAGGCATGAGCTATTTTTCTTAGAAGTTCCATTAAATGACCATATGACTATTAAAATTAATATACACCTACTACAGCATTACAAATATTTTTCTGTTAAACACATGGGATGTTCAAAGCCTTTGAATCATTTCTCTTTATGCTAGGGAAAGTTTCTCACCTATTCAGGTCTTCAACATACTTTGAATAATCACTTTGGGAAGAATCAATTCTGACACAATTTGCAAGGATTTCTACTAAAAGAGGAAAGAATATAAGGTTAGGTATACGTAGCCAGAAAAGTCTTTTAACAGCTAGAATAATCCAAAGTGTTAAACAATGATAGAGCAAACACATTTAACAGGTGTTCATACTGTGTTTGTTTTTTAAAGAGTGTCATGAGAGCAAATAAGAGTGATGCACTATTTCTCCTTCACCACCCTTTCATTAAGAAACTCTGGGGAGGTGTGAGAAGGCCATGTTTCCTTGTCTGGGTTTGCCCAACGCACTGAGCGCCTTACGATACACTGTCTAGCAGCTCAGTCCGTTCCTCCTGACATTGTTCACAGAAAGCCTAAAAAAGTACACGGATATCAAAACAGCCACTGTAAAAATCTGCAGCCAGAGTGGGACATTTTAAGCTGAGATTTCTGCTTACACAAGATCCCTCTAAAGCTTTAGCTTCATCTATTTTCCCTCGAGTAACGAGGTACTGAGCAGTAGGAAGTGCCTTCCTTAAGCATCAACCTGCAGGATCTACAGTGAACTATGTTAATATTTCATTTATTTGCTCCCCATAAGATGTGGCACTTGTATATCGCTTACACATTGTAAATTAAGCATGTTTTCAATTACAGTAGCTAAGATAGACCTCACTGAAAAGCTACATCCTGGTCAAGACAGTAAGACAAACTTCTACACACTTGCTTACCTTGGCCTGTACCAAGAGGTGTCTTTGGTACAGCTTTGTTAGGAAACAAAGCTTTTTTTCCCTTTCCCCCCTTCTTTTTTTATTTCTATTGCAGTGGTTACAAGGATTCTCCAACCCAGAGCTGGGGTATGTTGCACTCTATTTGTACTAACTGCTGGACTTCCCAAAGCTCCTATGTTCTAAGACAAGGCACACAGAGGATGGCACAGAGGAAGGTTATCTAATGCATGTATTAATGCAAACAAACACTGATAGCCCTAGGGGTGTTCAGTTTTGGTTTTTAAAGGTACTGATAACCTCACTGACCACAGATAATTAAAGACAAAGAATCCATTTAGCTTCTGTATTTTATCTGGAAACATTGTGTTTTTTCTCAGAAGACGATTAACCAAAAGCCTCAAGAAATTATCACCCATGGGGACACCCTCCACTAGCCCAGGTGGCTCCAAGCCTCATCCAGCCTGGCCTTGAACACTTCCAGGGATGGGGCACCCACAGCTTCTCTGGGCAACCTGCCCCAGTGCCTCCCCACCCTCTCCGGGAAGAATTTTTTCCTGATATCTAATCTATATCTACCCACTTTTAGTTTAAACCTGTTACCCCTTGTCCTGTCACTCCCTGCCCTTGTAAAAGGTGTCCCCCCCCAGCTTCCTTGTAGGCACCCCCTTCAATGTCTCTAACAGCACCACAACCTGTGCCCTGCACCCACCACAGCTGGTATTAACACCCAAGGGCTACACTACCCAGGGGTGGCTGCTGCCAGCTGGGGAGAGATGCAGACATACCCCTGGGGAATGAGCAGGCAGATAGGAACAAGGGCTCACCAACTCTCAAGGTCAGTCTACTCGCAGCAAGGATACGACACTGCTGTATCCAAATAGGAAAGAAGTTAGTTCAGCTTTCAGTCTGGGTTCGCTACCTTGTTAATAACAGTTTAGTTTTCCTATGAGCCTTCATTGTTATGGTGGAACGTCTTTGCCATAAATCTAAGATTTTAAAATTAAATATCCTTGTTCTAAACATGCAATTTTCAACCTGAAAGTCAATAGAAACCCAACTTTGTCACTCAATATTATCATACAAGGAAAGACATTGAAGAACTAAGATACTCCTCAAAACAGGACAAAAGCAGTAGTTCTGTTGATAAACACCAGACAGGTAAAATGAAATGGAATGAAGAAAAAAGGACAGTTTGAGAACTTTTTAAGCTTCCAAAATCTACTTAGAAAAGGACTATGAGGCATATCAACACTATCCCCATATCACTAAATGTAAATTTGGATAAGACTCAATAAACAGATACATAAACATACAGGATAGTATTCAAAAAGACTGAATTTTTAACAGTCTTATGCAGCATCTCTGAAATAACATGTTGCCCAAATGGGGAGGGACTGTTTAGAGGCAAATGAGCAGGGGAAGGGATTATGTAGAGGGAAACATGCAGGAGAAGGCTGGAAATGCAATCAAGCTAAGAAACAAGTGACCCATCCTAATTATCTCTGATAGCAGATGCTGCTAACAGATGCGCTCACATTATGCTCAAAGTACAGCCTGTGAGAACCGGAAACAGATACCAAAGACGCTGAACTCAAAAAGATGCATCTTCTCTTACACCTTAAAAAGAGATACTTGAGCATTCTAGGCCGACAAAGCACGTCCAAACGTACACTAGGTCCTTTTGCTTAAGCTGCTAACTTTAACGCTTCACAAGTGTTGGCAGAAAAAGATAAAGGATTATCAACAGATGCACTAACCTTAAGAAACAGCTGATTCAAATCACAGTTGTAGTATGATGACAGTTATGTTGTCTTGCCTCATTTATCTTGGCTAGTCTCCAGCCAACAGAATTGTACAGAAGACAATAAAAGCTACTTAGGAAAAACAAACAAACAACCAAAAAAACCCACAACCAAAACAAACAGGAAAATAAAAGCCCAAGAAGTTTTTGATTACAAACAATAAAGAAATTACAATTTCCGTAACTATTCCAAGGGCTACTGCTCTTGGAATTTTTTCCTGATGTAGGTTTAGCTTTTAAGTGTCACAAAAGCTGACATAAAAACCAGCTTTAAGGTATCTGTTCAGAAGTGAACTTAAGAGCTAGAGCAAGATAGAAGATCAGCAGGAGATATGAACATCAACAAACTCACAGAAGTATAAATAGCCTAGTGCAAACTACAAATTTCTGATACTTTCAGGATGCTAGAAATCTCCAAAGGCTCTGCACATCACTCTGCTTTCCAGAGTAACATCTAACTTCTTGAGGGCTGATTAACTTAAGGTTTACCAACTGCAAGAGTACAGTTTAGTAAGGAAGAAAACACCTACTTCCCAGACTCCAATTTTTTGACTCAGTGACAGGTTCTAGTGCTAATACGTAGTGTATCAACAGCTAGAAAAAACAGCACCTCGTGCTCAGTCTTTCCACATGGCTGACAGAATGCCAACCACCACCAGTGGGAGTGTTTCTGCTGCTGCTCACACCGTCAAAACTAGCGTAAACTAGATAGGCAAAACTATAATAAGCTGGACTCAAATGCTCTGAAGAAAACATGATGCCATCATTTGCAGTCAGCAGCCATCACCAAAGCAAAAGTAACTGAAAACTTTTGCTTTCAAGAAGACACAATTTTCTGTGATTACACTTAAACCCTATGAGGACAAAATTGCCATAAATCGTATTTTCAGGACTTTTCAAGTTCCCTTTAAGAAAGCCTTTGTACACACGTAATGCCCCTGCTCCACAAAAGGAGAAAGGGTACCACATCCCACCCCGCGCGCGCTGCAGCTCCCAGCGGCTGCTTTTAGAGGACAGCAACACAAAACTCCTGCTGGACCACAACATACCACTGCAGCCTCCGGTGTCGGGCAGCTGCAAACAGACGGCAGCTCCCGGAGAGCTCACTAGTCAAGCCGCTCTGTGCCGCGAAGTTTTCATTCACCTCCGTATCCCAGCTGGGGTGGCAGGAGGCGGCAGTGAGGCCACGGGGTCACGATGGCCGATATCCAATGGGACACTGACAAGCTATAAAGAACTCCCAACCTTCACACACGGATTTTGGGCACTCTTTCGGCTGTTACTGTCCCCTAGCCGACAGCTGCATCACCGCCGGGGCGAGCGGGGCCCGGTCCGGCAGCACGGCACTGACCCCACGGGGCGAGACACGCAAGGGCTGCCGCTCCGGTGTCACACCGCTCCCCGCCAGCAGGCGGGGCACCGCCGCCTCTCCAGGAAAGCCCACTACTAAATAACGCCGCGGCGGGGAGGTGCTGGGACGGGACACGGGCGTGCGGAGGCACCGCGCACCCCTCCTCCCGCCGGAGCGAGCGGCCCCGCGCCCGGGCGAAGCAGTCCGGGAGGGCCCGGCCGCTGCTGGGTTGGTCAGCCTCGTGTCCTGAGGAGACCGAAACCCCCCCCCCCCCCCCCCAAGACTCCCCACCAGGCCCTGCCGCACCTGCCCGCTGCACCCCGGCCGCCCCGCTGACAACATCACCGCCGGCCCCCGGCTCCCCGCCTCGCCGCCGCCCTCACGGGGCGGGAGCCGCGCCCGAGCCACACCCCTTCCCTCTCCATAGCCAATGCGGGCTGCGTTTGCTGAAGGCGGCGTGGCGGGCGGGAGGCTGGCCAGTAGGGCGCGGTGTTGCTGCGGGGGCGGGGCTGGTGGGTGCGTGGGGCGGGCGGGGCGGCGGGCGGCCGGTGGCTGCGGGGCGGCGAGGGGCACGGCCGGTGCTCGCTGCCTCCGCCCGCCCGCCATGAACTCCCTGGACCAGGCTGAGGGTGAGTGCGGCGGCCCGGAGCCAGCCCGGAGCCGCCTCTTCGGCGCGCCAGGAGCTTCCGGCTCCGCGCCTGGGCTGCCCGAGCGCGCCGCCTCGTCCCTCCGGAGCGGGCCCCGCCGCGGCGCTGCCCTGAGGGGGGCGAAGCGGCCCCAGGAGGCCTCGGCTCCCACTCCGCTGCGCTCCCGGGGCCGGCGCTCCTCCTTGGCCCAGACAGGCGAGCTGGGGCGGGGTCTGTGGGGCCACCTCCGCATCCTGAGGCTCGGGGGAGGGCTGCTGCCGTTCTCCGGCCGCCCCGCGCAGCCGGCGAGCGGGGCCCGCGGGGGAGGCCTGTGCCGAGGGCTCTGTGTGCGGGCCCGCTAGTCGCCCTCCGGCCCTGGGGAGGAGAGAGCTGCCCAGTGGGCTTTCCCTTTCGGTGCCCCTTCTCGAATTTAGCTTATTAAAATCTGCACGTGCTGCTGTAACCACTTCTCCGCTCATGGGTTTTTGCGTGAAGTGCATTTCTCACAGCTGCGATCCCATCTAGCACACCAGGCATTACGCTATGCCAGGGAGCCTCTTGCATTTCAAAAACGTGTGCTCAGAATAGCCCTCTCCTGTCTGTAAACACTGATGGTTTGGGTTATGTGTTCCTTGAAGTTATGATTTACAGGATGTCAGAACCCTCAAAAGCGGTTTTAGTGGCCAAAAATAAGTCTGGGAGAGACTTTTAGAACACATCGGTGTCTCAGACTTAGCAGGTGTTTTATAGCAGATGCTGGAGGTAGACGACGTGTCAACAAGGAAAGGTAGTCTGGTGTTATCACAGCTTGGTTGCTAGGTCTGTGCAAGCCGCAGAGGTTGAAGTGTGCCTCGCTAGTTACAGCGGCCAGGTGCCGAAGTGATAAACTCAGAGAAGGTTCTTAGAACATGCATATCCAAAAATAAGTTAAAACTTTAAGTTCCTGTTTTCTGAAAGGTGGTTTGTTTTTTTTTTAATTATTTTAATGCCATCTATATTATGTGTTTTCTTGGGAACTTCATTATCAATAGCTTGATTTTATGCCTGTGGGGTGCTGTTTCTCAAATACCAGGTTTTCTTGTGATGCTTTATATTCCCCCTCTCGCTTCAGTGACTAGTTGTAGGGGTGTGTGCTAGTCAGGGAACAGTTAATTAGCTTTAATTGCTGGCAGTGGTTTAGCTTCCCCAGAAGGCGGAGGACAGGCCATAACTACTGGGCTGTAATTAAGACTAGTTAACTGTTCTGTGGCTAAAGTCAAGATGCTGTAATCTTCTTGTTTGTAATTATCATAATAGGTATATTTCTTCTAATCTTATTCTCTAATTGCTTTATTATGGAAAAAAAATACAGTGATAGTTGTAGGTTGAAAGCAAAAAATCCAGAGTGATGCTAACTGGAACGCTTCAGCTGAAAATTAAGTTTATGCTAATAAAAACTTAACCCCAGGTAGAATTCTTGCTTTGAGTGGAACGTTGTCAAACATTGACCTTGTTGAATGGAAACTTAAATCTAACGTAGGCTTCAGGTGAAACAGCTTCTTGTAGACAAACATTAGGTGCCGAAGAGGTTTTTTTAAAACAAATTAGCGGTATGAACTTGAAATGCTGCTCAGCACATAACAGTGTTTTCAGTGGAAAGACAATGGGAAAATGATGGCAATAAGAAGAAAGATCTATTTAAAGAAAAAAATCAAAATAAGATCGTGGAGCTGGTGTTTGCTGTGGGCTTTGCACATATGTGTCGTGGCACTACAGAGTTTCTACAAAGCAAAGTCATCAAAACCACGCTGCTACAAATAATGCCTCAAACAGCTGGCAAATGACCAACTTTTTTTTTAAATTACCAGTATATAAGTAGTAGAATTTAAGGGCTTCCTGATGTACTTAACACTCCAAAATGTGATGCTTTTTTTCCTTTCTGTGTGGAGGGGCTATTTAAGCTATTCTGAATCTAACTCTCAGTATTTTTAAACATGCCTAAACCAGTCTGATTTCTCAACTATATCGATTTTCTTTTCCATAAGTGGGAATGTTTGTTGCACAGTGCGAGTCCATCATTGTACTTTCTAGCTAAAGTTGTGTGAAGCTACTTTAGCTGTACTTTTAGTACATCTGAATGATCATTGCATTGGTTTTTTTCTGCATGATGAAGAAATGGGTTCGCACAGGGGAAAAGTGAATTCCTTTTATCTTTTACATTAAAATTTAACTAAAGAGATGAAGATCTAATTATGTTTGATATGCATCCTCCCCAGATCTCAAAGCTTTTGAAAGAAGACTTACTGAATATATTTCATGTTTGCAACCAGCTACAGGACGTTGGAGAAGTAAGTCTGATGTTCCAAGAGATGAGTAGGATTCTCCTTCCATTTTTTTCGTTTTACCAGTGTGCATCTTTGATTTATGTTTGCTCAGACAAAAATATGTGCTTAAACAGTCTTTAAAACTTCTGTGACATCCATTCAAACACCGCGCAACAAGATAACGCAGGATAACCAACTAATACTTTAGCCAGAGTTAGAAAAATGAGGTCAAGATTGAATGGGCTCAAGGATGAATTATTCTGGAAATAGTTGGGACACTAAGTTGCATTTGTTCCTGTTTTGTTCTTTTGTTGTTGAGTTTTTTGAAGACTCGAGCTTCCCAGTCAGTCCCTGTAGTTACTTGGACTGAATATGATTGGATGAGAGAGTCCCTGTAAAATTGGAGGTGAAAAAGTTACAGTAGTAACTGCCATAAGGCAGAATGTGCCCTCTCTCTTTCTTTTCTAACAGGAAAGTTTGAAGGAGGGGGGAAGGTAAAAAAACCCCACAGATAGGCTGCCAACTTTGGGATCAATAGTCCATGGTGGAAACAGACTGCTTGTTTGTTGTGAGATTCTGCTGAAGTTTCCATACTCAAAGAATACAGACATTCTTTTAGAATATATAAAATAGCATCTTTTCCCCTGAGAGGCCAAGAGTTTAATGTCAGATGAAGGGACTGGATGAATGACTACTTAAAAAGCAAAAAACCAACACCCCACCCAGCCCAAAACACCACCAGCCAAACACCACCACTACCCCAAACTGTCTTGCTTCAGAGCAGCTGGGAGGCAAGCAGATAATTGTAAGTGGATCTGCCCAGCTTGTGTGCACCTGCTGTAGGAATGCATTTGGCTTCCAGAATTCCTATTCACTGTCAGGTATAATTTGAAAAAAATAAATAAGGACTTTATTTGCATCTAGAGCTTCAAGCTCCACAGAAAACACTCGGAAGTGCCAAATGTCCAGTGAAAGCTGCAAGGTTTTAGGGATGTGCAACAGAATATGAGCTTTTTCCACCTTTATATTTCTTCTGTTTTCTTTTTCCATCAACCCTTTCCCCCATCCTTTGTAGTCTTTCAAAATCAGTCGAGTATCTGGTGCTGCTCTGTTATGTATCGAGCATTACCCATTTACAGGGAACTGGTTATTCTTCCTAAGCCATTCTGAATGCGTAGAGGTTTTGATTAATCTTTATGTGCTAAAGCTAACATGCCTCCTGACTTCTGTTGAAATGTTTTGAGTGTTTTCCTGTGTCAGCTTTCCTTGCTTGTAACTGTGTTGATTGGGGTGGGGAGCATGACACACCTTTGATGTGCCACTGAAACTGCTGGGGCTAATGCCTCGGGCTTTTCAGAGAGCGGGGCAGAAGCTTTAGTGCTGCTCTGCACTGTAATGGTGCAGCGTTTCCGTTCCCCAGGCTGCACGCGCTCAAACAGCGTACTGGACACTTGGTACAACTCTTGCTCCAGTCTTCCAACTCTAATTTTGCTAACTGTTCCTTTGGAAACGTCAAATTCTTCTAAGCATCAGGATATTTTTAGTTGGCAAAATTTAGATTTTGGTGCCTGCTTGCCCTGTCTAGGTAACTGGTACAGAATCTTTACGGTTTCACATAATGGAATTTTCTTTGCCAGGTTAATTTCTACCTTCTGAGTAGAAGCTTTTCTTCTCTCAGAAGTGGGAGAATAAATAAATGCTTAAGAGCTGCCGCTGCAAAGTAAATGCTTTTTTAATAGGCGTGAGGTGCACTGTTTGACTCTCATTCTTTTCTTTATCAGTGATTCTGATAGTGGTCTCAGTCTGCACAGCAACTGGTGCTTGGAACTGGTTAATAGACCCGGAAACACAAAAGGTAAAGATCATGTTAATCCCAAATGCAGTCTGTTCATAGCTTGGTGTCGCAGGTAAGTAGCCTAGTGTCTTGAAACCCAAACGGCTAAAGGTGGTGCTCCCGTGAAACTGGGAGATCGTTGTAGTTACACGCTTACCATCTGGAACTCGTGGAGTATGTCCTGGGACAATGCCTACCAAAATGCCACCCCTTGAATGCCTGTCTGAAGATTTGTTCACAAGTACTTAGAAATGGCTAGGAGCAGTATTTTTTTAGGTTAAGTGAACTAGGCAGCAACTCTGTATGTTTATAAAGTATATAGCGGGACTAATCTGATCTCTTTCCTAGGTGTCGTTTTTCACATCACTTTGGAATCACCCGTTTTTCACAATTAGCTGTATTACCCTAATAGGCTTGTTCTTTGCTGGAATACATAAAAGAGTGGTGGCACCATCAATGTATCCTTCGATCGTGTTTGCCAGGTGAAAAGCGTTGCAGTTACTGCTGGTACTGCAGCCTGTGCTAATACTGCTTTTTCAGTTTTTCTTACTGTGTACAAGCGTTGGCTGCTTTCCTTGACACAATCCACACAGTATAGCGGCCCGATGTCGAACTGTTTTGGCAGAATATAATATGTCCTGTGATGATGTAAGTGTCAGTGGTTCATTGCCTAAACCTTGTTTTTAAAAAAAATAATTTGAGAAGGCACACAGGGTGGGTTTGGGGTTTTTTTCTGAACAGGACTTGTATACAGCTTAACAAATGCCATGTGTCTGTAAAACCGGCATGTGGAGTACTTAGTGTTGGTCTGAGTGCTGTTTTAAACTTAGCCTGTAAGAAGGAACTTGAAGTGCAATTGTTGGACTCAACTTTCAGGTTCTAAACTTTGTTTCTTCTCTTGCAGACTGGAAAACTAATTTTGAAACCTAGACCTCATGTTCAATAAGGGCTGTCTTCCTTCAGTTTTTTCCACTGCCATGGAAACCAAAAATGACCTTTGAGGTAGTGTGACAGCAAAATGCAAACAGGACTGGTTGTCACTGCCTGGGAGTGAAAGTCTTACACAGTTGACAGTGAAAGTGTGCAATATTACTTTCGTGAATATTTACCCAAATTCTTTGTTATCATATTATCAGTGCTTTTGCTACTTCTGATTACCTCTTTTCAGTATTAGTGTAATTTTTTACTTCAGCTAGAACACGACATACATGTGAAGTATGTTAATCGGCGATGAAGTTGAACTTGAAAAATCAAACCTCGTTTGTGTTACGTGTCTTTGTAAGCTATTGTAAATAGCAGATTGATGCCAATCTTCAGGAAAAAACAGTAATATTTGCTGTATGGATTTGTTTTGTGTTCATGAACAGTATTGAAAGGAACACTTCGCATTCCCATGATGTTTTATTAGCACACTGACCGATTACAGCTGTCCTTGTCTCCTGGTCACTCTTGGAACCGGTGAAAAGGCCTGCAGAAAGACTGTGCTGGAGAAAACTGGTCTAACTGTTTGAGAACTTTGCAGCTATATCAAGGATCACACTTGTCAAGTTGTATATATGTATAGTGCTCCAGCCACTTTCATTGTGGCCACACGTAGCTCCTTGTTCGATCTGGTTCACAATACTGCTATTTTAAGATTTTAATTTTTTAAAAAATCGTCTTAAATATATATGTGTGTATCTTCCCGGTTGTAAGGTTGTCCTGTATCTCTAGTCCACATGACCATTCTGAGTGGATTTTTATGCTGTGATAGTCTGCTATGAAACTGGCATTGCAAATGTGTAAATTCAGATTTGGTGAAGATGTAAAGAGTGCCACAATAAAATAACAAAATCTGTTATTCAGAGTGTTAACAACAAGGTGTGAATGTTATGTACATAAAGTGTAACTTCTGAATAGCTCCAATTGTAAAGAGTTTTAAGAGTTTAAGTTGTTCAAGGTGCCTTTTTAATCGTTTCAGACTTTTAATTGACTAAAACTGCAGAGCTGTTACAACTTCAGTAACTCCTCCGAGGCAGACTGGCTTCTGCGGGCGGCCTGGTGACGTGCCCTGGTCAGCGGAGACAGCACGCGTTGTCTCCCGTAGTTTTCCCAGCAAGTCTTCTGCCCCTCCACTGGTTTTAACTGCTGTATATTTTGTAGGTAAATGTGTATAAAATAAATTCTTTGTATAAACAGACGGTATCTTCTTCTGTACTGTGCAAATACAGATCTCGGGAACACGGGAGAACTTGGGAAGTTGACAGCTGAAGCCCGTGACTTTCACACCGGACCGGCGGTGCCCACGGTGGCTGTGGTTCTTACAGCCTCAGGCAGTGACACCAGGGAGAGCCCTCCCCGTCTCCGCCGCGCAGGGCGATCCTGCCTCTGTAAGTGCCGACGGAGGAAACTCTTCAGCGTGCCCTCGCTGCAGTTTCTGCCGGGAGACGGCCCGAGTGGGCATGGTGCCCTCCAGCCCGCGCGCGGATGCTGCTGAGGGCGGTTGCGGGGCTGCCCGTCTCGCCGCCGGGGCTGGCGCTCAGCCGGGCGGTGCGTGCCAATGCCGGTGTTCCCGCCGCGGGGGCGCCTCCGCCGGCAGCCGGCGGGGCCGCGGCTGCGCCTGCGCGGGGCCGCACACGTGGGTGCGCCGGCGCCGAGCGGCGCGGCGGCCGCGGAGCCATGGGGAAGAGCCGGGCGCGGCGGTTCCGCAAGGGCCCCTTCTCCCCCACCGGCACCGAGCAGCGCCGCGACGGGGAGAGCGGCCCCGAGGACGAGCCGGCGGCGGAGTTGCTGGAGAAGGTGCGGGCGGGAGGCGGGGGCGGCCGCCGGCAGGGCTCGGGCGGGCTCGGCGCGACCCCCCCGCTCGGGACCGGCGGGAGCGGGGTATCGCTGGCAGCTGCGGCGCGGCCCGGCGGGGTTGCGGGGCCGGTGGAGGCTGTGCCCGGCGTTGCGGCGGGCACGGGGCGAGGTCTCGGCCCTCCCCGGCGGTGTGGGGCGAG
Source organism: Rhynochetos jubatus (assembly GCA_027574665.1). Lineage (NCBI taxonomy): Eukaryota > Metazoa > Chordata > Aves > Eurypygiformes > Rhynochetidae > Rhynochetos > Rhynochetos jubatus. Next base: position 16,740,715 of record CM050661.1, on the reverse strand, counting down.
GGGCCGGGTGCGGAGCCAGCCGCCCGCCCTCGGGCGCGGGATGGAGCGGTGCGCGGCGGCCCTGCCGCCCGGCACTGCCGCCCATCCCTCCTGCCGCCGCCGCGTCGCTTCTCCGGCGTCACGGCTGCGCCCGCAGGCCGCTCGGCAGGGAGGGGCGGCGGCTGCTGCGGCTTCCCTCTCGCCCCTGGGTGGGGCGAGGGGCACGGCGCTCCGTCCCGGTTCTCGGTCTCCTTCCTGACCGGTTCAGAGGGGCTGGGGCAGGGCGGGAGGCGGCTCTGTACCCGCCATCCCGTGTCCTGGAGTGCCTGGCTTCAGTCTGCCCGGCTGGAGAGTTTTCCTGCAGGGAACCACAGCCGTGAGTCCAAGATCTAAGCAATAGCTGGTAGAAAATGCTGAAGAAGACTGGGTTTGGCCACATTTCTGGGTTTGGTTTAAGTACAACAGATGGAAATGAGTGTGAACCTCCCCCTGCACATGTAACTTCAGAAATAAAAATCTGTTTTCCTTTAAGTAAGTAAATCCCCTTTGTTCACTTCACCTAACTGAGCTCATTCAGCACATCGCTGCTTGGTTATTCTGCTGGACTAACATACTGTATTGGGTCTGGCTGAGATGGAGGTTAAAAAAAAATGGTAAAAGTGTTAAACAAAAAAATGCACAGGTGAGGATGAACTGAGAGACCTTTATTGGTTTCAGTGAGGCAGGATCTGATGTACTGCTCTTCAGCAGAGAGCTAGGTTTTCAATGAACTCCACGACCTTCCAGGATAGGCACTTCTGCTGTTTTATTGTTTTTATGGTTTGCAGTCCTGACACCCTACCCAAACCTCTGTTACAGCACGCCAGTGTCGTCTTTTGGATGTAGAGAATGCTTGCTCCTTGTCTTTAAGGAGATTTTCTTAGTCTAACGGCTAGGATGAGTTTTTTTGATTCTTCAATTTTTCTTTATGGTGGTGCATGTTATGTCTGTTATAGTTCCTTGATGCTATTTTTCCCCCCACTTTTGTGCTTTTTTTGAAAACATGGTAATCAAAAGTAGCTATGAGGTCTCACCAGTGCCAGCTAGGGTCAAATCCGTGTCTGAGCTACGGCTCTCTGGTTAAACACCCAGAATACTGTTTCTCTAGTCATGCTCTTAACACACATAACCCAGGCAAAGACTTAGAAATTTCCGTGGGAGTTGAAAGCTCTTGCTTCCTTTCCGGAGCAGTAAAACAGGAGCTACAGTGCTGGGCCTGCATATCAAAAGGCAGATCGGTCTTTTCACTCAATAAAAACTTCCAGCTACCTTTTCTAATCTGCCCTGTTTGTGTCTCCCCAGCTGCAGCACCCAAGCGCTGAAGTGAGGGAGTATGCCTGTGCCAGCATTTCCAGGCTGCTGCAGCAGAAGCATGTCATCCCTACCTTTCTGCAGAGAGATGTCGTCCGGTGTTTGGGACCGTTGTTGATGGATCACAGTTTAGCTGTTCGCGAGACAGCTGCAGGCGCTCTGCGGTAAGCCGTTGCTAATGTTCGGTTAGAATGAGGTACTCCTGGCATAGTAAACAAGAGAGGGGGTTTGCTGTTAAAAGCCCTGAACGTGAATGGCAGCCCCTCTTGATTCAGCTCTGTTTGAGTAAGTATGCCTGGGGCACGCAGCGTCTCCAAGAGAGGGGCTTTTCTTACTCCAGCAGGCTACCACGAGACTTTAATCTCGGGAACAATTTTAAAGTTAGTTACTACCGTTTTAACTGCTCGCAGTGGAATGTACTGCTTTCCACCCTTACGTTAGGGAAAAAACAACAGTAGTATGAAGGAGTGAGGAGAACTTGGATGCTGGTAGGATGGCATTTTGTGTCTCGATAGCACGGTGGGGGGGTGGGCTGGTTAGAGAATGCACGTAGCTGCCTTTTTGACAGGCTTGTGCGTACTGAACAGCATCACTTTGAGCTGGGATTCTGTGGTCAGACTTACAGCTTGCTGTATTTGTACAGAAATGTAATTCTAATACTTGCTAATGTTCATATTGTATCTTACACTGAGGAACACCTGGCCGAAGCCATGTTCTAGTACACATAACCTTTCTACTTGTGCTAGGCAAGTAAGTGAAAAGAACTTTTTTTTTCTCCAAACACCACTTATTCTTTTATGTTAGGAAGGCAGACGACTAAAGTTACTGTTCAGCAGACTGATGTTAAAACAAAAAGTACCATAATCTTTAGAGAAGAATACTGAATACATGCTGGGTTTTTTTTAAACATTCCTGGAAAGTATTGTATCTGTTCCAAAGCATTTATTTGGTTTTGGTTTTTTTTTTTTCCCCAGAAATCTGAGTGCTTGTGGAGGATTTGAGGTCTGTGATGACATGGTGACAAAAGACATCATGACACCCCTTGTAGCACTTCTGAAAGAGGTGTGTTGATTTTTATTCTGATTTTAAAACTGATCTAGCCGTTGAATTGTCCTATTTTCAAAAACAGTCCAATTTTAGTAGCTATTAGCAAGAGAAGATATTTGAAAGGTTCTTTAAGAGAATGTTTCAGTAGGTTTACTGGTACAAAATGCATTCCAGAAGTTTCAAGCCACCTCCTTCTGCCTCCTGACCTGCTAACTTGGACCCATGGTGAGGTTTGCTGCCTTGGATGATTTTTGCATAAACAGTCTGGAGATTTTGGGTCTGGAATGTCAGTCAAGACAAGCCTGTTCTGTCAGTCAAGATCCAGATCCAACATTTATCTTGCAACATTATTCTAGTGAGGTTTTTGGTAAAAAGTTTTGTCTAAAGGAAAGCTTGGGTTTACAGTTGGCTAGTTACTGTTGTAAAATAATCTGTACTGAATAGCTGTTCTTTGTTTGGTCCAGGTGTTGCAGTGCAGTTTGGAAATTGCATTGAGTTCTGTCACCTGCTGTGTTTGTATAAGCAGCCTTGAGCAATACCATCATTTTCTGTATGTTTCTTCCCCATTCTAAAATAGGGATAATCGCACTGTTGTGAAGCACAGCAAGATGTTAGCTAAATTAATCTTTGTGATTAGAAAGAACTGTTGAAAATGGCATACAGACTGTATTGGGAAGAAACAGCATTTCAGGTTCTAAAATCGCTAAGTATTTCTTTAGAAAAAGAAATGCTTTTGAAGACTGTTGAATGCAAAGCAAGTGCTGTAAGAGTCTTTCTGCAAGAGAAGGAAAAATGTCAATGATTCAGTTCCACTGTGGCCCAGTTTTCTTAGGGAATAGGAAACTAGTCAGCTTTCCTGGTAATAAACACTTAATGAGAGATCTCTCCATTCACTGTGCTGTTTTTGCTTTTCTCTTGGCGTGTTTCTTTCCTAACCCTGGTTCTCTTGTTTGCTTGTAGTGTAGCACTGGACTAGATGCTAATCAGCTCTCTCCAAAAAAATGCAGAGAGATTAACAAAAACTATATTGAAGACATAGCCAATGAGGCTATTAATTTGCTGTGGAACGTATGGTAAGTGCCATGTAAATGTGTGCGTTTTAGAAGAGCTGCATTAAACTGTTCCTGAAAAAGAGCATCGTAATTGACTCATAGGATCATGGACTGGTTTGGGTTGGAAAGGGACCTTGAAGATCCTCTAGTTCCAACCCCCTGCCATGGGCAGGGACACCCTCACTAGACCAGGTTGCTCCAAGCCTCATCCAGCCTGGCCTTGGACACTCCCAGGGATGGGGCACCCACAGCTTCTCTGGGCAACCTGTCCAGTGCCTCCCCACCAAAAAAGATTTTGAGGCAGAAAAGAAGTGACTGTCCTTGCACAGGAAGAACTATTCAGTTGCTGATTCTGATTTCTGGTTGTGTTGCTCTCACATGATGGCAAGCCCTCATCTCATCTGAAATACGTTTACCTTCAGCCATTACTTTTGTAAGTGAAGACCTCTAAAAGTGCACAAATTTAGTCATTAGTTTTGGGAGAGTGACAGAATTTTTTTCCTGTTGGTTGTTCCTTGCAAGTTCTGCCAGTGTTGTCTGAACTTGTTCTGTCAGTCTCCTGTATGGTTTGGGTTGTGGGGTCTTGCGTGCAGTTCCTGTAGGCCATGATATGGGAGGTGGAGAAAAGTAAATTCTCAGCAGTGGACTCCAGTGCTCTGGGAATACAGGGAGTTTTTGTGCTACCTCATCCCCCTGCAGGTCACCCCAAAAGTTAGTATTAAATGTTTGGCCAAACTATCCCTTGGTGCCTGAGGCACTGATACAAACCCTCTTACTTATGTGAGAAAGAATGTGCATTGTTCAATTAGTAGTTTACACTGGGAACACCAGGTGAAGGAGGAGGAATGGCAACAGTATTAGTTCAGAAATGGCTATAAACATCGAAGTGGTACAAACCTGTTCTGAAAGTTCTCCTTAGATTTTGTGTTGTCTCTCTTAGTTTAGTAACAGCTCCACGTCATTGCACAGTTTGGTCCGTACAGAGTTTTTCGTACTGTGCAGTATTTCCATGGAGCTGCCTGTGTGTCTGTCTGTGTGGTATGGCTGCTGGCTTGAAGCCTTCTTTGCAAATATTTTTTTTAGGGCTTGGAATCTAGAGCAGTACAGAAACTGCTTGCTCAGCACCTTACACAGAATACGTGACCCTTTGTAACTCTGACTCAACAATGTTTTGTGTTCGTTTTTTTAATTGCTTTTGTAGACATAGGTGCTTTGGAACGGGAATAACCATTAAGTGTGCTATAAATCACTTCCGCATTTTGAACCTTGTGGCAGTGACTGTGAGCTGCTGACTTGGTTGCTAAGTTTGGTGCTGGCATTGATGCTGAGACAGTATTTTCAGAAGTAAATTTTTGAAGACCTCTGTAGCTAGCTACATCCCACGCTTTTTTAGTTTGAATTTGTCTTCTATCAATACATTAGTTTTAAAAATGAGAATAGCTGTGAAAACTTGAAACACAAATTCCACTGTTAGATAATTAAAGTAAATATCACATTTAGCATTGATTTAGCGTGCGTTTCTGAGTGTTAAGAGCAGTCGCTTTCTGGAGTGACTGTTTTGATGTGAGAGGCAACAGCCCGCTCTGTTGTGAGTGTTTTTGTGGTTGAAGTCTTCCATGGCTGCAGAAAGCCCTGGACTGGCTTGTAGCTGCCTTTCACGCTCTAAGTGGCTCTGTCTGCATGAGACTGTACTTAGGCTCCCAAATAAGCTCCTGGATACTGTGTGTGAGGAAGCAGCTGACAGAAGCCAGTTTTCCTCAGAGGTGCCCAGGCTGTGCAGCCTCTTTCTCCGTTTCTTGCGGAGTTGACCATAACCTCAGTAACGAAGGATAGCTCTTTGACTAATGTGTAATTCCTAGGTAGTTTTTTAAAATGTAATAGTGAGTACATGATACTTAAAATGTTTTCACACTATGTTTTTCCTGAGAGAAATGTTTTATTAATCTTTTTTATGCATTAGTGAATGCAACCATACTGCGGTACACATATTCAATAAAGAAGGATGTCTGGAGCCTGTGTTACATTACATGAAGAAATTTTCCACGAACGTGGATCTGGCTATTTCAGTAGGTAAGCGGTAAAAAGGGAAGATAAAGATTTAAAGATGGGTTTTTTAACTCTTTCCTATATGAATGTAACACTGATGTCGCATCTGTTGCATAATGTACCTGCCTTAAACTTTACACCGAATGTAAGACTTTGAATTCCTTTCTGAACAGCACATCATTCAGAAGCTGACACCTGTTGTGCCTGGTTTCAGTCCGAAGGAGAATGGCCTATTGGCAGTTACATGGGAGGAAAGGTTTTGTGGAAAGAAAGCTCTAGGTGGAGGCCATGGTTTTCACTTTGTTTTCTCGGTTTGGTAATGGAGGGTTTAATTTGTAGAGCAAAGGACGTAGTCTATCTAACACCTTCCAGCTATCACTTTCACTGTGTTTTTATAAGTAGTATTGTTATCATAGTCTTATATAGTCTTACAGGTGTATGTGCTGGCAACAGTTTTTGGTGTTTTTCCCTAGGCAGTATACAATGGAGAAATGGAATTTTGAGTAGCTGAAATTCACGTGGCTGGTCCCACGTCTGATGTGGTGCTGTCCTCACCTGTTTATATACAGGTTTGCCACTGAAAGTCTTCCAATCTAAAGCACAGTTTGTGAAGAACAGTGTCGTATCATTACAACATGGTGCTGCACAAAACATTTTTTCCTGTGCCTGTGTTTCATTACTCCAGCTTTCAGGAAGACAATGTTTTCTCACTAGGAGAGTGAAAGCTACTGTAGGGTTTGTTAATTATCTTTGTTGTTGTTGTTTGCTGCAGCAAACTGCCTGCAGGCAGTGACAGAAGATAATCCAGATCTTCTTTCTTCATTCAATGCTTCTGCACAACAAGTGTTGGAAACGGTGATGTTGTGTCCAGAGAGCACAATGAAGCATATCCTTCTGAGAACACTGATAGCAGGTATGATGCTTGAGGGCGTTCCTTGCTTTGTGATGGAGGGCATGGCAGGTAGAGGAGGGTGGGAAGGACAGAAGGCATAGTTGCCTTTGCTGTAATCTGGGCATCAAAACCTGTATAGATGGTTCATGAGGTTATTTGTGCCTCTTGGGACTTGTTTTGGAGTGACCAAATATTTGCAGTTTGTTTTAAAACTGTCTTAAATGCTTGATTCTGAATTCAGTACCTGGTCAGTGTGATAACCCATTTTAAGTGAGTCAATAACAAGTAATACCAGGATTGTTTTGATCATAACAGGCGTAGGTTTTTACTTTGGGTTCTCTACCTTGCAATCTTTTTTCCACCTCGAATGCTTAACCGTAGTGATTTTTTTTTATACTGGAGTGTAATTAGTTTAATTTTGACAATACTTAGAAAATGGTGTTCTCATGTGGATTTGTTATAGCAGGTTAAAAGTGTCACCAAGATCACTCTACATAAATATTCTGTGTATCCTTACATGCTGGAATTTACTTAAGCTTAAGATGTGGGCATAGCATAGTTACAGAATCATAGAATGGTCTGGGTTGGAAGGGACCTTAAAAACCATCTAATTCGAATCCCCTGCCATGGACAGGGACACCCTGCACTAGACCAGGTTGCTCAAAGCCCCATCCAGCCTGGCCTTGAACACTCCCAGGGATGGGGCATCCACAGCTTCTTTGGGCAACCTGTGCCAGTGCCTCCCCACCCTCTCCGGGAAGAACTTTGTTTTTACAGATTAGTATATGAAATGCTGAGCAGAAAAAAATACAAGTAGAGAAAAGGCTTGAAGATTCATACTGGGATATAAGAACTGAGTATTTTTAACTAGTGGAGGTTGTGTCCTTACAAAATATATGGCTATTACGGGGCTGGGAATGGAGTATTTTAACAGATTCTTGTATTTCAACTACCTCCTGTTCAGGCACTATCTGGAATATCAAGGATACCATTCCACCAGGCAGCCTAGGAAGCATGGTTAATGCAATCCTGAAGATTTTTTCTGAATCATTAGCAATAGATGCTGGTGAAACAATTATTCGTATGAATGAAGCTGAAAAAACCAGGTCAAAACTTCCCGCGGAGGCAGAAACCGAGGAAAACATGAGTGATGTTATGGACAACTGTGGTTTGAGCGAAGATGATATGGAAGAAGTACCAAAAGGAAAAGTCAGAAGGGAAAATGACATTTCGGACCTACTTCCAGTAAGTGTGGCTGGCTGGCTCTCGGGGAGTTCAGTGCGTTTGGCTGAGCATCTGACTGGTCTTGACTGAGCGGTAGCCGGAGTAGCTACCTACTGGTGTTACTAATCCCAACTCCCAAAAGGCTTGACCGGTGTAGCTAAAACCTCAAAGCTGTGCATGGAGAATTTCAGCTCAGCTTGTTCAACTGCGGGCAGGTTGCACGGCACATCAGGAAAGCGCATTTCCATGTTTTTTCCTGTAGCGGAAGGTCTAGGCTGATCTGACGCTGCTCCCTGTAGCTAGAGCAGGAAGTTCTGATCTCCGCGTAAGGCGAGTGAGCCTTTCAGTGGTTGTAATTCAGTCGGGAGTGGAGATGACACAGCTTAACGAATGATTCACTCTTGCTGCGTGAAGCAAATACCAGAAACGAACGTGTCTGTTAGGGCTTTAGGTAACATTAGGTAATCTTGTCTGTTACAACTTCAGTGCAGGTGGCATTTCTTAAAGGTAAAATGTGTTCTGAAGCATCCAGTAGAAAGATGATAGGTTTTGTTTGGCTGTTGTTTTGGGTCTTTTTTATGGGGAGGGATGAGAAGAGGAAATGGCTGGATTGTTCTTTTAACTGACAGCCTGGGTACTTTAAATTGCGCTGAAATATTGTTTTACAAAATTACATGTGATTAATATTTTTCTTTTTTTAGTCTGATAAGTGGGAACTGAAAGAAGTGACAGCTTTACTGATGGCTCAGCAGACTGCTCTGGAAATCATCGTTAATATGTGCTGCAGTGAAGGTTTGTAGGAATCTCTTTCATTGCAAGCGTTACAGTGCATTTTGTTTCTGGAATGGGCCACGTTTGGTTTGGTGTTTGGTGATCTTCGCTTTTAAGGGTGAATGCACGTAGACTCGTTGCTCCCGATACCCTCATCTGGGGGGCAGATTTGATTGTAATTTCTGTTACTGATTTAAGTGTTTTTTTCCCTCATCATGTGTATTTTTTGAATTACGCTACATGTGTCAACATTTAAGAACAAACAAAAAAAGCACTTGGGCTGAACAGTTGTGATTTAAAAAGTATTACAGCAAATTCTTTGTTCAGGTAGAGCATGGTCTGGCTGTTCGTCTGAGGCACTGTGGGTGTGCATCCTATTGCAGGACTGCCGCGTCTTTTTTTTAAAGCAGAGAAATCTTGTGGTTTGGGTTTAGTTTCGATACTACATGTATTGCAAAAGGAGGAAAGACAGCTTTTCCATGCGAATCTAGCAGCAATGCAGAATCAGGGTGCTCAGAGTTCACCTTTATGAGCCGTTTTTGAGGAGGTAGAAGGCTGTCACCCTGGGGGGAAATAGCAAATAGATATTCTGGATCAGTTTTGATAGCTCTTCTCCAAATCTTCAGGAAAACAGGTTCTCAAATTCTGTTTGAAACAAATGCGTCAAAACCCGAAAAACCTCCAAAACCTGAAAATTGTAATTGCTAGTACAGTTTGTGAGCCTGATGCAAAAGTAATTGTGAAGGAGGTAACTAAGTAAATCTTTCAGGTTCTAATAAAATCCACAGTAATACTCAGACATTCCCAATGGTGATTTTTTTTTTCTCTTGCAGCGCAAGGAAATTCTGCACCTAGTATATGAAGCTCCTTTCATAACTGCATTTTTCATCTAATGAGCTGTAATTCATAAGCACTCCCCTTTAATTGGAAAATCTCTTGTGGATAAGCTGCATATTCTGCCATTCACTCAGTGTAATGTAAGGTTGATTGTGTTGTATTTCACTACAGTACTTTACCCATTCATGGGCAGACAGAAACATGGTCTGTAGAAATTAAAAGGAATCCAGAGGCAGCTGTTCATTTAATTTTCAAGTTATTTGAGGACTAAAATAGCTTTAGCCATTATGCTGAGTTCATAGAAACACGCAGCTTGCTACAGAACTGAGGGAAATAACCAGGCTGGCAAGAGATGTGATTTACTGAACGCCGGCCGGCATTTGCGAGACGCAGAGTGCTCTCCCCCTAATGGGGACGTGGGAAGGAAGCCAGGAGACTCCAGCACTGCTGTCCAGTCTGTAGTTCGTAGGTTACCAGCGCTAGTTAAGATGGGGCTGCCACTGGAAATGCTTCTGTATTTCCAAGAACGTTACAGGAAACCCCGTCTTTGTTACGGGCTAACATTTAGAGCGCGGCTCCTGCTCCGCCCTTGTCACTCCCTGTGAACGTACAATGGCTGTTGTCTTTGTTGCTGCTGAAGTGCATGGTCAGCTCGTACAGTTTCCTAGTTTTTAAATGAGACTTGTTTGCTTTGCCTTGTAAAGATGCAGATGGAATTTTTTTTTCCTTAAAAGAGGCAAGAGACTGAAAGGGAGATGTCTGCTTTGTTTTCATGCTTGTTGCTACTGTGGGCTAGCAAAGCGTAAGACAACTGTTTTCTCATGCAAAGACTGTTAATACCAGCATACTATGGCTGCAGAATTAATTGGATGTTACCGCAAGCAAAAGTTGTCCATGTGGTCAAGTTGCCACAGCCTGATGAGTTACTTTGCGTCAGATAAACAGTAGTCATCACCTTCAAATAAATTCTTAAGCTGCTGCACAGTGCAGGTGAAACGTGTTCATTTAGACCTTTCTTGCTGTATTTTAAGTGAATGAATATACCTTTTGCCCCAGGGAAAAATGCATGGCTGAGACTGTAGTTACTACAGTACCTGGGTCTCACGTGAATCTGTGCTGTCAGGCAGAGTTACGTGAGGGTGAATATGATATCTTCTCGTCACCGTAGTTAAATGACCTGACCTATGTATGCAGGCAGAGCTTTCACTTGTCAGTGAGGAGGATCAGTCCAACCTGTAGACTTAGGACTTGTGTAAACACTAGTGTCACACCAGTTAAAATGTAACCAGGTTAAAACAACTGTAGATAAATCAGTGTAAACCCTGTGGATGTAGCTACATCAGTTTAAGTATAAATGATGGACTTAGCTTGTGCTTGTCAGGCCAAGTCCACCTTAAGCCGTAGACGGATTACTCACTTCCCAGTAGCTCTGCCCGTTGGTAACACTACCTCAACCCCGCTTGCCATGTCTGCCCTTACAGATCTGCTAGTATGCTGAGTAAATCGTGTAAGTGTAAACCTAGGTCAGGTTTATAAACATAAATCTAGTTTAATTTACTTAAAATATGTTTCCTGAACCAGCTAACAGAGGCTTGCTTTGGCTTGTTTTGCTGTTGTTCATTCCTTTCAACTGGCTTTGCTGTGGAGACTGTAACGTCTTCATGCAGCTCACTCGCTGCCCAGTTAGAGGATTTCTTGTCTGTGGCTTCAGTATTGCCAGAGAAAACAGCTGCCTTAAACTGATTGCAGTTAGTAAACAAGTTAAGTTGAAGTGGTGTGTTTGCATGCTTCAGTCTACCTCAAAAAGTAAAGTGGTACAATACGGGTTAAAATCCTAGTAAATGCTTTATAAAACGTTGCTTCTATACTTTCTTGATGTCTTTAAGTGAAGCATAGCTGATATCAGAGAATGAAGTACCCACGTATGAAAAACCTCTCTTGTAACGAAACTCGTTGCCTAAGTGAATATAAACCAAAATTTGTTTAAAAAATAAAACAATTTAAACAATAGTAGTACAATATTTAGAATGATGACTTAATGGCATTTGGTTTGTGTGGACATCATTAGAGCCCAAGAGCTCCTAAACCCAAAGCCGAAGCCAAGTATAGTTGAGAAGTAGTGTATCTGTTGTGTGGGTGCTGTTAGGTTTACAGGTCTGTCTTGTGTTCCCAGATCCCTCTGATGACGAATGGGAAGAACTCTCCAGCAGCGATGAAAGCGACTTGTTTATGGAAAACTCATACAATGAGGGGAGTGGGCTGCTGATGTCGCCCCTGTGTCTCTCTGATGAGGTTAACTCAGCGTTTCTCAACAACCTCATTCCAAAGAAGGTATTGTCTTTTATTTCCAGCACATGGTACAGTCTTTCCCTTGTGCCTGATTTGTGTCCCAGGTTAGGTAAAGAAATTATCCCAAACCATCTGGAGAAACCGAGTATTTCTATAAATCAGTTTATTTTTGGCCTAGAGATGGAGCATCTTCATGTGAGCTGTCTTGATCTAAATAATTTCTTCATGCAAGTGTTTGAGAAATCTGGTGTTTGTTTTTTTGGTGGGATATTTTTGATTGTTTGTTTTTTAATTTGGCTTTTCCAAAATCCAAAGGTTAGTATCCCTTGATTTGGACATGAAAAAGGTTACCTGAAAAACTAAAGGGGACTTTGAGTAGAAGCATGACTGCCACATTCTGGTAGTAGCGAAATGAGGTGGAAGGTAACGCCTGTGAATGGCAACAGTCAGCACTGAAAAAGCGCAAGTTCCTCTTCTCCCCGTTTTGTACATAGTGTTTGAAGTACAGCATTTGACGCCAACAAGAATTCACACGTTCTTGTTTTGGAGTTGTTTCACTCATTGTTATCTGGGACTGTAAAGATGAGGTTGGTCGTTTGAATCAGTTGTTACGCTAGTTCAGCAGCATTGTAGAATTCTGACCCGAAACGTCAAGGGATGAGATGCAGTTGGGGCTTCCTGTACTCAGTAGCAGGCAGTCTGAGTTTCATGGCAAGGGCTTGTAGACTTGCAGCTGTCTGAAAATTCTGTACCAGAATCTGTAAGAAGACAGATCTAAATAAAAAAAACAGCAGAGACCTAAAAAATCACCTTTTGTTCAGTACAGTGGAATACTTAAAATATGCTATGCTAAACCCGGTGTGTAATTGTGCCATTTGAGTGACTGGGGGAGGTTCTGGCATTTTTGTCAGGTGAGACACTTGCTATCTAGAAACCTTTGAAATATGTAGTTTGACGTATCTGTGTGACATTAAGCTAAAATTTTAGTGTCGTGTACCACCCCCAAATACACCTGGAAAAGAAAAAAAAGAAAAAAAGCTTTACTGTTAAACCTTTCTTTTTCCCCTCCCCAGATTCTTGAAAAAACTGCTTTTCCGAACAGTGTTGCTCTAGACATCTGTATGCACAATCCGTCTTGGAAACCATTAATTAAAAAGTAGGAATTTCATTGTCTCTCTTACTATTTTTCATGTATATTCAGTCGTTTTAGAACTCTTAGGATTGTCCATTTTTGAGTTACTTCTAAGATCTGGACAGTGGCAGATCTGATATGCGATTGTGAATAAAGAGATAGAAATGTTTTTGTAAACTGCACACCGTGTCACAGCCTTATTTAGTTCAGGATTCTTTGTGTTTCAACATCTGTTTTAAAGGATCTACTGAGTGTGGTTTTCGTTTGCTTGTTTCAGACTGAATGTGGTGCAGTGTAGAGCTTTAACATGCCTTCACAGCATTTTGTTAGTGTCGGACGTGGATTGTCTCGGAGGAGCTTCAGCACTTCAGTCCCTTGCGCAGCATCTCTCGCAGCTAGTCTTTTCTAAAACGGGTAAGATGTGTCGTAAAGGGGGCTTGCTGGCCGATTTCATATAGGTACAAGGTAGCCACGTATACTGTTAAGATTTAATGGCATTTTACTACTAATTTTACCCCTTTGGCCTTTCAAAATAAGGATGCTGAATGTCGGAAATGTGCCAGCAAAACAGTGTATCCTGATAAGATGTATTTATCCGAGCTGAAATCTTGAGCAAGTCTGCCCCGAATGCAAGAAAACGCTTGATGTCTCTGTGTGTGCATGCAGAAAGTCACTAAGTTAGTGGATGAATCCTGCCTTGCTGTGAGACCAGAACAGTTTGCTTGACCATATTTGTGATGGCAATTTTTCACCAATCAGACAAACCATGAAGAAGATGGGACACTCTCTTTTTAAATGTGCTAACTAGCCTAAATAGACATGTAGAAAAAAGGGGATCTAGCAGAGTCTTTCACTTCATTTTTTTTTTCTAGAAATCTTTATGAAATCATGGTAAAAGTGGTGGTTGCAAAAATCTCCTGAATGTATGTGCTTATTGCAGTAGGAAAGAGAGCAGCTGCCTTGTCTCCGGGACACGCTTTATGCGTATGATTGCACAGCTTTATTGAAAATATATTTGTAAAAAGAAAATGTGCAAAGTTTTAATGGCTAATTATTAAAGCTGCTTAACTTCCTGTTACGGTGGTGGCTCGGTTTCAATGGAGAAGGCAATAAATTTCATCGTGGTAAACACTAGAAAGTGTCCACTGTAGTTCCAGCACATCATTTCATAGAGTTACTGTGACGGTTGCCCTATATATTAGTTAGTATCAGTATTATTAGATAGTCTAGTTTAGATAGGCAGCAGTTAGCATTTCCAGCTCCCTCCTGTAATCTTATACGTCAGATCGGCATCATTCCAATAATACTGTTGGACCGTTTATGCTGTCATCTCTAGTGTCGGTAACGGAGAGAGGCTGAACTGAAATAATAAACAAAAAAAAGGCAAAAGACCCCAATGTGCTTCCAAGCTGATGATCTGTTGCCCTGGTGAGCTGCTTCATTCAGACTATTGTGATAATCGGTTTTTGTTTTAAGGTCAGTGACGATGGCTTTTCAAAAAGTGAGAGATATTCTTAGAGGCTGGAAAAGCCTGCCAATTCTCAAAATTGTCAGAAGACGTTTTTCCTACGGCAGATCTGCTGAAGTCTAGCATATGCGTGGCTTTGTCATTTCTTGTCTCTTAGAAGCTTGAGAAACTGGGTTTTCTTCCCTTCCCTCAGACGACTCCATTTGCAGCCACCGGCGCGGTGTACGTGGTTCCCGCTGGCAGCGGTGTGTAGTAGGGCACGGCGTTAATGTGTGCAAATGCATCTGCCTGCACAACGCGCTTTTTTCTCGGTCTCTGGGAACATTACTGAGAGCGTAGTGCTTGCTGAAATGCAGGAAATGAAGATAAATATGAAGACATGTACAAGGAAGTTCACGTAAAATATTTCTCATGCTTGAAGAGCAGGACTTGCAAGATTTCGGTCTACATGTTACGCTTCGCAGTAGTCAGTTCTTAAATGAAACTGGAGAAGCGGCTAGCTGAAGACAGCGCGTGCTGATAAATTAGTGTAACATTCCAGGCTCATTTTCGTTAACATAATATTTTTAATAGTTAAATGCAGTGTAATGGAAACTGCCAGATAGAGTTGATAAGATACCAGCATGTGGTTAGAAGGAATTCTGTGGTTTACAGGGTGGAAAAGCGGCATAAAGATCTAGTTGCTTACATGGGAAAGGAGGAGATAAGCATGAAATGATCAAGAGGTTCTTCATCTGGAGTGGTTCAGAAAGTAAGAGCACATAAGAGGAAAATAAAAAGCTTCAAGAAACGCAGAACATGCATTGGAGATGATGGCTGCTCTTGATGAATTTGTAGTTAAACAAGAATAATGCAGTTTGAGTAATTTCTGGAAGGTTATTAAACCACTGGAAAGCATGCTCTTCATGAATTGGAAAGAGTCCAGTGATCTTGGTGTCTAAAAAATCTGCGTAGAAGACAGAAAAAGGGAGTTAAAGTACACAGTCAGCTTCTGTAGTTTCCTGAGTTCTGTGTTATGGCCTCAATGTGATACCAGTTTTTGGGCTTCTGTTCCGACAGTGGTGATTTGTACCATATGTTAGGGCACACAGGAGCCTCAACCAGGGATGTGCCTGAAAATGAGGACGAGGACCGACTGTGCTCTAACCTCCAGGTGCAATTAGTGCTGAATTCAGACAAATCACTATGGTCACAACTTACAAAGACCAATCTCTGGAAATCTAGCTCTTCCTGTTTGTGGTGGTACCTGGAGGAACAATTGACGGATTAAGGAATTTGCATTTTTTTGCTTCTCATATCCTTCATCTTCCTGTTTAACTTTTGGCTCTGGGTTCAATTCTTTGACAGAACTCCCTACAGACACAGAATTCCTGGAAGCCATAACCAGCGCTTTGAGAGCTCTCCTACAAACAATGGCCTCAAAGAACATCTCTCAGGTAAAAGCTTTCAAACTCAAATGCGCAGATAGGTTCAAATTCATGGGAGATTGTGCTGCAAAGTTTTTGAAACAAAACCATTTAAATGAAGTGCTGAATTTCAGCAGCTGTGAACACTGAAAGAACAGGTGTAATAGCATTCACTCTGTATTTTTCATGGACCTTACAGGACTAATTTTTTATATACCTGTTCCTTAATTATGTAAACAGATGAAAGGTATTTCAAAACCGATATAGCCATAAGACACCAGTTGTATCTTTAGGAGATGGACAATGACCAGCATTTAGTACACTGGCACCTAAAAATGTGGATTCTTTATTTTTGATGTCATCAAGTTGTCCTAGAATCTTGGTTGGACATGAATTAGTGAGCTAAATACAGGAATGAAGTATAATAGATTGTTATACGTGACCTAATACCTGATGGTTTGCTGATCCTTTCTGGCTTTAAACTGAAAAATGAGCTTTGATTTTCTAAGTCGTAAGGAAAAAGGGAATAGCTACTGAGCTAGGTAAATTTGTGAAAATCTCTTTTGGCTCCCAACTTTTCACTTCAGGTTCATGACACCCTCTGTTATGTTCTGGAAGAAACACCTTAAGTGGTTGAAAGGGAGAGTTTAACTGTTTTCTTACTGACTACATTTTCATAGTTCATACGGTCTTTATAATACAGGGCTCTTTGTTTCTCTGTGTTAAATTTGCCTGTATTTTGCAAAAGCAAATGATCTAAATGTCATATTTGAAAATTTCCATGAAAGTGTAAATATGTCTACCTTCTTTTTTTCCCTTGCTAAACAGTGTATGACTCCTGAGCAGCTATTGGCTTTATGTGAAGCTGGTATTCACAGCAGCAATGCCAATGTTAGAGTGAACGTGGTGGGCATCCTTGGAATTTCAGGCAGCGTCCTGGCAAAAGCACAAGATACAGCTGAAACCCTGAAGGTGAGAAAGCAAACTGCGTTGCAAGCCTAAAACCGTTTTGATACGTCTTTCAGTTTTCTTAAGCATTGCTGGAAAAATCAATGTTTTTCTCTTATTTCAGATGATTGGAAAATTTCTTCTTGAGGTTGCTATGAAGGAATCTTCCCTTGTGGTAGCAGGGGAAGCCTTGGATGCACTTTTTGATGTATTTGCAGATGGTAAAGAAGCAGAAAAGGCGGCGGTACAGATCAAATTGCTTCCAGCACTGAAAGAATTTCAGCCAGTGTTCAAAATGAGGGTAGGCATCAAATGCGGCCAGCTCAGGCTCTCGACACACGATGTGGGCTAAAGCTCTGAGATTTGGGCTGCTAAAAGAGATCATTAAGCAGGAATGTATAGCTTTATAAGATGGCCAAAAAAAAAGGACAACAAACAATTGAATCCCGGATACTCAGCTTTAGAGGAAAGTAAACAGACTTAGCTGGCAGTTCATGGAACTGCCAGGGTAACAGCGCAGCATCTGCATTGCAACATCTGCATTACACCGTCAGCGTTATTGATGTCCAAATCCCTGCATTGTTCTGAAACCCTTGTAAAAACAAAATCCTGCAGATGTCTCTGGAGGAGAACAGCTGAACTGGTGGGAGAGAAGTCCCTTCTGAAGTCACATTCATATCTTGTGTTTTTAACTTGCTGTAGTTGCAGGTGGACATTTTTGTTCAGTTGTTGGTTAATTAAAACAGATTGTGTATTCTGTATTTTCAAGAATCGCGGCGCCAGAATTCTCAACTGTAATTTTAAGTACCTCCTTGTTTTAAATAGAGAATGACCTTCAGTATGTTGTTTCTTTAGTCAGATGAAGCCTGAGGCGTGGCTTTCATAGTCTCAAAGCTAAGCACCATACACACAAAATGCCTACCTGCCAGTCTGCAGTTGTTGGGTGGGTTAGATGTACAAGGTCTCTTGTATAAAAAGCTACAGAAAGTAACTCCACCTTTCGGACTTAGGAGTGAAATAGCATGCCAGTAGTAGTCTAGTTTAAGGCAGAGGTGTATCGTAGTAAATTGCCTTGCAGGCATAATTGCTAGGTAGGCATGTGAACACGTGAACTTGTCAGAGTTCTCAAAAGGTAGCATGTCTTGAGAGAAGACGTATACACCGTTACTGTAAACTGTAGGTGATCTCGTAGGAGAAGCTTCTCCGTTAGTAAAGTATGTATTCTTTGGTTTTACAGATGCGAAAAGAAGGCAAAGGACAATATAGTACAGATCAACTGTGTGTTCTTGACAATGTGAAGATGAATTTGAGAAGATTCATTGCATATCAGGAGACACTAGGGAAAACCCCAACTTGAAACATCGAGGAACTTTAAACTAAGGTTTCCCTTATTGAATAATGTTTTCCAAAAATATAACCGTTTTGAACTTTTAAAATGTATTGAGCAGAGCAGTTTTGCTTTCATGTTAATACTGCATTCTTTCACATTCAGTCTGTTTATACTTCTGGGTTGATGCAATGTGAAAGTCACATCAGTATAAAAAAGCATCGCATACTTAGGTGTTAGCAGTGATAAGAATGTGCTGGTACAGCCCCGAGATCTGTACGTAACACCACCGTCATTGTTTAGAAATCCTCACGTATCCTGGCGGAAAACTAATTGCATGGCAAAGTAATTTAGAGAGTGTTCTCTGTTGTGTGCCAGATCAAGAAAGAATTTAAAAGCTCAAGATACCTTTCAGGAAATCGAGCAGTGGCAGCATGTTCGTATTTGCTCTTTGCTCTTACCTGCTTCTAGAATTGCACAGGCACTTAAGGGCAGCTTCCCAAGAGAAGTGTGTGACGAGTGTGTAGATTGCTGTCAGCGCTTGGATCTGGTACTGCATGAGGCTTATCAAAAACGGTTTTGGATTAGCTTATGATAATTCAGTATGATAGCTTTTTGCTGTGGAAACCGGTGTAAGAGGATCCTACGCTTTCTGCAGCTCCCTGTTTTTACTTTGTTTTGGTTGGTATTTCTGAAAATCAAGTGTCCTGATTTACTTTCTTCCTTGTAATTCTACATCAGGATGAATTTGGATTCAGGGAAGTAGTAAATTTAAGAAGTATTTTTTTATACTGAGGTATTATCTAAAGTAATTTTATAATAGCTTAAAATATCTTTTTTCAAATGTTTGTAATAGAGGTTTTTAAGCTGTAAAATACAGAAACTATTTTCAGAAAATGCCACTGATTCATGAAGATTGTATGTGAACTTCATACATCAAAAGCTTTGGGTTTGTTTCTGTGAATGAGATCCTCTCATGCACATTTTTTAAGGAAAAAACCCCACAATCAAACACAGAAGCATTTTGTTTTGCTGATTTTTTAAAATGGGACTTTTTCCCCCACTCTTAACGTGCTGCCTTAGCACAAGCATCTAGTTTTTGGCAAAATTTTGCCCCTGGTGTTAGCATGGAACTACTGGGTTTGTTAGATTTCAGGCTCGTAGGTTGTAAAGCAGGCCCAGGCACTGTCCAGATAATTTGCAAATGACTGACTTTATGAAACCCTGACATACGGTATTTTGTCAAATGCAAGAGAAAGTGAAGAGTGGGTTTAAGCAGCTATACTGCCTGCAAGTCCTGTTACTGCTATTGCTTTACAGGGGCTGGGTGAAATGTGCGATGCGATGTGATGCCTGCTAATTGAATGAGTGAGAGAGAGTGCGGGATCAGGAGGGCTGAAGGGCCATTGAGCCCGGCCTGGAGAAGTCCTGAGGATCACGGAGCGGTTGAAACGTTATCCTGGGATTTGGCAGCGGCAGGCAGTGAAGGGGCTGGAGTGTGACAGCTGAGGAATCTGTAGCTAGGTGGATTACGGTGTAAAACTGCACACTACGTAATCCCACTGTTGGTTAAACTTGCTGTACTCTGAGGATAGTGTAATATTAGCCTGATAAAAGGCATTAATATTTGTTTGGAGCACTTAAAATGACTTTCACGTAGAACGCTCTGCTCCCGTTTTGTGGGTGCTGCATTGGCCGGCAGGATGATACAGGTTGGAAGGGATCTCTGGAGGTCTCTTAGTCCAGTCCCCTGCTCAAAACAGGACTTACTTTGGTGTCAGATGGGTTGTCCTAGGCCTTGAGCATCTCCGAGGATGGAAATCCCACAACTCTGGACAGCCTTTTCCAGTGCTTGCCTGCCCTTGCTGGCAACATTTTTTTCCTTTCCTCCCCTTGTACCTCGTAGGACTCCCCCCTGCTGCAAAATGTGCCCCCTGACCTCTGAGTGCACACCACCAAGAGTCTGGATCCAGACTCCTCTTACAACCCCTGTTTGGTAGTTGAAAGCAACAGTTGTATTCCCTTCTTCTCCAGACTGAATAAACCCAGCTCCCTTGGCCATCCCTGTGCATCGTGTGCTCTAGCCCTCTAACCATCTCGGTGGCCTTCTGCTTGACCTGCCCTACTGTGTCTTCTGCGTGGGGGCCCAAAACTGGACACAGTGCTCCAGATGTGATCTCACGAGTGCTGAACAGAGGGAAGCAATTGATCGTCTTGATCTGCTGGCCATGCTCCCGCTAATGCCCCCCGTTACTTGTTGGCCGTCATCACTGTGAGGTTGCACTGCTGACCTCTCTTCAACTGAGTGTCCACCCGGACCCTTAGGGCCTCCTCTCCAAAGCTGCTCTTTGCTCGTTCAGGCACGAGCCTGCTCTGTTGCATGGGATCACTCTGTCCCAGCTGTGGGACTTTGCATGTACATCGAGTGCAGCAGGCAGAATCTGCTTCCTGGGGACTGTTAGAGCAACAAAGATTGTTGGGTTTGGTTAGGTTTTTCTTTTAGGTTACTGAGGAGAAGAAACTTTTCAAATATGAATCTGAAAGTTGCAGATGAATATATAGAAGACAGGGCATTCGCTAGAAAACCTGGTTTTCTTAGTGTAATCGATGAGACCCTGGTTTTTAACTTCAAGTGGAAAGACAGGCTGTCATTTAGATCTTAAACTATTCCAGCAGGAGGAATGTATGGATTTTTTTTTTTTGCTTGGAACTAATCAGTTGAAGGTCTTATAAAAATAACTAATGTCGTGAGATAGGTGCGTAGTGTGAACCGTATCGCTTGCAGAAGTACGTGATTTTTTAGTGCTTAAAATGCTGTCTTCTGGTACACGTGCCATTCCTAGCTAATGGCTGAAAGGGAAATAGGGACATGCAAAGGCATTTTGGCTTCTTGTGAGTTTGTACTCACTCTAACGTACAAAAACCAGCATAATCCCTTCACTGTTGTTTCATCTGAGGAGACCAGAGCACTTCAGTGGGATGCTTTGGCTGAGGGCGTGAAACGCCGACAAGCTGGCGGCTCTGTTTCCAGCGCACCAGCAGGTTTGGGTTGATAGAGGCATAAGCTGTAGCTCCTGGGAGGTGTTACCTGTTGTCTTGTTAACCTCATCGCTAATACCGATGACCCTTTTACATGGGATTTTCTAACATCCCATGTTGCAAGATATTTGGAAAAGTCCATTGCGTTCAGTGGTGGCCCATAGCAAAATGGAACCCTCCTCTTCCTTTGGGGTTTCTACGATATTACAGTTAGCTAATCCTAATTAGCTAATCATAAGTATCCAAGTGTGTATTTTGATGTCCACCCTTTTTTACTTCTGTGGATGAGAAAATCTTACTCTGTCACCTGCGTAGCTGCCAGCTTAGTGTAACCTGCCCTTGGTGTCTAACGGAGGGGCTCTGACGGAGTGAGACATAATAATTTTGTATGTTAATTTAGAGAGCACGTTCTGCTTGTAAGGGACAAGATACGAGTTAATAGGAGAAGCGTGGAAGGCTTCTGAAGACTTTTGCCTGTGGAAGACAAGGCAAGTTATCGGTGATTTAAAAAGTGTCAGATCAGGGCCTAAAACCTGACAAGATTTATAATTGCAGATGTAAGCTGTAAGATTGGGGCTATGAAAGTTACTCTGACACAGTTAAGGAAAATGAAGGCAGCAGCAGAAGTGCGAATTAAATGTTTTGGGCGCTCTTTTGGCACTGGTTTATTGAAATAGGTACAGGATATGCTTGAGACGACGACAAGATCCTTGACAGCCTACAAAGGCAAAGCCAGATCTGGAAGATACGTTGAGGGTGGTAGCAATTGGACTGATCTAGACAGTGTGCAGCGAAAGGAACATGCTAAATAGATGTAAGTGATCTTCATCAGTTCGTGTAGTCGCACAGATAAGACTGGTATCAAAACAGGTATCTGAAACGGAATTTGTTTGCTTATCCTGGTCCCTAAGGCATCATCTGTCCGCGCTTCAGTTAGAACCTGCAGTCCTTTGGAAGTACGGGTTGCTGCTGTATCTGTCTCCCCGTCTGACACCTAGCACACAACAGACTGGCTCTGACTTGAAACTTTATACCAAGGGAGGTGCTGAATTGAAGTTGGTCTGTGGTGCTGAGTGTAGAGAGGGCTGTGTGCTCCCGCCCTGCTCAGGAGCAGTAGGACCGCCGGCAGTTGCTGCTGCTTTGGCCTCTGCAGTCTGCAAGATGTTGAATCCAGGGCTGCGTAGATAAGGCATTATCACTGCGATGTGGTTTACATTTGCCTTCTATGAAAAGAAACAAGTGGCCTGACTTACGTAAGCGTTTGTTACGAAGTACCTTTTATACATCATGCCTTGACATTCAGAACGTGGCTGTGTACCACCTCATCGCCAGCAGTTCAACTATGAGGGGCGTTGTGGTGTGAGTTTAAGGTATTTTCTGTGCAGTATGGGGTGTTGTTTTTTTTAAGATTGTCGTCTTAGAAGAAGAACGGCTTTAACCAGTACTACTTGGCTTGGTTTTACATTTGTATTTTGAGAGAAAATATTAAAAAAATCACAGCACAGTAGATTACAGAATGAGAATGTGTCAGAGAACAAGTTAATTTAAAATCCATTTGTAGTTTAAGAATTATAGATTAAATGCATATCTTGTGGAATATTAACATGAAACAACAAACCAAAATGTGCATAAATTCAAGTTCTGTTTCCTTAGTAAGTAATAGTCAGTAAAAGCATTCCCAGAGGATGGGATAGAAACATCCAGGCTTACGTTTACTGTTGCAAACTCAAATTCAGACCGTGGTAGTGGTAATTGAAAATACTATTATCATTCCTTTCTGGCACAGATGAATTGCGCAATCTAAACATAGTTTGCTCTGGACGTGCTGTTAACATCCATAACGTTAAGGTAATTGGCAAAACCTGAAAACTCTTGACAATCACAGATTAAGAACTTGGAAGGGCTGAAACGTGGGGAGCCTTTCTTTTTGAAGAAGCTTTTACTTGAGTGGTGGGGGGGTTTTTTGTCTAATTTCCAGATAAATTCAAACCATTAACTTTTGTACCTTCCGTGACAAATAGCACGCATTTAAATCAATTCACTCTAATTTCAGTTTGTTTCTGTATTATTTTCATAAGTGCCTTGTTTCCGAGAGGCATTTTGTCAGACATAATTGGGTGACCACATAAGAACATAGTTTGAGACTTGCACACAAAGGATATGGTAAGACACTGCTTTTTCATGGAATCACAGAATAGTTTGGGTTGGAAGGGACCTTAAAGATCATCTAGTTCCAACCCCCCTGCCATGGGCAGGGACACCCTCCACTAGACCAGGTTGCTCCAAGCCTCATCCAGCCTGTCATGGGATGGGGCATGGGACAGCCAGGGATGGGGCATCCACAGCTTCTCTGGGCAGCCTGTCCCAGTGCCTCACCACCCTCTCCGGGAAGAATTTCTTCCTGATGTCCAATCTAAATCTCCCCCCTTTCAATTTAAACTTGTTACCCCTTGTCCTGTCACTACAGGCCCTTGTAAAAAGCCCCCCCAGCTTCCTTGCAGCCCCTTCAGGTACTGGAAGGTACTATAAGGTCTCCCCGGAGCCTTCTCTTCTCCAGGCTGAACAAGCCCAACTCTCTCAGCCTTTCTTCAGAGCAGAGGGGCTCCAGCCCTTGGAGCATCTTCTGGGCCTGCTCTGGACTTGTTCCAACCGGTCGATATCTTTCTGATGCTGAGGGCTCCAGAGCTGGACGCAGAACTCGAGGTGGGGTCTCATGAGAGCAGAGTAGAGGGGGAGAATCCCCTCCCTTGCCCTGCGGGCCATGATTAGATACAGCCCAGGATCCGGTTGGCTTTCTGGGCTGCCAGCGCACACGGCCGGCTCATGTTCAGCTTCTCATCCACCAGTACCCCCAAGTCCTTCTCAGGGCTGCTCTCAGTCCATTCTCTGCCCAGCCTGTACTTGTGCTTGGGATTCTTTCCCATCTGGGTGTCGGGAACTCCTTGTATTGCTGTTACATTAAGGGCTTAAATCAAAACGCTTGTGGACGGAAATAAGATACCATTGTAGTAACCTGCTTGCTGTTAGAACGCTTGTGGCTGCTACGTGGCCGCAGTACGGAGGGTCCCAATGTGGCCCTGGGTTCACATAAATACCTATAGTGCTTTTAAAGATGCACTGGGATTTCAGTATACCCTCTCCCAGTTTTGTCTTCCTTTTTTGACAAAAATCTCAACGAGGATTCTTTCCCCCCTGACATGCTAATTTTTTTTGGAACTTTAAAGCAAAATTGCATTGGCCTCTTCTCTCCTCTCTGCTCCTTGATGGAGAGTGAGAGGCACTTCCAGAATTCAACTGAGGAATGGCTGATTCGGCTAGAAAATGCATGATGTTTCTGAATAACCTTTTCTGACAAGTTCTCTTTTTAGCAAGTGAAAGAGTTAAAGTTCAAAGTCATGATTAAAAAAACTACTTTGACCATGCTCAAGTGTTGGTGGGGTGTTTTATTATTTGTTTGTTTGGGGTTTTTTTTTTGTGTTTTAATACCCTGTAGGTACACCCTCTAATCTAAAGCCTTTGTGGTGTCACACCACCGGCCTTGTGTCCTGGCTTTATTTACTTGGGATTAGGGTTACTAATGAGGAATCCTGTAAATTAATAAACCTTGGTTCTACAACAAAACTTGTTTACACTTGTGTGCTATGGGTGTAGAAGAAATCACCAGGTTTTGCAGAATTAGGGGTTTTTCTAAAAATAAAACCAGGTGGTTTTTTCTGTTACCTCCTTAAGGATAACACAAAATCCTTTATCTGACTTACGCTCACTTTTCTGTGTTGTGTTTAAAAAAGTTTATGAATAGAAACCCTTCTTATTTGCATCTTTGATGTCAGAGAACATCAAGCTGGTAATTTTCTAGTTGCGTTTTTCTGGTGTGTTTATAATTGTCAGAATAACTCAAGACTGTGGGGTTTGGAAAATAGGGTTATTCGCGGTGTTTCTTCTTCGGTTCCAAACTGTGCTAAGTCCCACCGATTTCCTCTGGGTTTTGGTGGTAGTTTTGGGTGCAGATCCTAATTCTCAAATCAAGTCTGTTACCTCAAAAGCCCAAATTTGACCTTACAGCTCCTTGCTGTGTTTGAGTGCCTCTTGGACAGTGCGGGCACCCTGTGGCAAAACAGGAGGGGGCTGAAGACAAAACGTCCTGTGCTTGGGCACCGGGGGTGGCGGGGAGAAGCCAGGCCGTCAGTCTTAGGGTGCCATCAGGCACGGTGCCACTGCTGCTGCTTTGCGAGCCGTCCACCCCATGGGATGCTTGGGTTGAAATGCAGCGTTTCCATTCCAAATTTCTCTGCAAGGCTCTTTAAGGCTGCAGTCTGAAAACACTGAAACGTAAAGCTGCAGCTGAGCGGAACTTGTACAGCTACATGTCGCCGTGCTCTGCGTGCGGTGTGCGGCTCCGTCCGCTGAAGCGCCGGCCGTGCAGGCGTGGCCCCTGGGCCGTAGCTGCCTCTGGAGCGGGGGCAGCCAGAACTCCCTCGCCATCCCCTGAGGAGCTGCAGGGGCGGCTACGAGGGGGGTGACGGGCCCGCAGGGACGCCGCGGGGCGCGGGGGTTGCTGCGCCCGACGCCCTCCCCTAGCGCGCACGTGCGCCACCCGCGCGGCGGGGCGGCCCCCCGAGCGGCGCTGCCCCCCGGCCCCCACCTGCCGCCGGCGGGGCTGGGGGAGACGGGGCGAGGGGCTCGTGCTCCGTCCGAGCGCGGCTCGGCCCCGCCGCTGCCCGCACGCCTGCGGCGCGGGGCTCCCGGCAGCCTGCGCCCCGCCGAGGCCCGCGCCGGGCCGTGCGGGGCTGCTGGACGGCTCTGCCGCCAGACGAG
This sequence comes from Rhynochetos jubatus, assembly GCA_027574665.1. Lineage (NCBI taxonomy): Eukaryota > Metazoa > Chordata > Aves > Eurypygiformes > Rhynochetidae > Rhynochetos > Rhynochetos jubatus. The sequence goes on along the minus strand of CM050661.1, from coordinate 16,715,093 downwards.
CCGCCGCTCTCGCCCTGGAGCTCCGCGGTCCCGCTCCGGCGCGGCGGGGAGGGCCGGGGGCGGGTGACGGGACGGGGGGCGAGGCCGGGGCCAGCCGGGGGCACCGCCCGGCCGGCCGGGCCGCCGCCGCCGCCCCCCTGATTGCGCGCGGCCCGTGTGCCGGCGGCCCAGCCGGGCCCCGCCTCGCCGCGCTCGCCAGGAGGGGCGGGGGCTGTGGAGCGACGGCAGCGAGCAGGCAGGCGCGGAGCTGCCCTTCCATAGGAGCCGCCATTAGCGCTGGGACCCGGTGACAGGGTCTCGGCGTCGGCGGCCGGCGCGGCGCGGGGAGCGGAGGCAGCCGGGGTGGGTCCCCGTTTGATGGATCCCCGGATCGCCTGGTTCCAGCCAGAGCAGCTCGGCCCCTCGAACCGCCTGTGGATGCAGATCTGGGAGACCACGCAGGGGGTCCGCAACCTCTACTTCCAGCAGCAGCAGCAGCAGCAGCAGGAGCAGCAGCAGCAGCAGAGCGCCCCCGCCGGGGCCGGCCCGGCCTCCCCGCCCGGCATGTACCGCGCCCCCCGCGCCGACCCCCAGCCCGACTTCCTGCCGCTCGAGAGCGCCAACAACCAGCACAACCGCAGCCGCCGCCAGGCCTCGCCGCCCCCGGGGGCCGCCGCCTGGGCCCGGCCCGCACGGGGTGGCGCGCCCGCCGCCGCCGCCGCCGCCGCCAGCAACAAGAGGAAGCGCGACAACAAGGCCAGCACCTTCGGGCTCAACTACAGCCTCCTGCTGGGCCCCCCCGGGCAGGGCCGGGCCCCCGCCCTGGGGGACGAGCCGGCCGCCCGGGCCCAGGCCGGCCTGGCCGAGCCGCTCTACACCGGCACCCCCTGGAAGAAGAGGAACTACAGCCAGGGAGTCGTGGGGTGAGCGGCCGCGGCGCCGGGCCGGAGGGAGGGCGGGCGGGCGAGGGGACGCCGGGCAGCGGCCGGCGCCGGGCCTGGCCCCGGCCCGGCCTCCGGAGGAGGCGGGGGCCCAGGCCCTCCCCGCCCGCCCGGCGGGGCCGGGCAGCAGTAGCGGGGCGGCGGCACCTGGGGCGCGGCGCAGGGTAGCCGGGCCGGGGCCGCGGGGCGCCGTCGCGGGGGGCAGAGGGCGCCGGGCTGCCGCCCTGGCTGTCAGCGGCCGTGCGCACCCGCTGCCGGGCCCCACCGGTGCCGGTCGGGCCTGCGGCAGGGCAGCCCCGTGTGCGCCGCGGCGCTGAGCGTCCGGCCCCGCGGGGCAAGCGGCGTCGGGCCGGGCTGCGCGGCCGGACGGGGCGGCCGCTCGGCGTGGAAGGGGGAGCGCGGCCGCGGCGGGTGCCCGTGTGCATGCTAATGGGGCGGGCACGCCTATCCGCAGGGGACGGGAGCTCCTGGCGGGCTGTCCCCGCCCGTGCACGTGGGGCGGTACACGCTCCCGGCCGGTAACGCTGCGCGGTGCCCCGGCTCCGGTGCCCGGTTCTCCCGCGGTCGCGGTGCCCGCTGCTCCCACACGCGCGGCGGGGACGGGCGAGGCGCTTCCCCTGGCTGGCGGCCCGGGGGGGCGGCTGACCGCTCGGCGGACGGCAGCCGCTCGGGGTGGCCGGGCGGGCGGAGGGCAGCCCCGGCAGGCAGCCTGCAGGCAGCCTCGGGAGCTCGGCGCGACGTGCGAACAAATGCTTAGTAGGAACCGTGGCTTAAATAATGCTACTACTAATAATGACCTGCCGCTGTCGAGGGGAAGCGCGTAGGCCAGGTAGTTACACGGGGAGCGACAGGGAAGGTGTGCGCACGTGCTGGCACCCGCTCTCAGGAATAAACTTGCGTGTATAGAGCGTTATGGATTCAGTATGGGATGATTAATGGTTTTCATGGATCTCTGGCTGTGGAATGCGTGTGCTGATCCGAGTGTTTTGTCCGTAGTGTTTTTGTGTTGGCTCGGGTCTCATCGGTTGGCGTTGCACGAGCCCACAGAGATCGAGGGCAGGCAAACCTGTCTTCTGTTTACCTGAAAGCTGGTTTGAGCCTTCCCTCCCCCCTTTTCTTCAACACGGGAATGGCTTTTGATATGGGTGATGCCCTGCATAAAAGCCGTTTGGTAACTTCTGCGGCTGCTTTTTCTTTTTTTAAGCTCATGCTTTTCAAAATATAACCTTTGCCTTGACCCGTATCACACCCCTCCTCCCTGCGGCAAGAGCACGTTGGTGTGCGTTTGACTTGGGAGGTATGGATTTCTGGTGTGGCGTATGCAGGTGTGATACCCCTTCCAGCCCTGTTCCTTTACAAACGGGTCTGGCCTGGTTCCAGGGTTCAGATGGCAGAGGTGTATGGTGACAGTCAAAGGCCTGGAAGAGCTCATTTTAGAAATCAGTCGTGATTTGGGTGCGTCAGATTTTGTGTGTATCTAAGGGGCCTACAGCCCCCTCCCATTGGAAGGTGTTGTCCTCTTTGCCTCCCGAAATTGCTGTTCTGTGAGATTTGTCGGAATGACTATCAAAATTTGCTGATTGCTTTGGAAGACCAACTCTTACCACCCCTGGCTCCCTATATTCTTGCCAGCTCCTAAGTTACCTTTGCTTCTGGGGTTATAATAATTCATAAAATGACACTGCACAAGTGCTATTTTAAGTTCTGTAGTCGCTATACGTTGGAACCTTCTGTAACTTTCTTCACAGGACGTAGGGTGAGTAATGTCTGCAAAACATACCAAGTACTGTATGTTTATAAGTTACTTTTTGGACTGTTTATCTTTTAGCTTGTCACTTATTTACTTGAAGGTTGAGGAACATATTTAGAAATTGATCTCTGTCCTAAATTCATAAACCTTTTCCCTGCATTGAAGAGAGGGGCAGGGAACGGTGAGCTTCGGCAAGAGATTAATAATAACTGTATTGAATTATTCAGGGTGATATCTGTTGCTGGAGTAGAATTTTGGTTGAAACAGTTTCAAACTCCAAGTGGAAGCACGGTGTGGACCTTTTTTGTTTTTAAGGATATCAAAAAGTACTCGAATCTGTTGGTGTGCATTTGGCTACATTGGCCTGGTTTGTGGCATGTATTTACATGATGCTGAGGTTCTGTTTTAGCTGTTGTTCCAAGCAGAGTAAGGCAGAGGGGCTCTGAGATCCACCTCTACATTGCTTTTCCTAAATTACAGTGGTGAGTGGTGTTTGCGTCGAAGAAGCTGTTTGTTCCAAAGGCATTTAGAGGCAGTTGGCTAACAAATCTTGAATGAAGAGTCGTGAAAGCAGTCTGTAAAGGGAGCTGAAGCCTCTTAGGAAAGCAGAGAAAATGCTTAGGTCCCGTGAAGGTTGCAGTGTGCCCGACTGGCTGCTGGGGAGGCCGCCGGAAGCCTCCCGTGTGTCTGCCTGTGGTGTGCGCTGAGGTGCTGCCGTCGCTCCCACGGGCAGGTTTCCTTTTAGTAACTGTCTGTTTTAAGGCGCCTGTCTTGGCTCCTGAGACACCGGACAGCAGTGATTTGTGTTGACTAGTTGTAACAGTTATCGGGGAAAAAGATACCCGCAGTTTTATGATGGCATTACATGTGTGCTGGCAGGTACCTTTTTCTTCCCTAATTGTTTTGGTCCAAGTTGTGAAAAAATAATAAAGGCTTGACACTTTTCCCTGTATATCATCCTGTAATTTTGTTCAGTTAATCACTTTAAATTTAGAATCTTTTGAATACAACAGTGTTGTGGAGCGGTCGCATTTTCAGAAAGACTAGGCCTGACTTGCTGGCAAACACAGCTGAAAGCTGGCGTGCGGCATTCATCTTTCCAGTGCAGGGATGGCACTTGTGTGTGTGGCTGTGCAAAACCACCTCTGAATACGCAGTTATATTGACCAGCTGTCTGGAAAAACAGTCCAGTAATTTTTAGCTGGTTGGACAGTTTAGGTAAGCACGTAACAGCGTGTAACGAGCTGTCTAAAGATTTGGGTAAGTTAGACGTGTTGAAATAGTGGAGATTTTGCTTAAAAACAACGTGTCTGTTCAGTCAAATATTTGAGTTTTTTCCTATTTTCAGCTTTTCTCATTTGTACTGAGAAACATGCTTCCTTAGCTGTGTGCAAGATCTGCGAACGCTCACCATTGCTGAAATACTGGCGATTCGACATGTGGCCACTTCTTACTCCCACACATCGTATTGTGGCTTGTCTTTAATACTTCCCCTTATTCTAAGTTTTCAGACTTGCAGCTCTGTTAATATACAGATGTTTGTATTACAGGTACTCTGCTTTGTTCTGGCACTCTTGAACTTGATGACTTCTGAAATACCACTGTAAATCAGTTGTCTGGTGCTGCCTGCAAGTTGCTTTGCAGCAGTGGGATTCAGCTTGTGTATCTTACATCCTCTGGGGACTCTGCCAACAGACAGTAGTGCTAGAAAGAACAGATAACGCAGAAAATGAATGAAAAGTCTTGCGGTGTGTGCATGATGTTACTGTTGACTTAGCACATGCCATACCTTGAACGAGTTTAATTGGGTTTGCCTTGGCAGTGTGCTCGGCAGCAAAACGGAAGGCTGTGTGAGTTGGGGTTTTGGAGGGGATTCTCTGTGTGTGTGTCTCCCAAGAGCAACATTAAATAATGTTAGTGTAGTGCCACAATTAAAAGGGAAAAGTCTTTGGGAAACTGAAATGGCTGTTTTAGAGCTTTCACTGAGTTTAGACTGAGCCTGGGTAAGAGGTGACACAAGAACTGCTGAAGCCAGAAGCCTTCAGCGTAACACCCCCCCGAAATAGAGACTTGTACGTAAGTTTGGCCTGTCTCCTCGTAGGTTTCTGTGATCCTTGTGCCAAAGGAAAGAGTCCAGTTCGGATGCTGTTCCCAGGTAGGAGGTGTGGATTTTGGGACTCTGTAGGGAGCTGGTTAGTTTTCACAGGAATCTGCAGCCAAAGGCAAGAGCCCAATTAATGTGTGAGTTTAAGGAGGAAAATCTGTCCTGCGTACTCCTCAGGAGGAGAAGAGTGCATTTTGAAATACGGGATGCCCACTGGCTTGAAGTACCAGTGGAAACTTTGCCATGGAAGGGGGAGAGTCCCGTGACCCAGAGGAGGGGTGCGCACGCTCGCGGGCTGCTGAATGGGTTGGCACAGAGTGGAGCGGGCTTCAGCTCGTTTGGTACGAGGGTTCCCAGCATGTTGCCCAGGATTACAGGGGATACCATAAAATAAAATTATAACTACTTTAGGAAGTAATTAGCTTAAAGCCTTTGCCACACAAGTTCTATTATGTTTTTTTCTTTTCATGTGAAATTTGTCAGCTTCTCAGGTCTTTTAATCCCTTTTTTGAAAGGAGCTAAGTACGTTAAGACAGGTGCAAGCTCATTTGCCGCAGGCTTGAGCTGACCAGAGGACATGTAGCGACAGTAACACAGCCACCTGCCTGAGATAACTTACCCTCAGTCTCTTGAGCTCTTAATTGCTCAGGCCCTTGCATGCTGCCAGCCACAGGAGCATCATCTTGGCGTGGGTCAGAGCATGAACAGAAGGAGCTGTGTGTAGAGCGAGCAGAGCAAGTATAGAATCAGAATCGTTTAGGCTGGAAAAGACCTTTAAGATTATTGAGAATGTGTACCTGCAGCAAAAGGTCTAGCTGGCCTGAATGCCTAATTTAGGGAAATCTGATAAAATCTTAAGCAACTGTGTTGTTTCTCATCATGCACGCTTAGGTGCTGACATCAAATGCATGGGGTTGATTTGCTGTTGCATTACTCGATACATCCAAATGCTTTGCGTAGGTAAAACGTGACCTCCATCTTCTGTTAGAGTCGTTGCACGCGTTTGGGATTAATGAAGACACGTTAAACGCATGTTGCAGTTGAATCCACCATGTACCTTATGCATAAAAATGAATTATACAGGAAAAATTTGTAGGCACAAATCTGCTTGCTGCCCGAGAAGCCTCTTAGGACAGTACTCTCTCCTCGCTGTAGCTGTGTGTGTGAGCTGTAAGGTAGAAGTGCGAGCAGTCAGATCCTTCCCTTGTATCCGTCTGATGATCCACCGTGGCTCTCCGTCCCGAGTCATACAGTTCTGGCAGTACCCTTGGGACAGCTTGTGCGGCTCTTGAAGGTGGTCGGTCATCTGGGTTTTGTGAAAGTCGAATTAGCTACTTCCCCACAGCCTCCTCTGGTAAGGGATTACTTCTTTTGGAGAGCTTGGGAGAGAGGAGCACGTCTGCCAGGGGATGAAGATGTTGGACTAAAGGCAGTTTGAGGAAACCTTTAGGAAATATACTATAAATATTACATAATGGTACTGTTTGAGCTTGCAGACTTTTGGAATGGTGCCAGCGTTACAGCGTGTTTTAGTTAAGCAATTTGAGGAGGACTTTAGAGGCTGCTGGTTTCTACATGTGCAAGGAAACTGCATGTCTGTGTGTTCTTGTGAGCTGTTCTGATTTCTCCAATTCTTCTGTTTGGGGCTGGGACACCTATTTACCTTGGAGTGGCTGTATAAGGAACAGAAGTTTGGCGGACTTTTTTTGGTAGGTAGAGATGTCTATGTTACGTAATAGGAAGAGTATGTCATTCCCTCTTGTGTGCTTGCTGATTCCCAAGAGCCGGTATGTGCTTTCTGTAGCTGTATGCTTTTGAAGAAAGGGGATCTGCTCACCCTGAGTCTTTATTAGTATTCTATTAAACAATGTTGGGGTTGTAGTTCTTATTTTTCAATTGGCAAACTGTTAGTATAAGGTCAGTTTTAGGAAGCCTGAGATCCCATTCTTGGTCCTAGGTAACACAAATGCATGGATACCTGTATCATGAAAGCATATTGTTGCTTTTTTTCCTCCTTTAAACCGTCTTGCTGTTATACTTTATTCCTGGGCAGTTTCTATTCACTTTAAATTGGAGTATGAGGTCCCTTTTTCACTTCAGGCATTTGCAGAACTTTGGACTGCAGTTTTGAGAAGTCGTGTACATAACCTTAGCGTCAAAATAGGCAATAATATCAGCGCTTCGTATTTCTTGGAGTTCTTAGTATGGCGGTTTAGAATACATCTCTGAGTATGGGGTATGCGCTCCCAAAATAATGCATAAGCTGACACTCAAGAGGTGACCGTTGCTTCGGAGTTTGTTGGTGGGCGCACGTGATGCACAGTGGTGGTTCCTACGCTCTCTTTGCTGGACGTTGGAACTGGCAGCAGTAGCAGAATGCGGCCTAGGGCCAGCTCAGGTGGTGTGTTGGGAGGTGTGGGCTGGTAGTGATAGAGCGACACAGGCAGTGAAAATCTTGCATAATACATGTTATAAGCAAAGAAATACTATTGCTGTTCGTAGTGAGCAGTTGGCATGCTAATTCATTATTTGAAAATGCTGGGATTTCTTAAATTAGGAGCATTCGTCTTTCTGAATTACCTTTTTAGGTGAACTGCCACAGAGTGCTCAAGGTGTCGGTCATATTTGAACATAGCTTTCTGTCCCTTTGCCTGGAAATCGGCACTGGAGACAATACTCCTATAAGCAAGAAGGGAGGAAAACTAGTGAACTGGATGCAGGCTTCAGCTATTTTTCCTAGGCCGCAAATAGCTTTACAGAAGGAGCAATCTGAACTTTAATCGTTTTGTAACTTTAACTTACAGTAGATGACACAGCAGGAATTTTTTTCCAGGAATACTATGAACTTGTAATGTCAAAGCAGGAGAGAGACGTGAATTGAGGCACGGATACTCTTGTTTGTGAGTCTGTACAAAAACCTCTCCTCCAGATCTCTAGAGCCTGTTCAAACCTTTTCAGTAACTTTGTGTTGGTGATACTCATGTTGTGTCATCATCCTGCAGTGAATGTAGCAGTGTTGCTTCACTGGGTGTAGGTCTTTTGGGACTAGCAGTCCCTGATGGTTGTCTTTCTGCCCCTCAACGCTGTGCCACAGAATCTGGGTGAGCCCGAGCAGCGCAGCCTGTGTGTTGACGGTGCACCACGAAGCCGAGGGTGGGTCGCAGGTAGCAGGCGGCTGCTCCAGCGCAGGCCCTGCACGTCAGCTCAGTGTGAGGATGGACTGGCTGCTGGGCTGGGTCTGAGGATGTCTTCTGCTGGTACATTGGCAACATCTGTTAATTTGCTTCCTCCCGTGGTGACAGTTAAGCGTCTTGGGCAGCCCTCGTTCCAGATCAGCCTCCCCCACAGTCTCATAACGTCCCCCATGGCGTGAGAACTGCATCTGAATTATTGAAAAGCCATGTGCAGCTACAGAGGCAGAGTCTTGCTACAATTGCTTGAGAAGAATTTATGGGGAAGAATTCTCCATCACATTCGGTATTGTGTGCATCTTGCAGGGTTTTTGGAATTGCATTTTTCAGGATTTTTCCTGGAAAACAGTGGTGGCAGAAGCTTAGGGTGTCTGTGTACCTCCACTCTTTCATCCCGTTGGCGTGATTTATTAGGATGGAATAGCCAACCCTATACTGAAAATGTTGTTAGCATGGAGGAAGCAGTGTTGTGATTCTGCAAATAATGGGATATAACAGGGGGCAAATGCAAGCATTAAAGTCATCTAGAAACTTCCAAATCAGGGAAATGGGGATAGTAGCGGAAGAGGTGTGTAGGTGAGGAGGAACACTGGCTCACCATCTTCAGTCACTGTAGGTCTACTTCCAGGTAGATTTAAGCACACACACTTAGCGTTGCATGCTTTCTTACAATTGCTTTGTGTATAGACCCAGTGAATTCTCAAAGAGCTTGCATTAGCCTGTCACAAATATCAAGTATAGGCAAGTCCTTCATAAATGTTATACTGTAATTAGAGTAAGAATACCTCTAAAACAGAGCATGCAGGAATGTCTTCCTGTAGTCTGATGACAAAGGTGTGACTGTGTCTTACTGTTAGGTGTCAGCGTGTAGTCTGAAGATAGTGAGTCCTTAATCAAAGCTTGTTGACCTTGCGTGACCTCTTGATGTTGTGATTGATCTAGACTGAGGAAGTGTGATAACATAACTTTCTTCTTGAGTTTTGTCTCACTGTGGTAATTTTAAAGCTGTTCACTTCCTCCGTTACTTTAGGAACAGCTGATGTTTTCTTATGTATTAAAAAAAGCAAAAGGTTTGGTTTTGGTTCTGGTTTGGGTTTTTTTTATTTGTTTTGTTTCAAGGGGATCGCTACAAAAAGCATACTCCTTTATATGTATTCCCGTGTCCTCTCCCTCTGACATACTGGCTTTAATCTGTGTATGGTTTTTGAAAACTGTGTGGCGTTTTACTCTGGACTTGTGCCTTGCACGGTGGGTTTCTCTCTTGTGTGTTCAGAGGTACTCCTGGTCGGCAAGCTTTCCCCAGCTGTCAGCTAATGTGTTGGGTTAAGCAGAGTGCGGTGAAGGAACTCTCTCATCTGAACGATGATGGTGATTGCAAATCACAGTCTTGTGTCAATATTGAGCCAGGCTGAAAAAGTGAGGTCCGGGTAGTTTACTTTATTTAATTTTTGCTTTGTTATGTCACACTTTTCTTCAGTTGGGTGATTCCACTCAGTGCTTGAGGATCTTGTATTTACTTAGCCTTCGGGTTGTGTTTTGGACAGTGTCTTGGTCTTTCATCCATGAGGATTTTTCCTTGTAGTAGTCGTACTTGGCAGGAGAAAATTTTTCATGTTGACTTTTCCTTGAAGAGCTAGTTTGTTATTTGAGGTAAACAGCTTCTTTACATGTCTCTGCTTCCAGCATCAGGTGGAAATTTGCCTCACAGAGCTCTTGGATTTTCTCTTATGGGATAGTGTTTGAGATTAGGCAGAAAGGCAGGACTGTCTTGCTTTTGTTGCTATCTTGTAAATACATTGTACATCAGCTGCAATCTTTTTCTTGGCTAAAATCTGTCTAAATTTGAATTAACCAGGGATCTTCTGAAGCTGCTCTTGTTGCAACTTGGCCCAAAGTGCGAGGGCATGCACAGGTGGTAAAAGATAATGTTTCAGTGGTGACAAGTAGCAGTGTCAGCTGCGGGCATAACAGCACCTTGGAGCAAATGAGGAGAATAGCTGTGTAATAGCAAACTTCCTCTCTCATTTCTTGTATAATGTGGTATTTGCCTGTAGGCATTCAGTCACTGAACGTTATATGCTGGAGTAGCTCACTTCAGCCTTTGCTCCTCTGGAGCATACCTGCTTCGGGCGTGCTGAGACGTGCTCTTTCTAGTTGCTATTGATTCAGCAGTTCGTAGAGCTCGCAGCAACCTTCTTGCGCTTCTCTGATAGCTAGTCTCCACTGCTGCATCTCCTACTCACTTCTTTGGTACATTAGACATGTCTGCTTAATCTTCAAATTATTACTGAAATTATTTTGAGAGGATGGTTTCAGTGAGTGAGTTGGATGAATCTTGAGTGGGTTTCTGGGCGCTCTGCACAGCCCCTTGCTCTCCCCTTGCTACTTTTGTCGCCAGACTGCGCACACGTGTTAACGCGTGACACATGGACGGTGCGAGGAGGTGTGCCGTGCTGGGATGTCCCATCCTTGGGTGGGTTCCAGCGATCACCAGCGTGACACTAGGCCTGGGTCAGTGGTGAGGATTTAACTCTCAAAGCATTAGAAGTCCCATTTTTTTCATCATTGTTGGGGTTTAACCCCAGACAGCAACTAAGCACCACACGGTCACTGGCTCACCTCCCCCAGTGGGATGGGGAAGAGAATCAGAGGAAAAGACAAGAAAACTCATGGGTTAAGAACAGTTTAATAATTAGAAATAACCAAAATAAAATGACACTGATAATACTAGCAATACTACTAATAAGATGTAATGAAAATACCACTACTAATAATATGTAGTGCAGATAATGGGGAAAACAACCCCAAATGGTGCAACCATTCACCAGCAGGTTGCTGACCGATGCCCAGACAGTGCCTGAGGAGTGAGAGCCAGAGCAAGCATGAGCCAGACCCCCAGCTGACTCCCCCCAGCTTATATACCAAGCATGACATTTTATGGCATGAAGTGTCCCTTGGGTCAGTTTGGGTCAGCTCTCCGGGCTGTCTCTCCTCCCGACTCCTTGTAGAGAAGGAGCTGGGAACACCGGGGCAGTATCAGAAACTGAAAAAGTCCTTGAGTTGACATCAACATTTCTTGGCAGCAACTGAAAACATCAGTGAGTTGTCAGTATCCTCAGCACAGATCCAGAACATAGCCTCATGCTAGCTGCTGTGAGGAAAATTAATTCTATCCCAACCAAAACCAGCACAACCGTGTGCTGATTCTTATGTCCAAGCAGAACCCCGCAATTGAGGTAGTTGCATGAAGTCTTTTATAAGTCATCTTTCAGCACGTACTGGTGTCTGAATTTTAGGATTTTGGGCTTACAGAAAGTGTTTCAGTGGAGCATTTTCTAGGCTTATATTGATAGTTGTGTGACTGATGTCCTACCTGAAACTTCAGGGTGAAGAAGATAAAAACACATGATTAGATCCCCAGGGTGAGTCAGAGACCAGCTTCTCCAGATACTTTGAAGGACAAGACCAGTCACCTACATTTGAGGAGGAAGCATTTCTTCCTGTTCCTGACCTGGAAGCTCTTGAGTGTGCATTTCTATCACTGGGCTAGTAGAGGTGACCTCAGGTAACATTTTTCTGTGATCTGCTTAAGCATTGTCCTTTTTTGATGGTTATTGTTTGTAGCTTTCTAGCCCGCAGTAATAAGCAGAGCAAAAGGAAGCTGGTGACTCTCCAGAATACTTTGGAGGTTGAGTGCTACTGCTCCTGGCCCGTGGTTTATCTGGTACCCGTGCATCCTGCCTTACAAGTGGGAATGTCTGAGCACAAGAGAACAAACCAGAATATGAACAAATAGTTTCTAATATATACCTTTATGGGAGCATGTTGCTGCCTAATGTATCCCAAAATGAGTGGTGTGTTTAATCTGAACCATAGTTCACCGTGCACACGCTTCCTGTAATGATAACGAATCATCAAAGTAAAAAGTTACCTGAAATGTTCCTTGTACCCTGCCATAGGATGTGTGGCTGTTCCTCCCACTCCGGTCACTTCAGAGCGTTTGGAAGTGAGAGGGAGAACTGCTACTGGGATTTCAGTTTCGCCTTGGTAGGACAGCAGCACATCTAAACTTGCATTGATACTGCAGCGGAGCGTCACTGCAGTGCAGTAACGAGTACAAATGGGTGATAAGCTGGTTCTGAACGTGTGCTGAACCAGTAAGTTGGGGTCACTGTCCATTTTGCTTGAAGAATATAAATTTAACGTACAATCTTAACACCTTGTAGTTTTAATAGTAACTACTGACAAAATCTTTCCATAAGAAGTTTTGGATACTTCTAATGTAGGAGATGTGATTAAAGTGACTTGTGGCTCACTCTTCTATTCCTTGGATGTTCCAAAATGCTGTGCAAAATTCCCTCGTCAAAAAAAGCCACCCAAAACTGTTACAAGACGTTGCAAAGCTTTAGGGATCTGCATTGGCTTTCCAGGTGGCATACTGGCACTTCAGATTAACTTGAAAATGTTCTTATGCTGGTGCTGAAAAGGTATTAAAAAACTGCAGCTGCAGCCGGTTACTGGACTTACTATTTTAATATTAAATTATTGTAAGTTTGGTCTAACGTGTTGCTGAAGCAGAGTTGTTGAGAGTTTTATTCTGTTCTTCGTTCTTCAGCCACTTAGCAGGTGAGAAGCAGGCTCGCTGCACAGATGGGCGCGAAGGGGCTCCCTGGGGCTGGCGCTGTGCACCCTGGGGTGTGCATTGCTCGTCGGTGAGGACGAGTGTGTAAGCAGTACTGGCTGCCGGTAGGTGCTCGCACTCTAGCCAGCTTTTTGACTTGGCTTAGAGGTGAACAGCATAAGCCTGGGACTGTGGCAGCGTCTCTGTTCCTTCTTAGGGGGTGGGCTTGCTGGGGTGGGCGTTGGAAAGCTTAAATTGACCCTGATGGAAGGAGACAGGAGTTCATAATTACATTGCTCTCCTTCCTTTCATTTCTCTCGTCCTTCAAGTCCAATAATGTACGAGTCATAAACCAGAAGGGTATTTGCCAGGCAGAACCCGCTCTGTGTGTGGGTAAGAGGCCGTTTCTCCCCTTTCCTCTGTCGGAAAGCCCTGTTTTGCACCCTGTGCAAGGCTTGCCTGGCTTCGTGTTGAGTGACCCACCACACATGCAACCAGTCACCTGGTGACAAAGGTCCCCGCTGTGAGATTTTGCTCCGATGAGAGTCTTTGGGTGGATTTTTCCTGAGCACACGTTACCTGTCGGAAGTGCAGGGATCCCGCAGGGAGTGTTAGGCTGGCCTCTGGCCAGATGGCATGCCCTGTCCCTTGCTGGCAGGTCGCAGATTGCGTGTTGCTGTGAGGATATCTGCTACACCAACAACATACTGGTGATGTGTAGAGAGCCGTCCTGCTAGCCTGGCTTCATGAAGACAAACAGGCGTGTTAACTGACCTCCTGTATCCCGCTGTTCTGGCTTAATAACAACACCCCCGTGATATTTGCAAAACTCATCTAAATCGCTTTTTTAAACTCCCTTCTACTTGTGCTGGTGCAGAAGGGGTCGGACCTACTCACAAGCCTTGCGGGGATTTGCTGGCTGTGGCTTTTGTTACAGTCCTGACACAAACCCAAACACTGCTGCGTTACTGGGAAAGTCCAGCTAGTATAAATCAAACTACTGCTGATACTGGTAGTAACTTCTTGTTAAGCTCTTGTTTAGAAAAACCTTATAAACTGTTGGTTGGTCTTTTTGAGTGAGGGCTTTTAAGCCAGAGGAATTGGCAGGCTGAGGAATTTCTAATTCCCAAACTATAGGAAATAGATAGATACTTTTAACTGCTCTGTGGTTTTTAGCTGTTTGGAAATTTACCTCAAGCTGTAATTACAGAATGTATGAAGTGCATGCTAGCAGTTGCACTTTAAACCTAAAGGCTTTAAAAAATATGTATCAGTATCTTAAATTACGAGGTTGCAAACTGCGTAGCTGGTCTGTATATGTAACTGTTCCAACAGACTAACACTTTTCTACAAGTGAGCTAACGAAAAACCTCATTGGCAGTATTTTATAGGAGACGTTGGAATCACTGGTGTGTTTCAAGATAATTAGATATTACTAGAGTTGAAGCCTTGGTGTCATTATGAAATGAAACAGCTCTCTCCCATCTCTGCTCTTCCCACTTTGTTTTTCCTGCACAAAAGCTTTCACTCCTGCTTCATCTTGTTATTTTGTTAGTACTTTTTCTTTCAGCTCAGTTGAGGTTGCAGTTTCTCAGAACGCATGCCTTTGGCACCCATCGCTGCGGGAAGAGAAGCAGCAGACTCTCATAGCGCTTGCTTACGGAATAGGAGGAGGAGGGACAATAGCTAGATGCTTTCCAAGGAAGAAATAGAAGGCTATTCCCACACATGTGGGATTTGTTTTTATGTACATTGTGGTTTAAAAAATAAAAACCAAACCAGGCGGTGGGAAGTAAGGGTAATTCTCAAAATGGTTTTTCCAGTGGGCATTTGATGTGTTTGCTGGAAATGCCGTTAAAATTAGAGAGCAAGACCGAGTATGCATATGGCATGGGTTTACAAGCCAGTGGATCTGTTGCAAAGTTGCACTTCAGATAGCTTGTTAGTAGGACTAATTAAAGCATCTGACTGTTTTCCCTCTTAAAAAACAAATTTCTGTAGGAAAAATTCTAGTATATCTGGGTGTATTTTATGACAACAAAGCACACATTGCAATTTATAAGCAGTCAAAAAATTCTCACTTCCACTTCGATAGGAAAAAAGAGTCTCTTGCATCTTGACTAAAGAATGTGCTTGGGAGTTTTAATTAGCAATAGCTTGAGTCAGTTTAAAGAAGATAGAATTCGTCCTGAATGAAACCAAGGATCTATGAAATAAATAAAACCCCTGAAAAGATGGAGATGACAATTTAAATAATTGAAAAGAACTGCCCACCTTGCTGCTTTCTTCTGTGTTTTCCTAAGTCTCTACTCCACTTTGGCCGTTTCCATAAGGCAGTGCTGTTTTAGTGCCTTTTATGATGCAGTTAAACCCATAAGTTAATATTAAATCCAGAACATAAATGAAACACTACATCGAGCCGCTTGAGGGGATGGGTGTTGATTGGGAGGGATAAAGAGGAGGCTATGCTATATGCTTTCAGATGTTTGCACAGGATAGAAATTGTAGGTCTTGTAATGTAAATTTAGTGGCATCTTTTTTTACTGCGCAGCATTTTGAGAAATGCCCATAATCAGTCCACTGTAAATGGTTGACGTGAACTCCGTTCAGCAAAGTGTTTTGCAGGCTCGGTATCGGAGTGATTAGATTAATCCCAGAATACGTTAGTCCTGAAAGCGGGATCTGGGTTCCCGAATCATTTTCATATTTGCAAAAATTTTGCCCTTCCTCGGACCTGAAAGGCGATGCTGGGAGTTACTCAGCAGACAAGCGCTGGTCAGGAAGATCCTACTGGTTCTGGGTGAACACCTCTTGGTTGCCGGAGATGCTCTGCAGGGCTAGGAGTGCTCGTGGAGGTGTTTCTGCCGCTGGCCTCTTCTCGGCCCTGGCAGTGTGGGTGGAAGTGACTGCTGCTCTGTCCCCGAGGGTCCCCCTTGTGCTCCTCGCCACGCCAGAAGTTGGCTGAGGTGGTGGGATTTAACTTGGCTAACTTTGCCTTAGGTGGATTAGGGAGACTTGCGTAATCCCCTTATGACAGACCTTGTCGCTGGGAAGCCGGGAGTGGTAACAGACACCCGGGCTGTAGTGGAAGGGGACAGAAATGAACCTCATTGCCTAGCTCTCTGCAAAGTGAAACTCTCCGTTGGCATCCTAGGAAGCTGTTGATACAGTAAATACGCTGATTTTTGCTGATGTTTAGTAACCATATGGCAGGGGAATACCTGTTTTCTCTGCATGTCTGTTTTTAGGCAGGCTGTGAAAAGATGGTCTGTGAGGGTGCGTTTCAGACTGGTGAACTGAACTGAAGGCAGCTAAAGCCCAGCCCCTTAAGCTTTCCTGGTTTTGTCAGATTACTGATACGGACAACCTCTGGGATGATTCGTTTTCAAGGTCCGGTAAGGCGCATGGGGCTCAAAATATGGTTACTGTGTGACCTATGCTGTGCTGATATGGTTCAGTAATTAAGGATATGAAGAGTGATGGTCAGAGTCTCTGAGGTTTTTAAAAATTGTTTGCTTTATTATGCACAATTTTAGTTTCTTACGAGGACTGGTGTGTCAATCACTAAGAACCTTAGCTGCCTATTAAATCACCTGCAGATGCAGTTTGGTGTTCTTTCAGTAGCTTAAACCCCAGCAAATACTGGAAGAATTTGTCTGCTGCAGAGGCCCAGGCGGTAGGGAGAGGACCTCAGCAGATGCTCCCTGTTTACAGTTCCCTCCACTACTCCAGTGTTTGGTTTTGCTTGAGTTTGTAGGTGGGAAAATAATTTGTGGTCTTTACAGCGTCTGTTGCTTTTCCCGCTTTGTTATCCAACACATGTAGATGGCAATAGTAATTTGGAAATTATTTTATTAAGCTCGTGGGAGATTAATGTTAAAATTGAAAGTTAATTTGGGAAGCTGTTGGATTGCCCATCTTGTAGAGAGTCAGTGTTGCTTTTAAAATAAATATGAAAAGCAAAACAGAAAGAACAAAAGGCAACCAACCAGCCAGCTGGTTGTGAGGGGGGAAGGGGGATTGGGCTGTTTGTGTCTTTCCTATAGCTTAGTCACAGCCTTGTTCGAGATCGCTTCAGGACCAAGTAGGTTGCAGATGGGAGGGGGTAAAGCTTTGTGTAGGTCATGGCATTTCAGAGGGGTCAGCATTTCCTGCCATAATTCATTTTTATTTTACAGCTGCAAAAACCATACTGTCTTTTTCTTAGTTAAATACCTTGGGAAGCTTCAAACAAGTTTTTCTCTCTTTTCCTGTGCAGTGTTAGCTTTCCTCTCGGGGTTGGAGGGATGGATACAGTTAGGACTCTTTAAGTGTTGATGTTTCCAAGAAGCTAAAATACCTCAGGTTCCTCCTTCACTTTCTTCCCCAAAGACAATTACAAATCTGAAATTCTACAACATTTATTTTTTTGCCTTTGATCCCCACACCCCCTGAATGGTAGCAGCAACTAACACTGCCCTGTAGGAATATTCCATCCAAAGAAAATTCAGATACAAGAGTCTTCTGTAGTGCTACAGGGGTACATTGCAAGTATCCCATCTGAGTGTGTGTATCAAATCAATAAACTCTTAAACCAGCAGTGATTAATCTTAAAGCACGGAGTTTGTGAAGGCAAAAGTCATCTGTGTGCTCGTTGCTTACATCTGCCCACTGTCCACAGACGTCCTAAATAATTCACATTTTCATCATTCTGAACACACAGCTTCCTTCAAAAAATCCTGCCAAAGAATAAATCGTAGTGCATGAGCACGGTATGGGGTTTTTTTGCGTGTGGTTAACATCCATTGTTTTAACTTCTCTTCAGGGGTGTTGCCAGTAGCACTTCCTGTGCAAAGGAATATATATGCCTGAGGCAGAGGAAGCTCTTTGGGATGGCTGAGCAGAATTTTTAACCCAGTCAGTTGGGTTAACAGTTGGGTTTTAACAGTTGGAGCAGAAGCTATGGGTAGCACCCTGATGAGAGAAATTAGAACGTGCATGCCTGCATAATTTCTCCTGTGAAATGAAGAGTGAAGAAGAGCCAGAGGAGAGTGGAAGTGTAACACAACTCCAGAACAACAAAAGCAGGAAGTATTTCAATTAAAACTTACTCCTCTGGTTAGTATAATAGTGCATGTTGGCACCCAAAAGCAACACCTAGCTGCTATCCTGCAGGACCGTGTTCTGGTGCTCAGCTGTGGGGGGCAGGCAGGGAAGGGCCAGGGCACGGTCCTGTCCTGGGCATCGGTTGTGTTGGGCTGTCTTCCTCCATGCTGCCAAATCTGCCCACACGGTGGGCCTGTCACCTAGTCTGCATCAGAATCCTAGTGCAGAGATGTGAAACTTGTCCTGTCTCCTCCCAGTATGGCTCTTGGTTCCAGGTCTGCACTTAGAGCAACAGAGAGTTGTGCAGGTGTATGTGTTGGGTAACTCACGTGTACGGTCAGGTGTGTGTGCTTGCCCACGTACCTGTCTGTGCGCAGTATAAAGCAGAAATAACATTTCATTCGTACGTGATTATCTTTGAATTGATTGCCAGAGGGTGCAGTAAGGTTCGTACTCCAGAATAACAACGTCTTGGATATATGTCAACTAGTTTGAGAACCCTGAGTTGCCCATGAGTTGTGCTACAAAGTCAAGTAAGGTGTGATCAAACTAAGAAAGAAATGTAGTGCATGGTGTTCCTTGGTACTTCATCTGCACAAAAGCTCTGGCTTTTCACCAAAATGGCTTGAGTCTAGCAGAGCTGTGTTCCTCGCGGTGCTCTTCAGTGATGTTACGGTGGGAAGTCCTCCTTGTGGTTACAACTTCTGCAGCCATAATTTATTTTTTATGATGCATCACTATCTCTGTCAGGTAAACGTAACTGTCACTATAATCCACTCAATGTAGTGGCTTCTCGTCTCTATAATTCTGTTCTGTCTGTGAAATTCTGACGGAACCAGCTTACCAGGCTTGAAAACAGGGTGTGGTGCAGATAGCACTTTGTTTTAAAACATACTCAGAGAAAGTGTAAGAGACTACTCTCTTTTTCTTTTCCACAAATGTTAAGATGTCCTGAAGTACAGGACAAAGACCCACTTGCTTCGTGCTATTTACTGTAATAAAACCAGAAAACTAATGCTCTTATGCATTGCAGAGAACTCTCTCCATGCATCCTAAGTACGTTTTGGGTGTTGGTGTGCTTCAGTATGACTGTAAAACCAAACAAAATACCTCTCCGTAGTGTGTCATGGTATAACTTAGTTAGCCAGCAACTAAGACCCACACAGCATCTCACTCACTCCCCCTTCCTGGGATGGGGGGGAGAGTCAGAAGAATGAAAATGAGAAAACTCGTGGGTTGAGATAAGGACAGTTTAATAAGTAAAGCAAAAGCCATGTGCACAAGCAAAGCAAACCAAGGAATTCATTCCCCACTTCCCATGGGCAGGCAGGGGTTCAGCCATCCCCAGGAAAGCAGCGCTCCGTCACGTATAATGGTTATTTGGGAAGTAAAATCCCATCACTCAGAACGTTCCACCTTTCCTCCTTCTCCCCCCAGCTGTATATGCTGAGCATACCGCCGTATGGTATGGGATGTCCCTTGGGTCAATTGGGGTCAGCTGTCCTGGCTGTGCCCTGTCCCAAGTCCTTGTGTACCCCCAGCCAGCTCAGTGGTGGGGTGGGGTGAGGCGCAGCAAAGGCCTTGGCCCTGTGCAAGCCCTGCTCAGCCCTAACGAGAACATCCCTGGGCTGTCAACGCTGTTTCCAGCACCAGTCCAAAACAGCCCCCTGTACCAGCTACTGTGAAGAAAATTATCCCAGCCCAAACCAGGCTTATTACAGTGTAATTTCCTTCTAAAAACAACTCTCCTTTTAAGGACTCTTATCTGAAGTAACTAATGAATGTAAAGGCATTAAATAATAAAATACTGTTATGATGCCAAAAATAACTTCTTGGTCTCTTTGATCTTCATTTTGGCTAAAGATATAAAATTCCACTAGAGACACTTGTAAACAGACTCCATTAATCCAAACAAATTGTTTTGAAAACCAGCAACTATAATAGATGACGATTAAGATAGTGAATAACCTTGAGTTTTAATTTTCCATGCAGCTTGAGTTAACTCCGCGTTAATTGAAGTCACGCCTCCAAGTCATGTTTTACTGTGCTGAATTCTGCGTGTGGCTACCTCTGTCTTGGCTGTAATTAATCATTCCCTTATTTCTTGGCAGCAGCCATTATTGGGCAGGGAAATAGAGTTCCAGGTGTAGTCCTGAGCCTTTACGGGTTCTGCCTGCTGTGGCTCTGTGTAGCACCGGCGGGCCCAGCAGCGTGGAGTCTTGCGGCAGATGACTACGTCTGTAGTATTTCCAGCTGGTGTGCTGATGGGAACTTTGTCTTGTAGTCTTTAAGTGCTCCTTCTATCACTGGAAAATGTTCAAATTCATTTTTTCTACACGTGCATTGTTCAGTAACATTCCGTGCATGTGTAATGTAAGTTCTGTGTGTCTGCGTGCTGCTTAATTTGTGTTGCCATAAAGCTTTACGTGACTACCGAAGAATAAGAAGGATCCCATTTCAGGAGATGCAGGCATATGTTATTTATGTGTAGAAGAAGAAGTAAATCTGGTTCTAACAACACATGATTATTTTATGTGCTGCTAAAGAATGCATCAGTTGATGTAATGATCTCAATCAGGAGCGTCAGTGGCGTTCATGGAGAACTGCAGTGTCTGTGGCTTGGCCCTTTGTGCGCTTTGGGGACCTCATTTCTGATTGCCTCGTTCCCTCAAAGTTCCCTTATGGGGCAGGGAATTAACTCCCATAAAGCGGAAGCCTGGGAGCCGCTGGGCCCGCTAATGACGGGCAGTATGGATTTGTGCTGTGCCATACGTGAATTTCTCCCCAGGGATAGACCCCCGGTGGTATCCCAGCGCGTCTTGTGCCGGTAAGTGCCCTCAGACAGTGTGGTGCCACTGGTGGCACGCAGCGCATGCGTGCACTCAATCCTGCAGTACTAAAAGCGTTGCTCTGGGGCATGTTTTGTGCCCTGTGGATGTACCAGTCTGTTTGGCTAGTCCAGAGGAGCAGAGGCAGAAAGGGGCTGTGCTGATCGGTTCCCCACAGTGTAGCCCGCAAGGGAAGTCAGGAGTTTGCCAGACATGATAGGAACCCTTGGGGCAGACTCTCAGGTCTTCCTGTAAGCTGGTTCACCAAATTCCAGTGGAAAAATAATTTGTGTTTAGTTCTAGAGTTTGATTGTCGTGGTTTTGCCTGTTTTCCACGTGTCTGCTGTTTTTGAGTGCTGTGTTAATGGTTGAGCAGTGGAGGCTAATTTGGTATGTGTGACTGGCAGTGGGACAGAGAGGGAACTTGGTTGTTGGAGTGCTCAGCGTGTCCTTTGCCTGTACCTCTCACCTGAATTCAGTTCTTGCAGTGGGGTAGCTGTAAGAAGGTTTAAGTGCCAACAGGTTGAATAGCAGTGAAGAACAGAACTGGACACGGCTGAGCAGCCGCAGGCAGAGGAGGCAGTGCCCCAGTGAGGGATGGAAGGGGTGGTTTGCAATGTGCACCCTGTCTTGTAAGCTTCCAAGGAAAAGCAAGAAAGCAACTGTAGGAGGTAAGAAATTACCTAGCAGTGTCAAAATAAATGGTGAAAACAGCATTTATCAGCATGAATGTTGCAGCTGCGTTGTTCAGAACATCCTTGTGGTATCCGAGATGTGCACAAGCAGGGCTTGGTGCCAGTGTGGCAGTAACGGGGGAGGAAGGGGATGGCACCTTGCGTTTTTGTAGGAGATCTTACGGGGGTGTGTGTTTTATTTTAGTTTTTAGCTTAAGCATTTGTAAGGCTCCGTCTGTAGGTGTCAGGAGGAGAAGCTTCTCCAAATGTTGATTTAGAACAGCTAAATCGGGTGCCTTCCTGCAAAGGGAGACCTAGGCACTGTGTCAGAGGAGTGTTCCCCTTTGTGTTACCTACAGAGCCGTGCTGATGGCCACCACAAGTTGCCAGGCTTTATGGCTATTCCCCTAACCGTGTGTGTGGGAAATTCCAATAAATGCTCAGTGGAAAGTAGTGTAAATATTTTATTCCTCTCTCTCTGAGAGAAAGAAGCTCGTGTTGTTCGTAACACTGCAGTATTGAAGAACATAAAGCAGATGGGTTGCGTTCTGTCCCTACACCCCCTCTGTTAGATACAGCTTTCGGGTCCTTTAATCTGTTTTGTTGACACCTGTATGCAACTTCCAGTTATTAACATTTGATTTATTTAAGTGTGTGCAGTGGGGAAGCGTTAGGTTCCACATCTCATCTAAGGGCTTGCTCTTAATAAATTGCTCTCTTCTGATGGTCCCTCAGAGCTGTAAGGAAAGATGCAGTTGTATTTGGTAACTAGAAACAATGGATTAAAACCCCCAAACTAGCTATTACTGTAACGGGCATTGCAGGAAAGAGATGAACTGAATGTAGCTACGCTGAGGCTGGATTTAAAGGGTTGTGTCTGTTTCTTCTAAATACGTTGTTAGTCAAAACGATTATGTGTTTGTGATATTACAGAAGCACAGAAATCTGTGGCACTGTGTGCAGGTATTTTTATTTCCGCTGTAATCGTAGGCCATCTAAGCCCAACTTACTGGCTGCGGGAAGCACGTGTAGTACAGTAACTGTCAGACGGGCTAACTGTCTGTCAATCACTTTCTTCTGAGCCACCACCGCTGCGTGTGTACTGCTTTTTTCTTGCTGTGGGGAGAGAGCGCATATTGAGTTTACGTATCCTCTCTAAGCAGTAAAAGAAGCAGTTTTTCTAGCTCCAGTGCTGGCACAGTTGCCATCCACTCTTTAAAAGCCTGGTCTTGAGTACAGACTGATGCCTGGCCCTCCCTCGCTGCTGCCAAGGGGCTGAGGGGGAACCGTTGGCTGAAAACCTTCTGGTGAAATTTCAGAGTGTACAGCTGTGTTTGCAGCTGAAGACTGAACCATTTCTGTGCTGCGCTGGCGTCAAGATACAGAGGGTGGCTTCCAGTGAGAATTGAAGGCGCTTGCGGTTAGATTTGCTTCCTCTCTTTCGGCAAATGCAGTGCAATGTTGACCTGTGGCATAAGAAACTCGCGTGAAGCTAAACCTTACCCGGTGTTGTGAATCTGGGATTTTTTGATTGGATGCTGCCCTTAAACTGCCCCGTAACTCAACAGGTAACTAGGACCTTAAAAAGCACGTTTGAGTGGAGTAGTTGCTATTTCATTCTCCTGTGGGTTTTCCCTGACTTTGTTCTTTTTTTCCCCCTTTCTTAGTCTTCATGAAGAAATCATTGACTTCTACAAGTATATGTCGCCCAGACGTGAAGAAGAGAGAATGCGGATGGAAGTGGTGAACAGGATAGAAAACGTTATAAAAGAGCTCTGGCCTAATGCAGATGTGAGTAGGACAGTGTTCTGTCTGTTAACATATAAAAGCAACGTTTTGTGCCTGTTTACTTCGGGAAGCATTGAATAATGAAAATACTGTTTTCTGCATTTAAAGAACCCAAAAGGATTTCTGGTCAAATAAAAGAGAAGATCTTTATTGCTAGAATAATATAGGTCAACGTTTTCTGTCACACATAGGAGCAAAGACAAGCTAGACCTACTGTAGTCAAAGAAAGGGCATAAGGTGTGGCAACATTTCGTCTCATTAATATTTATTTATTAAGATTAATGGGAACATATCAGGCATGCATGCACACTTTGAAAGTATTGTGTTAAAACAAATCTTCTGGGTCTCGTAGCTTTGCTAGTAGCAGGGCTTCTAAGCTCTTAAGTAGGCGTATGCAGGTGGAATGCCAGCAGTGCCACATTACATAGACTGTGCTCTTTTTAATGGACAGTTAAACTAAACTGACATCTTACAAATTTAAAGGAAGCACGTGTTTTGCGCAGGAGCAAACACGGCTGTAAATCTGTGTATCCAGCTTAAAATCTGTAATGCCGCTTTCCACTGAAGATGGTTTTTTGCTAGTACTTCATTCAGTGGAAACGAGCTTCTCCTGTGCAGATCCATGCTTTTCCAATAAAGGTTGGATTAAAGAGAAGCCAGAGAAGTTGCTTTTACAATTCAGGATGGTTTTATGGGGACACAGTTGGAATTTTAGCATAATTGAATCTAGTTTAATTGTATCCCTCTACTAAGATGGTGTTCATTTCCAGAGTACAGATTTGTAGCTGTAATCCTCTATCTGTAGATAATGGTAGCTGAAAATAAGGACTTGCTAGCTGGAATAGCAAACCGAATTCAAACGGCAGAGCCTTTAGTATAAGGAATGCTCTTTGATCCTGCCACGGTAAAAAGTAGTGTTTTGACAGGAGTGACTTAAACCCACTGTTCATTTCAGATCCTCTTAACCTGGTTTTTAGAATGTGTTTTTAGAAACTGGTAGAATATGAGAGAATATGAATTCTGTATAAGCTATAGGTGTGTGGTTTGTGTGTAAAGTATACTCACATTTTCAAGGTGGTTGATGTTATGAACAACATATTGGTAACATGCAATGTGGAAGGAGCCCTCTCCGCTCAGTGATACCCCCTGCACGGTTGCGGGGAGTTGATGGGGTCTGTACTACGCATGTCTGGATTTTCTCTTTGAGCAAAACAAGTAACCTTGCCAGTGGAACTGCTGTGTGAGAGACTTCAGCGTATCTCCCAGGTGTTGTACAGCTCTCCTCTGACACAGAGAAACAGAGTTGTAGACCCTGATCAAGAGCAGGAGCAGTGGGCTGCCAGTCTGACAGGCAATAGTGTGGGCATGAAACGGTGTGTCTTACTACAATACACCCTGCCAAGGGCTTGTCACAGGGTATAGAACTGATTGCTTCGGCCTAGAGAAGATGCCACCATTTCCTGGACAAGTTGGTACCTAGTGTAATGAGGTGAATGGAGTTAGTACCAGCGCATCTGTCTCTGTTACCACTAGCACTTTGAATGGGGCACAGGAACTTTGTGCTCCCAGAGATCCTCTGTAGGACAGACTTTGTCTGAAAAAACTGTCTTGTGTATTAACAAAGATTTTTTAACATACATATATGTATGACTTTGGGGCCTTGAGAAAACAGTCTTTCTCTAAGCTGCTGAAACTGCTGGCCGTATTCCGTTTAAGAAGAGGAAGCAAATTAGAAGCCCTGCCACAAGTCACAGCTGACCACTGGGCTTAGCCGTAACAGGGCTGAGAGGAAGCGCACACCGTGCAGTTCAAAGCTGAAGTTTACTTTTCAATTTGTGCCAGTTAAAGCGGCCGTGACCATCGGTCTTTGCTGCTCTTGAAAACGTTGGAGAGCAAGAGCCTGGCAGTTCCTTTTCCTTAAGCCAGTAACTGCTCTTCGGAGCCTAACCCTGCATTTTGTCTGCTGTTGGTACATCGAGGGAGAATTTTTTTCTGCTTTGCCCTTCCATTTTCTGGAGGGAACTGAACGGTGACGACAGCACGCCTGGTCGTACTCTGGAAATTACTGTAATGTTATTTTTCTGATGTGTACTTTACAGATCTGCTGGGGAACTGAACTGCTGAACTCAACCGTGTTCAACTTTGACAGTCTTTTCTTGTAACTTTTCAGTCGTTTGAGTTAATCACTAACCTTTTGGAAATCTGTGTTGGTTTAGCTACTTGTAAGATTTAAGTTTTGAGTACATGCTCTGAGAAGGTGGAGTGTTATCTGGTCCAATGTCCTCAGCTTGAGCTGTAGTGTAAAGCGATAAGTTAATGTTTAAGCTGTTCATTTTGAGTCATAGATGCAGTGAATCCAGCTAAAATAAACTTGTTAAACATACCCATTTAGTTTGTAGTTTCTCACTGAACACGTAGGTAAGACATACTCTATAAAAACCAGATACCCAGAAAAGGAAAATCAGGCTTCACGAATCTAAATGTATAGAGCGTATGTGGAATGTGTCTGTGCACATGCTTTTTTTTCCCGTTCCAGTTAGGAAAAGGCTGAAAAAGCAGATGGAGGGGGAGTAGAACTAGGTATCCTAAACTGTTACTTTATTTATAGGAGTTAGCAATTGTGTCATTTGCTCTCTTACTCAAGGGAATGTGCTTAGAAGGAAACATTCCTAGTAAGTGAGAACTGTTCTTGGCATCAGTGAGGCTCTGACCATAAGAAAGGCTTTAATTACACTGAAACTGAACTACCCAAACATTAAACGAAAGCGCTTTAAGACCAAGTTTTTGACCAGTTGAATATGAAAATTTGCCCGTGGAACACATAAGTACTGTTACAGTGGAATTTAAGATACGCTTGTCGTGAAGTCCTCTGCTTCGTGTCTGGGTGTTATGTGGCCTCGTGGATCTGGAAAGAGGTAGTATTGCATACTTCACTCACTTCAGTTATGGAAATACTATGATGGAGAGTAGAAGTAGAAAGAGGAAATCTATCTGGTTTGACAAACCCCAGAGAATTCTCCTTAATGATGTAGAAGAAAGAGAAATTTAAGCTGCCTACGGATAGATTTGTTTTGTTTTGATGGAGGGATTTTGGTGGCAAGGACCTTCCAAGCTTTTGTGGCTTCTCAAGTTCTGTTGTGCATAGTGAGGACATATTTGGATACATAACCGTAATTAAGGCTCCTTTAGGAACTTTGCAGTTTAATGTGACCAAGGTCACAGAAATGTAGGATAAGTAGTACCAAGAACATACAGGGGTAGGAGTCCATTGCAGTACTGTGAAGTCTTCTCTTATGAATGCAAATACGTATCTCCGTCCACATAGAATAAAAACCATAATGGCAGTGCTGGCACACCACAAAAACTATTGCTCACACCTCTCAAGTCATAAGTGTCTTGTAGTTGGGATATTTTAAATATGTGCATGGCTGCAGAGCTTCAGCAGTTTAAATTCGAATTTGATAATAAATCAAAATCCTTTCAAATTCCTGCTCCTATTTCCCCACCCTTCCATCTTTCAGATTTGTTGAGGGAGAGGTGGAAGTGTGGGTGTGGGTTTCTTTTATAGTAATTCAGTGTTTCTCATAGTCCAAGCTAGCGTACAACAGCAGATGTTGCCTCATTCCTTTCGGTAAAGGTCATATATGTTGTATCAGTAAGTTGATGAGTGCTTTCAGGGTTGTTTATTCAGTAAAGGCTCTCGTTGCAGTTCAGCTGGAAACACTGTTTTGTTTGATAATGGAAAAGCACATTTAGGTTTTTCTGAATCCATCGGTGGTGGTTTTATCGTGCAAAAGCACTTTTCACATGTTCTTGGTAGTCAAATAAATCCTGGTTTGACTGAACCCAAACGGTTTCACAGAGGATGCTTTTATTATTAACCTGGATTAAAAATAGCAATTATTAGTACACTCTTAGCCATGTCATGCCTTTATGCTGTTGTCAGGGGCTAGTACAGTATTGGTGCTAGTTCTGTGGCATCTCTTGCAGTCTCTTCTACTTGAGAGGCTACGAACTTCCAACATGACGTGTACTGCCAGCATGTGCTCTTTGTTGGGGCTGGGGATGAGGGGGTAAAAGAGTGAAGTGGTGGAAGCACTCCTACTGCTTCTTAGTCTGCTAAAGTATCCAGACACTTGCAAAACATCATCTTTTCTTGTCTTTCCCTTCTTATCCCGAAGGGGGAAAACAAAAAGTGGGTCACTTGACGTACACATAGGTGGCAATCAAGCTAGTGCATGAGGCTCATTAAAGCAGAATATGCAGGTCTGTAAGGTGGCTCCAGGAAACACATCAGAAGGCTGCCTGGTTGAAAATTAGTCCGAATGGGTAGATATTTTTACTTTGAAGTCTCAGCAGTCCTCCTTTGAGACTCGGGCGCATGAGTCAACCTCCCTGCGAGGCTCGGCTAACTTAATGAGAGCGTGTAGAGCGTGGTTTCGGACAGTTTACAGTGGAAACCTGATGATTTAAACCTCCAGTGCCAGTAAAAATCCAGCATAATGAACTGAATCTGTGGGATGTGAAACCTTCTGAAACTTTATTTTGGTGGTGTTTAGGCAGAAATAAACAGTTGTGCTGCTTGCTCTGTAATTCAGGAAGAAAATGGATTGTGATTTAATTTTTTTTAAGTATGCAAAGCTACAGAGATACATTGAACGGAAACTTAGAAAATGTGTTTAAAATGTGACAGGTATACTTTGAGATGTGAAAGCAGAAATGAATAGAACTGATGCTAGTGTTGTTATGTACTGCCATTCTGAAGTGGTTTAAAATCTTTTGGTTCATGTGGCTTTGCCCAGTTTGGTCATGGTGACAATTTTTACGTTACACAGAAGGTTTTGTAATAGAGAAGTCAAAGTTACTGATGTTTTGTGGGTAAAACCAATGAAGATTAGCCGTTTATACTACACTGAAGATACAAATGCTTTAACAGAAACGAGCAGTGCTGTTCAGTGTGCCTGTTAGCAGTACCAAAATCGGCCAATGGAGGGTAGCAACAACCAGCCTTTACAAACAGCTAGAGGGAACTTGTTTGTCTTTGGAAGCCTGAAGATTTGTTTTCATATATCCTGTTCTTGTGTTTCAGGTGCAGATATTTGGAAGCTTTAAAACTGGTTTATATTTACCTACAAGGTTAGTACGTTTACAGTGTAGATTCCGTCTAAGAGAAAGGATATCCTCTTGAACCTGTACCCCTGTAGTGATTGATCGGATCTCCCAATAGCCGTTACTTGTGTGTACACTTGTTACGTTAAGAAAGCTTAAGCTGTCAGTACTCTGCAGAGTGTACAGAGATACAGTAATTAAGACTATTCGTTTTAGTACATATGTCTGTAGCTTTTGCATGTATGGGTAAAAGATCTGAATTACCATGTTGTCAAAAAAGGGTTATTTTGTGCTTGGGCTTCATTAAATGACTGGACCAAAATAAGAGGTTGGCCTTAAAAGAAAAGCTAAATTTTATCTCCACAGACGATTAAACTGAAACATTGAACGTCACCTTGTTAATGATAATGTCAGCACTGAAGAGGAAAGATTACATACAGTATTAGGGTTTTCTTCCCATCATCTTTTGTAAGATTTGTACATCGGTTAACATCTACCTTTTCCCAATTTACTACTAGTTTTCATAAAGCAAAGTCATTACTCAGGGACACTAATGTCTTCTGTGTAGAAATTGTGAGTATTTTTGACAATTAAATAGAATGAAAGGCTTAAATGGCTGCAGGGGAGAAAAACATGTAAATAGTGTGAGGTTAAGACTTGAGTTTTGTACTTTGGGAACATGAGGAGTTAGTATCTGGGACTGACTGCCAGTGATGGATAGCCGAGCTGTCGTTTCATCTCTTTCTGGAAAAGAAAGTCTCTGACAGATGCTCTGGTATCTGCTGTAGTCTAAGGAGTGGCAGGAAAGCTGAATTGCCCAGTTTCTGCTTGGAAGGTCAGAAGTAAGGGGTACAAATACACACTCCTTCACATTTGGCCTCATTCTTGGCTTTTTTTTTTCATTTATTTTAAATAGGCTTGATTAAATGTGATTGGATGCTGCTAATGCAAGAGAGATTCCCATCCACGTGACTGACAGCAATAGTTCTTCACTGTATTTGCTTGATTGTTTTGAAACTGATGTAACAAAGCCGCTGTGCTGTCTGTTTGATTTCATGTCCTGCCTTTTCCTCTGTGTTTGCTTCTGCTGAGTTTGGGGGGGAGAACAAACGCAGATACTTTAAAAAGTGCCTAAACCCCCAAAAGCCTTCCTGTGGCCCTACTTGCCACGCTTTCCAAATAACCAGCATTTTCGTGTTGGTGACTGATTCGCTGCTGCCTTCTGGCAACGCTTCCCTTGCCCTAGGTTTTCCCTCCCTGTCAGTAGCTGTATGGTTCATTCGGATTTCAGGTTCTGCATTCAGAAAGACCTACAGTGTGGTTTTAATTCTGTTACTCTGTGTTAGAGCTTGCCTAATACCCTTTTACTCCAGCTGATACGGAAGGCTTGGGCACACGGTGTTTAGCTGCTGGATCTCTGTGCTCACGGGGATGACAGGGCTGCTTTTTCTCTCTTGGTGTCCATCAGAGAAATGTCTCCCGTTGTTAACTGTTGGCATCAGTAGCAGGTTTAGCCCTAATTTTGAGGTGTCCAGCAGCATTGCCTGCTCTCCAAGCAGGGTTTGAATGCAGTTTGCTGGAGCTGGCAGAGTGCTGCCCGTCCGTGTCAGCTAAACGGTGTGCAGCTGAACCCCTCCGGAACCTGCCTGCTGCTGGCGCTGCTTGTCCGCACAACATACTTCATCTCGTGCGCCTGTAGGCTCTTGGAGATTGTCACAGCAGTGCTGTCTGTCAGTCGGCAGACCTGTAGAATTGAGGGGAGTGTTCCTGAATTTCTGGGTGTTTCCTGTTCCGCAGTTCTCCCTATCACTGACGTGGCCTGCTAGTGTAACTGTACTGCACTCCGTGCTGGCCTCCGTTGTGTTCCCAGTCAAGCAGGGGAAATGGAACAAGCTGGGGAGCAGAGAGGAAAAAGCTCAGGATCTCACAGTCGCCTTCCTGGGCTTCAGTTGGGACACTGGTCACCTTTGGAATCTGAGTTCAGGCTTTGAACGAGGGTGTCAGCTCCCTGTGCAGTCAAATGAACGTGTGTGTGCACGGGGAGGAAGTGTGGCGGGATAGAGATACCTCTTCAAGGACCTGAGTAAATGAGTGAAGTTAATTAGATGGTTTGATCTTATTTAACAGCTCCTTGCTTCCTGAAGTCAAAGTTGTGACATTTTCCTCTCTCCTTGCCTTCTCCCTGTTCTTGGCACTGCAGGCCAGCTGCGTACCGTGTGCCCGCTGGCGCTCTGCTCGCCCAGCCAGCCAGCGTGGAGACGCGGAGAGCCAGGGAATCGCCCCAGAATGTTTTGGGGGTTTTTAAGCGGGGAGGGAGGGGCAGCTGGGGGTTGTCTTCTGCCAGGCCCGTTAATGTGTTGAATTGATTGGCCGTGAATTAGACAACACCAGACCTAGAGCAAAGGAGGTGACCGTGCACCTGGGAGTAGAAGATGGGGATCAGGACTTCCCCTTTCAGTGATGGGCTGTTAAATTGGTGTTACTGGTTGATACAGCCCCAAGGTGGTGATCCCCAAGAAGTTAATTTCTTGCTCTGAACCTGGAGAAGCTGCTCCCTCTCTGCAGACACTGTGGCCTGAGGAGACTGATCTTGTGCTCTGCAGCCTGACTGATTTGTGTATCTGTCCCCTCCCTTGGTAACCTGAAATGTTCTGTATTTCCCCGAGTGTCAGAGTTCATCCCCAGCCCTTTCCTCAGAAAATTAAGACTAAATGATTTGGTTAGGCTACATTCTGTCAGCTTTATTCTAGTTATGTGTGGATGTCAGCTGTTTGTCTTTAAAGTGTATTGGTGTTTTAATTTGAATAAATCCTGTATTTTCTTTCCATTTCAGCGATATTGATTTAGTTGTGTTTGGAAAATGGGAGACATTACCTCTTTGGACCCTGGAAGAAGCTCTTAGAAAGCACAATGTAGCAGATGAAAACTCAGTAAAGGTTTTAGATAAAGCAACTGTAAGTTTGGGGGAAGAGGGTATTTCCTTGTTCTAAGCTCGGTTTCCAATCAAAGAAGGAACTTGGTTAAAAGGATGAATTTTCATAAGTAGAATCTGTTACATACAAATTTGAAGTGGAACCAATGGAACCTTATTATTTAGTAAGGTTTTTATTACCGACAAAATAATTGATGGTGCTCCTACAGAACCATTTCTTCTGTTGGGGCAGATCATCGGGTTTTCCGTACTGCACCACTTGCACTTTTACACGCTTGATTTTAAGTGAGATTATACTAGTCGCTGCTGTGAATTAACGTGATTAGGCTTGTGAATTTCTGGACTGAGTTTGTACATAAGTATTTATTTTTCCTTATTGCAAGTAAGCAGTAATACACAACACACTTTCACACAGACGTGGTCAGTACAGCCTTGCATCAGCATGTAATGGTACGTCTGGCAGAGGAGAGGATTGATTCCATTGTAACTTCCTACCTTGCGCTAATTGTAAGAGTATGTAAGAGTATGTAAGAGTGGGGTTTAAACAGGTGCCAAAACAGATGGCTATTAGTAGAGAGGTAATTTGGAGACGCCTGAGGTGGAGATAGGTCAGCGCTCTCCCTATCTTGTGCTGCTTGTTTGAAGGTAATTTTGATGTGAAATCATGACCCGCAATGACACGAGTGTGTCTTTTCTGTGGTGTCTGTGCCCATTTATCTTTATTTCTCAGAGTTTGTCTCCCTCTGGTGTTGGTTTTTCCCACTAGAGCTTGGCTTCTGCACCAGGAGCTGAGTGAAACCGATTTAAAATCAGGCACTTTGGAGGTGAAGTGTTAAGTTCTGTTAAACAGGATGGTAAACTGAAAATAAGCTTTATGAGTTAGAAAAGCAAAGTCTGCATAATCAGATTGGCAAGGAAAACCTTGGAGTCCTGTTTTCTCTGTCAGCCTCCTCTACAAATTCATAAAACGTTTCGGTTTGACTGATGCATGTAAGTATGAATGAAACCAAATGTCTGTTGGAAACCTGTATTGACTTAATCTGTCTTTCTTTTGCAGGTACCTATTATTAAACTGACCGATTCCTTCACTGAAGTAAAAGTTGATATAAGCTTTAACGTACAGAACGGGGTGAAAGCAGCCCAGCTCATCAAAGACTTTATCAAGGTTAGGCAGCACTGCAACTCCAGAGCTGAATATTCGATGACTTAATTTGATCTTCTGTTTTACTTTGACTGCACCCTTACTGGAGATACGCTTTCTGTCTCTGTTATTTTCTGTTGTCTGATACTGTGTGACACTCTTAGGTTTAGATATATTGTCCTAAAAGGCATGGAGATAGTAAAATGTACAGACAGTGTGGAGGAGTTATAATGGTGCAGTGACAAAGGAAAATGTACTAATGCCCACCTTAAGTGTTCTGCTTCTCTAACCGATTCCTTGAACTTAAAATCAGTAATAACCACACATTCCGGAGAACGTAGGAATAATCTTGTTCTAGAATGAATATTGTGTCAGCATACAAATGCTGGTTAAGCAAAATAAATTAAATTTAGCAAGTTACTGTTCAGGGATTCACCAGTATCTGTGTCAGATGCATTACAGTTGGTTTTGTTTAATATATGGGATCGTTTTGTTACGATTCATGTACTTTTGTGTTTAAAGCTTTGAAGTATCATTGCACTGCGTTCCTTCCCTTCCCTGATTCAGTGCATTGCACCCTCACAGTAAGTGTCTCATAAAAGCAGCAGACGCTTTTTCTTGGATTTTCCTGTTCTGTGAGGGGGATGAAGTGCAGTTCACTCTCACTTAAGTGCTTGGGTATTACTGTTCTACTGCTCACTGCTTTGGTTTTTTAACCAAACTAATGAACAGCAGGAAAAGCTAAGTATTTCAATAGCTAGACAAGTAAAACTCCTTCAGAAAATTTCATAAATCTGAATAAAGCAAGCACTTAACTTTCTATCATAAGGGTGAGAAATTGTGTACATCTGCTTTAGTAACGTCATGGAGTTGCAAGAAGTCTAAATTTTGAGGGATTTTCAATTACCGATGAGTTGGATGTATGACCTTCAGCTTGTGAATTGTCAGTTTCTTCATGCATGTTGAGTACCAAGTGTGCAAGCAGCTGTGTTTGCTTCTACACTGTCTGTTTCTTTACCCTGTGGAAGGACACAGGACAAAAATCTGTCCTTAGTATCAGTAGAACAGTCCGAGTTCCTGTCTGGGTAGCCTCACTTGTGTGCGTATATAAACCTTCTGTGTAAACCTGGTGCTGGTGAGGGCACTTGCACCCGCCATCGGAGTGAGAGGGTGGGGTGGGTCCAGAGACCTCGCTGCTCTCAGCCTCTGTCTGATGAACAGTCAGTTGTGTTGGCCAACAGTTGGCTGCTAAATCAAGACCAATAGTTCTGTGAAACATGGCTCCTTGATGGGGAAGGGAGATTCCCAGATTCTGTCGTAAGGAATTTGGTAGGTGATGTCCTGTGTGTTGTCGCGGTGCCTTGTGGTGGATAGACAGTCCGTGCTGGGTTTCTGCTGCAACACTGGGGGTGTATTTCTGTTACGCTCCACAGAGAAATTTATTTTTAGGTAAGTCCATGAAGCCCTGAATACTTGCCCAAAATTGGCTGTGTGGTTCTTAATTTCAGGATTCAGACTACCTCCAGGTGGTCTTCCCTTGAGAATCTGAAGGCATTTTTGTGTGCTTAAAAAAATGTGTTAGCGTGTTCTGTCGCCCAGGTTATTTGTAACCCTTGGGAGAAGGTGGCTTTGGCTTTGGGTAAAGGGGAGAGCAGGCTGTGCCCCCGGAGAGGGAGCAGGCTGCCTGTGGCAGGGGGACAGGCATGGAGCAGGGGTCTTGCCCGCTGGGGTGCAGCCCTGTGGTACCCCAGCCTGAGGAGCAGAGCAGGTCTGGTGACAGCTGTCGGGGTCAGCTCACAGCCCGGCCAGCAGCTGACAGACAGGTCCCCAGCGAGGAGGTTGAGGCTGAGGACGCCGTGTCAGCAGTGCGGGTCGGGGTCAGCACTGATGTGCAGCAGCAGGCTCAGGCAGGCACCAAGGGGAACAGCTGAGATGGAACGCGGCTCCTGGGGGGACTCCCGCCAAGGCTTCCCACACGGCGCTTTCCCACGCGGCTGTTCTGGCAGCCCGAGCCAAGGCCGTGCGGCTGTGCCGCACCAGAGCTGGCCTTGGGCACGGGCGCCTGAGCCTGGTGTGCCAAGGGAGAGGTGGCACTCGGCCCTGACACGCAGTGGGTGGCGGCTGCGCTGCTGGGGAGGGTCGTTTGTTTAACTCGGAGAAATCGGGATGTGTTTGCCAAGTGACTCCATCGGTGTTCTCTCCAAAATGCGCGCTAACTCTGAATACCTACCCGAGGTGTCGCGTTCAGAATTACCCTGGGAAATGCCTGTTTCTCTTCATCCGGTTTCTGTAGGAATTCTGGGGCAGCTGAAGCCTCAATTAAGGATTTGCAGTTTCCTGAGAAAAACCCCGTCTTTGAATTTTGGTATATACTGATACTCAACCCTTCTTGGGGCTGTAAGTTCTTCTAGTTCAGAAAGTGAACTTGGGGTGAGTAGGGCTCCCAGTATTCACCGCAAGACTCGTGCAGAGAAGTTCTTGGAGAAATTCTTCTTTCCCTGTAATCTCTTGCAATCGCAGATAGCACGGCCCACGTCTCCTCCCTGACACGAAGGAATGTTTTAGCTGTGTGTGGATAAAAGGAGTGATACTACTGAGCCTCTTTCACCCCCTCCCCCGCGAGGGGCTGCACAGAGTGCAGGCGTCGCCCCCTCCTCCGCTGCTGCCCGAAGGGTCCGTGTTCTCCGCGTGCGCAGCGTACGCGCACCCCTGGGGGAGCCACGCGGGCAGAGCTGTTGAAGGACCGGTCACCCAGAGGTGGGCATTTGGCTCCTTTGAAAGTGCTGCCTGGGCGTAGTAACTTTGAAGGGCTCTGTCGGTCTCGGCATCTGAAGTACTTGGGGGCAGAAGTCTCGGTCCACTTTGGGCTATCAGCTGGGTTGTGGCAGGGAGGTTTTGTTACAGATGAGGCTATCTCCATAATTCTTGCTTTGCTTTCCTTTTCGCTTGTGTGAGAAAAGGGAGTGTGTGTATATGTTCAAACAAAATCATTCTGATTTTATGGAGTAATAACTTACTTCTGTTGTTAATACCTGTCACCTGAGTCGCTGAGTATTGATCACAGGCAGAGTGCTTGGCTTCTCCCCGTTACTAGAAGTAGTAAGTTTGAATTACACTTAGCTTGGAGGCTTACCAGAACAGATCGCGTCAGTATGCTCGCTTAGCATCCGTTGCATACGTGCATCGCCGTATCCTAACACCTTTGTTTTTCTCTTTCAGAAATACCCTGTATTACCATATCTAGTTTTAGTATTGAAGCAGTTCCTGTTGCAGAGGGACCTTAATGAAGTATTTACAGGTGGAATCGGTTCTTACAGTCTTTTTTTAATGGCTGTCAGTTTCCTTCAGGTAAGCTCCATGAAACCTGTTGATGCCGTTGGTGCAAAAGGACGTCACCTTGTGGAGGAATTTAATCAACCCTTAAATTTAATATTTTTGGCTGTCCCTAATTGTGGTTTTGCGCCTCCTTTTCGTTAAAAATAGACACAGCCCACCTGTCTTCTGTTCTTTCTCCCACACTTTTGGTATTAGAGACGTTTGGAACGTCTGTTAGTCTGTCAATACCATGGACTTTTGCTTGGTTTGTCTAGGTTTTTAAGCTGATACCAAATAAACACGTTTTACAACCTTCTCTTAAATCTGAGAGAACAAAATGCCTGAGCTAAATCGAGATAGTTGTGCCTAGGGGAGAAAAATATTGTAGAAATATGACATAGCAGAGTTCTGGCTTGATCAACCGTGTTCTTGTACGAAACGGCGTTGTACAACTGTACGTCTGTACTTTCCCAGATCGTAGCTGGTTTCAAACCTGAGCCTTGAACTGCAGCTCGGTGTTTGCTGAGCGCTATTGCAGTTGCCTGCTGAGCACAAAAGAAGGAAAGGCAACAGGCGTATCTCTTTGAAAGAAACCAAAATCTCTCCCAACCCTAGGTTTTTCTTATACTGACTAATGGCTTTTCCATTGGCTCCTGCAAAAGAAGCAGCCAGGCTCTGTATCTGCTACAGCTGTGGGCTGGTTTTGTTCGTAATCTCTCAGGCTTCATACTTAACAGGAGAGGGGTTCGTTTGTGTAGCTGTGCTCGTTAGAAGCCTGTATTTGCATTGCAAACCCAGGTTTGGGAAGTGCAAATATCTTTGGTTTTTTACAAGAACCCTGCCGTTAGTGCTGGAAGCGCACTTACTGAGCTGAAGGTTCAGGTACAAAAGCGCTAATACTCCACGGCCTCGTTTTTAAGAGCTAGTTTATAAAAGTTTTGTTACCGTCTTGTTTTAAAGGTGCAAGCCAGCTTTATCAAGGGAAAATACTCTATTTAGCTACCTTTGCTTTATATACTATGTTTTATTATTATTTATTATTGTATTTAGACGTGTTTGCTGTGAAAAAGAAAAGGCGCTCACAGGCATTTGAAACTTGATGTCTTAAGAAAATGATTTTTCTTCTCTCTCCTTAATAGCTGCATCCCAGGGAAGATGCCTGTATGCCCAATGCCAACTATGGTGTTCTTTTAATAGAGTTTTTTGAATTATATGGACGTCACTTCAATTATCTGAAGACCGGAATCCGAATAAAGGATGGTGGCTCGTACGTTGCCAAGGATGAAGTGCAAAAAAGCATGCTGGATGGCTACAGACCATCAATGCTGTATATCGAAGATCCGTTACAGCCAGGTATCCTTGTAAACCACGATTTAACATACTCAGAAAAGAAGTTAGGAGGATGCTTCATCCAGAGGTGTTAGAGTAGCATAGAATGACCACCAAAACCCACACGGCAACGCCTCGTTCGTGTCTCCGAACACAGGATGCGCTCAGAACACGCTGATTTTCTCTAAGACGTGTTCCTAGCAAGAGTTACGGTGTCACCCAGGAGCGTGCCTGTACTGCAGCCGGGCGGAAGGGTGCGAGCAGGCACGCCGCGCAACGGCCACGTGCCCTGCTAACAGCAGTCACGGGCCTCAGAGGGGCGAGGTGTACCTGTGCGTGGGCCCGGAGTCGCAGCTTGTGCCTGCCTGTGTCGCAGTTCACAGCGTTCCCGTGCTCGTAGCGCTCCCCTGCCCCGTTCTGTACGGTCACGTAACGACGTAGTGGCTTCATTCTGTGCCGTTACCTCAGCGCTAAGGTTGATGACCTCGGTGGGCGGCTTCCGAAATGGCGAGTCAAGTGCTGCTCATAGAAAAGAGTTAACGCGTTTCTGTTCTACAAACACCCCATCCAGGACTGGTTATCGAAATAACCCCGTACCGCATATGTTGCACCTATAGCAGTACAGGATTACTTTCATTCTTGCCCTTCGTGTGTTGCACTGTTACCCAGAGGATTGCCATTCTGGACTTCTGTGCATGTGAATATCTATAGGTCTCTTAAGCTCTTCCAAATATTTATGCTTCACTAATCCTGTTCTACAAGAGGTAACTGCAGTGAGGTACGACTTAAGGGCAGTTTTTAAGAAATATGACTGTCTCCTGTCTGAAAGGAGACACCCACAGTTTCAATCTCACTGATTTATTTAATTATATTCTTATTTTAAGGTAATGATGTTGGGAGGAGTTCATATGGTGCCATGCAAGTGAAACAGGCTTTTGATTATGCCTATGTTGTTTTGAGCCATGCAGTTTCCCCAATAGCTAAATATTACCCTAACAACGAAACAGAAAGGTAAATTTTATGAGTCTAAATCTCGGACATTAATTGCTTATATTGGTGTGTGTCTCAGTGTCAGTTGTGGTGACGGGTTTGTTGTTTTCCCGCTCTACAGTATATTAGGTAGAATAATTAGAGTAACGCAAGAAGTGGCCACCTACAGAGACTGGATATCAAAGCAGTGGGGGATGCAGAGCAGGACGGAGTCTTCGTGTAACGGTGAGTTTTGGCTGAGCGTGGCTGATAGTGGGGAACTTCCTGCATGTTTTGAGCCTGTAGATTTGGTGTTGCTGCTGCCTCTCAGAAGGTGAAGTATACATCGAATTTACGTTTTGCTCCATGGGAGGGACTTTTCTTGTGTTCTCATCCAGAAGATTTAAATTTGTGCAAGAGTGGAAAGGCCACACGGCATCTTCGTTCTCCTGCAGTAATTTGGTCAGCACAGGGCTCTGCAGAGAGTGCTGGCTTGCAAAAGGAGACACTTGAAAAGCTTCCGATTTAAACTACCTGCCACTTCCTGTGTTCTTTAAATGTGGACAGGGTTTCAGTTTTCAGTTGAAAGGTTAACATGCCGTCGGTGTGTGGAAGCAATATTCATGCCAGGATTGACCGTGTAAGTGGAATAAGTGGTGTTTGTAACCAGAAAGATCCTGAAGTATCGTTCATAATTCTTCTTACTAACAAGTGGGAACACACAGAATCTAGCCAGAGAACCTGCTGAAAATGTCCTTTAAGCACCTTCGTTTTCATTGCCCAGCTTCTCATTTCACTAACCAGTTGTCGCCTTCTTTAGGTGTAGGTGTGTCTGCTGGCTGGAAGCTTTCAAACTAAAGTTATTTTTAATAACCTCCAGTTGATTTTAGAACGTTGCCCACTAAAGTCTTGTCTTGCAAGGGATCAGTCGGAGAAGATGACACAACTGCCCAGTCTTTAGGCTAGGCTGGGATTTTGTTTATTGGTTGTTAAAGGTTTCATTAGTGATTTCCCTCACTGTGCGCTTCTGGGTCGCGCGCGTGGCCCGTTTGTGGGCCCCTGTGGCGCTGCCGGCCCCCCGGTAGCGCGGACAACCACGGCTCGCCGCAAGCTCCAGAGCAATACTTGGCTGCCTGTTGTGATGTATGTGTTGAACACTGTGTACAACTGCAGCCTGTGGGGCAGCAGAGGTACACTGGTTCAACCGGTGTTAACTCCCACCTGTCTTACGTGGGATAACATAGTAATTAAAAAAATAAAAATAGCTCTGTGTCAGGAGGATAACGGTGACGGTGGCCATCTTGTAGGTGTAGTTCAGATTTACGTTTTGAGTATTTTTAATTAAGGTAGAAGTTGGTGAGCTGTGAGAACTCGGTATCTTGTGTTTTCAGCGTAGGATGTCAGTGCACCCAGACTTGCTTGGAGGTGTAACGACCCTCGCGGCCCCAGCAGAAGAAAGGTGGGAGTAGCTGAGTATTGGGCATGCAGGAACAGAATTAAACCTACGTATCTGAGTGCTGTTGTTTCATAAAACAATCTTATCGAGCAGCCCATCTGAACTTTGTTACTACCTTCTCTGTGTCTTATCTCTCTCATTTCCATCTTGAACTGTGGGTAATGCTTGGTGGTTGTCATAGTCCACGGTGGTGGATGTTGTCAGGAAACCACCACACCCTGCGCGAGGTGTTGGCTTGCCACATGTGGTACGTGCGCGCACGCGTGTGTCTGCACGTACTGAAAGCCTGTAGGTGTGCAGGTGCCGGTACGTGTCCTGCGGGATACAACAGAGATGCAAAACCTGAGCGGGTGTATTAAAAGGAAAAAAGGCAACATATTTTAGCAGTGAATGTGTGGTGACGCTTCTGTTTTGTTTTTAATAGGTAACGGAGTAACCTTGATAGTAGATACTCAGCAGCTAGACAAATGCAACAATAATCTTGCTGAAGAGAATGAAGCGCTGGGAAAACCTAGAAATAAAACTTCAGAAACACTTAGTAAACATTCTTCAAATTCTTCATCAGGTCCTTTATCGTCATCATCGTCTACACTGTCCAGCTCTAGTGATGTAGTAAGTACCGGAGGCTTTCTGATTTCAGTTTTTTCAGTTTCTTTGGGGTGTTTTCCTGATTTGTACTGCCACAGAATACATTTTGAAAGCTCAGAATCCTAGTTTGTTATTTCATCCAGAATCCTAACTTACATAAGGTGTTACCTCTTACGCATTTTCTACACGTGTAAGTTGCAGCGTCCCTGGCACAACACGTGGAGAAAGTAAATACAGGCACAAAGTCACGTAGCCCCCTTTTCTCTGGGAAAACTGTATTTCAGAAAGACGACCGGTAGTCTTAAGCCGTATGCTTAAAAAAGAAAGAAAAAAGCCTTTTAAAAAAAAAAATCCATTTGGGAATTCTGTCTAAAAGATGAAAGGCAAATCCCCAAATCAGAATCATGCATCAATATATTTTTAAATCTGTCTGTTTCACTCAGTAAGAATTCTGGATTGAAAGAACTATAGTATCTAATAGAATAAACACATTTAAAGTTTTGTCCACTGCTAGCTTTATTTTTAAGTGCAAACTCACTTGTAGAAAAACTCACTCTTAAGGAAAACTCACTAATACTTTAAATTTTCCTGAAGGATTCCGATGGAACACCTTGCAAAACCTCTAAACAGTTGAGTTGTCGTCAGTCTACCGCAAACAGAGTGGGGTCACAAGAAGTGTCACTGGAATCCTCCCAGTCAAGTGGGAAAACACAAAATAGCCAAACAGCCAATACATCCAGCAGCACGAACAAATCTCAGGTTTGTGGAATGTTTGAAAACAACAGCTGTCTGGAGTCCTTGAAAATTACACGTCCTCCATGGACGGGTAGCTTGTTCTGGAAAGGAAGCACCGTGTTTTTTGCCTCCCCTTTACCCCACTAAAAAGCGTT
Organism: Rhynochetos jubatus; assembly: GCA_027574665.1. Classification (NCBI taxonomy): domain Eukaryota; kingdom Metazoa; phylum Chordata; class Aves; order Eurypygiformes; family Rhynochetidae; genus Rhynochetos; species Rhynochetos jubatus. The sequence continues at coordinate 16,674,403 of CM050661.1, read as the reverse complement.
GAGCACTGATTGTATCCTAAAATCAGCTGGTTCTGTTGAGCTTACACAGCTGAGTTGGCAACAGTGGCTTTCCCAGCCTTAAACCAGGTGAAATGGGATTGGCTTTGTTTTGGGAGGTCTAGATGTGCCAGTATACAGCTGCATTGCACCCCGTTCCTTTCTGCAGAAGGCGTGCCAGTCCAGCCTGTGCGGCAGAATTTGAGAATTCATGAGACTTGCCTGTTTAGTCGAAACCAGCAAAAATGCGTGTTTTACAAAAACTGTGACCGGCCCCTCTGTTAGCTGTTGGTACTTGTTGAACGTAAGGGAGATGATTCCTTGCTGAAATGTGAAATTCCCCCTCATTTTCCCCTAAAGACAAATATCTTCACGATGAGGCCTACCGGAGCGTGCGCACTGAGGGGATTTCTGGTGCTGAGGAATGCTGCAGTGACAGCGCAGTCATCTGGAAATAGCATAGGCCTCTAGATACAGTACACTGGGATATATGCAGTTTAAATTTGTATACTTTTTTAGGATTTAGGACTTCATTAGTGTATGAAAAACAGTCTGGAATCTTCTGGAACGCTGTTCCTGAAAAGTAATTGTGAAGGCTTGTCTCCTGCTTGCTGACAATGTGTCTCTGGCTAGTAAGGTGACAGTTTACAAGCCAGGCCGTGGCTGTACACCGCAGGTGTGTTTGTGTCACTACACGGGAGCTAATGCCGGTGCTGGAATGGGAATATGCACGCTTCGAGATACTCCCCATCTGTAAAAAGATGTGGTGTAAAACTAGTCCTGGCCTTAAAAGGATGTTGTCTTTATTGTGGGCGGAAGATGAGATTTGAGCAGTCTGTCCTCTTGGCGCGGGGGCGTACGGCTCTGTAAAACGCTTTTTTGATGGCTGTGAAATGGGAGACCGGTTCTATCCTTTCCAAAACGCCAAGTGCTCGGCTCTTCCCTCTTCACCTGTGCGGTTTGGGGCCTAGAGACGGCCACCAATGTGGAAAATGCGCGGTACTGCGCTGCCTAAGCAGCGGCCGAGCTGCGTCTGCCGTGCCAGTTACTGCACGTGCGGCGCTCCGGGGGGGTAACACCCTCCTTATCCAGAAAAGGGCTCTGTAATTGCCGCGCTTTTTTCTCTGTCCGCCGCCTGACCACGCTCTTTCTTTTACAGCACGGATCCGCACGGTTATTTCGCTCTTCTAACAAAGGCTTCCAAGGTCCAACAAACTCAAGCCACGGTACCTCAGTCACAAGCAAACAGCATCAAGGCAGCAAATCCCACCATCAGTTTTTCCACGGCAAAAAGAGGAAACACAAGAGGGATGCGGCCCTTTCGGACCTTTGTAGATAGTTGCCTACCTTATGACTGTTCTTCTGTGTGCAATGATCTCATGCTACAGGATAGTTTGATAGTGACTCCTTGGATCTCTTCCGGAGCTTCAGACTGTTCAGACATTGATTAGCAACTGCATTTTTTTTTCCCAGCTCGCCACGGAACGGATCATGAAGATTGATCACTGCAAAAAAAAATAAAAAAAAGGGTGGGGGGGGAGGGAGGGGGGAGAAAAAAAAAAAGGAAAAAAAATTTAAAAATTAAAAAAAAAAAAAGAAAAAATTTTTTAAAAAAGAGGAAAAGGCTGCTCATTTGATAAGTCATATGCTACAACAGGGTCATTTAGGATATAAAAGCTTGAATGTAAAATAAATGTATTTCCCATCAGCTCATGCTGACCTGTAGAGGTAGTACTCAGTGTGTCTAGGGGGTGGTAACAAACAAATAAAACACAAAAAAATAGGAAAAAAAAGCAAAAAAATTGTATTTTGAGGGAAACCCAGCCTTTAAAGGTGAAAGTAATTTGTGCATGATTTTTTTATTATTTTTGCATATACTTACCATTTTATTGTGTATATATAGATGACCATATAGGAAAACTGACATTTGTAATAGTGGATTTGTTAATACTTTTTACATAACATTACTGTTTAAATTGTAAACATAAATTTTTCTCAGGATTAGTTTGGAAAATAATCTGAATTGTCATCTTAACATCCATATAAAGAGACATTACTGGTTATGTTGCTCAGAATTTCTTTTCTTGGCATTGACAGGATTAAATAGAACATCTGATCTGCAAATCTGTTCCTCTGAAAGAAAGGTTTATGGTGGCAAATGAAGCTTTTCATTTGTATAAAGTGTACATGTACTTTGTGTAGACACTGAGCTCGTCATCTCGGAGAAGTAACATTCACCTTGTTTTCTAGAGTGCCATCATTTCAGGCAATGGGGTTTTATAGTTGCATCCTTCTCTTCCTTCCTCTAGTGGTCTCTCCCCAGCCGTTTTGGGTTTTTGGTTTTTTTCAAGTAACATAAAGCCACTTGGGGTTTTTTTTTGTTTGGTTGTTGTTGTTGGTATTTTTCTTTTTTTCGATTTTAAAAACCAAACAACAGAACTCAGTTTGTTACAGACGTTTGCATTCCTGGGCTGCTTCAATCCCATGCCTCTTTGTTTGTGCCTTCCCTCCCCCTTCCAGGTCTGGGTTTTTTTGTCTTTGATATTTTTGCTAACTCCTGTAGGAGATGATAACTGTTGAAGCTTTAAGTAAATTTTACAATTAAAGTATTTTTTTTCTCACTCCCCTCTTAGGCATTTTTATATTTACACTTAATTATTTAAACCAAAACCAAACCGACTTCGAATAATGAAATACATTTTGTATTGCCTTAAAGACCCAAGCCTTTCATATCTCATCGTATTTCCTCGTTGACCTAGTTATCATGTAATCGAGACTCTGCGTTTGTCTGGTTCAGTCGCATTACCGGTCTAGGTGGCAGTAACTCTGATGCCATGAATGCAAATGAGATGTGTAACGACACTCACAGGCACAGCTTGGAACAGGAGTTGGGACACTTCAGTGGTAGAAAGTTAAGTGGCATTTACTTTCACATACTTCTTTAAAGAGGAAAGTCTGTACTCTGCATACGTGGCTGTATTTAATGCAGCTGTTCTGGAGATGATGCTTTTATGAAAAGTACTATTAGCTTTTAGAAACCTTTTTTATGTACATTGACAGAATACTACAGACCAACCTGACCTTCAGTGGGCACTAATGTGTGCAATGATTTTTAAAGTAAAATAAAGTAAGACCAGAACTGATGGCATCACTTAAATTAATAAACATTTTCAATGTATTAAAAGTGTTTTACTTCAAAAAGGAAAAATATATATATTCCAAAACTACATAAAGTCGTAACAGTTACTGAAACACTAAGATTAAGTGATGTTAATTTGACAATTGTTTTAAAACAATTTTTAGGTTCACATTTTAATTTGATCAGATAATTTCATCAACAAGATGTTGAGCTTTTGTTCATATAAACTAGCAAAAGTTGTACCACATAATGCATAATCACAATATTTATTTTGTTCTAGATTATTGTGAATGTGTAGACTTATGTTCACCGCTTAGGGAACAATTATTTATAAATTATATTAATCCAGTATTGTTAGCTGCTATTAGCAAAACTGTTCCAAAACTTAATACTTGCAAAGATCTGTATCGCATTTACCACACTGAAGTGTTTTTAAAAGAATCACCCTCATCGTTGAAAGCAGATGTACTCTTAGGGTGCAGATATTAGTGTTCCAATAAGCATGTGATAATTTTAAGGTGGTGGTAGCGGGAAGATAATCTTGATTCCATTGGGAATCTTAGGTTTGCCTCAATTTATGGTTTTCATAAATTTAATGGAAAATAGCTTTTCCTGGACTGCTCAAGTTTCTTTTTGGTAAACAGTATCTTTCTAAAAGAAAAAAAAAAAAAAAAAAGGAAAAAAAAAGCATGAAGGAAAAATTGAGGCATTTTACGTTGCCTCAAATGACCAGCATTGTATTCATAAAATACTGTATATCTTGCAAATCTTTATTTAAACAGAACAGTTGAACTGTTCGTTTTTCAATCTGAAGTAAAATACTTTCAAGACCTTTTAGTTTGCCTGCTCATTTGTCTTGTACATTTCATCTCTGTATTTGACTCGAGTCTAATTCCTTTTTGAGTTTCAATACTTTTGTGAAGATTTTGTGAATATATAAAAAATAAATGTTTAATCTAACTACTGCAGTTTATCACCATTCTTGACACTTACCCTGTTTTTCCTTCACAGTACTGTGGAAAGAGCAGACTACTCAAGGCACACTAACAGTTTTGTGGCACCTGGGTGCCTCCCCAGCTGCGTGCTGGGCCCCGCTGCCTGGCTTTGGAAGTTTATCTTGTCCGAGTGCGTTTGGTGTGCCGTACTGCCTTCCAGGAGCCCTGAAGCAGAGTGTGTGCCTGCGAATAAGTGGAGGAACGTACGCGTATAAAGGGTTCTCAGTAGATTGTTTTTTCTCTCCCTTTCCTCTGCGCTGCAGATAGGAAACTTGTGCGAGGAGCCGTTCGCTTTGCCTTCCAGCGTGGGGTCGGGGTAGCGTTCCAGCTGCGGGGCAGCAGCCGTTCAGAGCTGCCTGCCCGGGAGGGCGTTGTAGAGATAGCAGAAGCTCATGTGAGTGACCTTCAGCTGGCAACGGTGGTGAGCGTAGTTCCTGCAGCAGGGCTGGTATTAAAGTATATTCTTAATTTTGCTTACCGTCGGCGGGGAGCTGTACGCTTACTGAAAGGTCTGGTAGTCTTGCCACTGGTGGTCTACCAACTGTCTGAAAGATGAAGCTGAAATGTTTATTTATCTTCCTGGTTGGCATTAGAGTGATTTGTTAGGGGGCTTTTTACTTTTTTTTTTTTTTTTTAAAGAACAGTTCAATTGGTATTTATGGTTAAAAGTTGTGTGTTTATTATTATTTTTTTAATTGCCAGTCTTCTACCCTGAGGCAGGAAAGAAGCTGAAACGTAAGTAAATCTTCCTGCTTGTGCGACGTGACGCGATGCTGTTTACTGACCTCTCTGTTCTGGGCAGCTTCCTCGGAATTTACAGCTCAGGTTTTAGAATGTTTATAATAAACTTGTTTTCCTCGAACTTTAGATAATAGTTAGTGGACCAGTGGCTGCTGGCAACTTTTTTTGTGTCCTTTCAAAATGGAGCTTTTCCCTTTATTACTGGGGAGGTACATATATGTAGGGGCTGTAACAAAAATACATTTAATTATTCCAGCTACTGTTAAAGTGCAAAAAGTAGTGATTATTTATTCTGCTGACTCCTAGAACTTGCTTCTCTTGCTAAACGATGCAAAATAATTTTCTAAGAATCACATTTACCGTGTCTTGACACTGTTTGTCTTGAAGAACAGAATTTTTGAGCCCTTTAATTTCTAGCTAATTTGTAGTGTTTCCTCAAAAATGTTTTCCAGTTGTAGTGACCTAAATGTAGAAGTGTCTGGATTACATTTCCGTGAGCCACTTGCCAACAGTTCTGACGCATGGGTATTCATCTCTAAGTCGAAACCAACTTTGCAGTTCTCATGGTGCTTAATTACATCACCGCTGTCGATTTTCCTGTGCAAAGTTACGGGGCTATTCCCTGTCGTAATTTGCTCTGAGCCTAATTAACTGGTCTTCAAAGGCTGGTTGTTAGACTGTTTGAGATGATCCCACAGAAATTATCCAGCACCGACAATCCTGTGCAAGTTACTGAATGAACAATGTCCTGAGTAACACAGGAACTAAAATTCAAGTGGCCTTTTTGGGTCTTTACAAGCCCAAAGTTTGTGTCAAGTATTTACTTGAAAGGGAAATAGGCGTGAAAGAGCCAGAAAGGGGCTGTTACTTGTGCATTTTAGCATGGTAGTGCTAGATGACATTGACTGATGCTTCAGATTACTGTAAAATTTATGTCAGTTAATGTTGAACGGCTTTGATGTTAATTCTTAGTGTATATAGTGGTTTCCTCACCGTGACCCTCTTACTGAATGTGGACTCCAGAGACTTCTCTAACAGGAGTGAGGTGCCTTTGTCGGCCGCTGTGGCCATCCGGCTCGGCAGGCCTCTCGGCAGTAGCTAGCTTCAACATGGCCTGGCCCCGGTTTCTCCTTCCCATAGCAGCGCCATGAGTGGTGAACGTGGAAGTATGAAACGGGGCGGGGGGAAAAAGGGAATGTGAATCTTCTGTTTGCTGCACATTAATTGGTAAAAGCTGATGGGATCCTGGAAGTCACTGACGTACACAAAGAAGGGAAGACAGAGAAGAAATCTTGGAGATGCTCCATATAGAAGCCGTTTGGAGGAATGCCACCTTCCTGCCTTCCAAGACGCATGAACAGTGAGGTGCTGCGGCTCTTCTGGTGAGTCACTTTGCTCAGACATTACTTCGTGTCGGGTACTGAATGACCCGAGCAGCGAATGCTCGCCGTTGAAGCGTGTTCTACCTTCTGCGGCAGGTTTCAGTAGCTGCAAAGGTGTTCACTGGCAACTAGGCTGCTACCGGTATGGCTCGGTTCTGGCCTCTGCTAGGAGCCCTTCAGAAGTGCCTGCGTAATCTTGGCTTTTTAAACTGGCTGCATTGTCTCTCAATCCTTTTAACTCTGGGTCCACCCTTCGCTGTGGCCCAGAGGTTTGGTGGTGAATATGGCATTTATAAAATCCTGTCCAACAGGCTGTAGTGAAGCAGGAAGGGGATGGGGATCGATAGTGCTTTAAAAAGTTTATTTCCTGCTGCTACAGCTGCTTTTTAAAGAAAAATAGAACCCCACCAACCTTACTAACAGAGCAGAGCAGGCTGAAGTAGGAGTAAGTCCCCGTAGTTCTCATACACGCGTATTTGAGGCTAGTTCCTGTGCCAATCACTCAACGCTTCCATGTTCAGATGGCAGGCTGATTTTTTTTTCTTATTTTTTTTAAAATCTTTCTGTATAATGAAGTCCTAATTTCCCATAGTACCAAACATCTGAGGAAGAAACCATTTGGCTGTATGCAAGAGCTGGCTTGTAAAGAATGCATTTGTGTGGTGGTGGAGGAAGTCTGAGGAACCATGGGTGCAGATGTGGTGAGTGTTTTGCTTGCTTAAAATAAAAAAATGCTCTTGTACAGGTATATTAAACTACTTTTGCTTATGTATGAAGCAATGTTTGACTCTTGAGCTGCAAGATCATTAAGCAATCAAAATGATTCTGAATAGCTGTTAAAGCAATCTCTGCTCTCAGCTGCGTTTTCCCAAGTCTAAAGTTCATTTACTGCACCAGATTTGGTGGCAGTGAAATCTGCAAATAAACCTGGTTCAGATTGCTTGTTTATGCTGCCCGGCAGTGTCTTTTCTGAACTTAAAGCTCCCATCTTAAACCAAACCAAACCCACCTTGCTGGTCTGTATACAGCAGATACCTGCACCAGGTGTATGAAGAAATACTTTCCTTACAATAATGTGGTTTGGGTGAAATACGCGTTCACGGTTGCTGTTTGCATTTCCCTCCTCCTGTGGCCTTTTTCCAGACAAGACGTGTTCTTACTTACACTAAGTAGGGGACTGGGACCAACCCAACTAAGGCTGGGTTGGTTTTTCTCATCTTCACTGTAGTGGGTGTTGGATCGAGCTCATTTGTGGTTGCCTGCTAATCAGTAACTAGGAGGAGACCATTCTCAGTCAGAAAAATCAATGGCCAACCCAACAGCAGGTAGAAATCTCTCGTGCTGTCTTCCTTCAGAAACCTTACTTGCTTTTTCTTGTCGAGGTTTGTGACTCTGCAAAGGAGGAATAACTTACAAAATAACGTAATCTTTTCCACAAGACCCTTACTCATCCCAAAGCATGTCCTACACCATCCGTGTTATGGTACCAGCGTTTATCCATTGAGGTAACATAATAAAGCAGTCTCATTGCTGTATACTTCAAGGTTATCTGAGCTGCAGTGTGTGCCGTCTAGCAAATCCCGTTTGTGTGGTGTCTAAGCAACATATTCCAACTACAACAGGTAGTTTGAAGGCTTCTGTCTTATGTTTGTTTGCGGACAATAGCACCTTCAGGTAGTAGTAGCTCTACTGCCTGCACTTACACATCCTAATTCCACTACTCTTAAGAGTACAGCTGAGAAAACTGAATTTTGTTGCCTAAAAAGAAGTTTAAACAGTAGGGTCAAAAGCCATGGGGTAAGAGTGGTACCTGCTGCTAGAAAGTGGAGCTGGTACAGCGGGTTGCCCTGGCACCTCTGCCTGTGCAGGTGGGCAGCCTTCGCTGCCTCCGGCAAGGTGGGCCAGAGACCACCGTGGCCAGCTCACGCTGCCCTGGACCTGCTTTCCTACACGGTGCGTTATAGAACTATGCTCGACAGCCATGTACCCTGAGTTCTTCAGGGCAAAGTCACACGATGGTCTGTGAAAACCAGAACAAACTTCTCTGAGAGGATACGCAAATACCGAAGCTGGGAACCTGGAAGCTGGAGCATTCTCGTAAAAGGGAAGGAATCCAACTTTTGCAGTGACTGAGAGCGCTGGTCTGGTAACTTCACTGTGCACAGATGGGCTGATTTTAGAAGGAAATTAAATGGCATTACTGCACTTTATTGAATAAAGTAATATGTTACATTACAGTGATGATTTTGGAGCATTTTTGAAGTAAAAGCAATAGAAAACAATAACAAGTCATGACATAATGCTAGTTCTGTAGTTTCTGTATTACTTGTCACAGTGTTGATAACTAGAGAAATAGAGATCTGTCCACAAAACCCAGTAGCTGTGAACTCTAATTACTGTAGTTGTACATTTGGGAGACTCTGAATGTTCTGGTGCTGCTTGCTAAGGGAAAACTACAATTAACAATTGTGGTGAGCTGGTGCAGTACTAAAAGGACATAAATTAGAACTGATGTTTACTTTTCTGATGTCATTATTAGAAAGTTATTCATTTTCATTGCTGGTTTTGTGTCCTCATAAATATCTCAATTTTTATCTGCTGTTTCTACCTTTGTGCCTCATCTGCCTGCATAGGAAATCCCAGCTGTCCTGTATTCTAGCTGGCTGCTGGCATCCACTAAGGCTTAATTTTATGCGCTGGATGGGTCACGGGTGAGAACAGCAGGTCCCCATCTCTGGTACAGTCATGTTAGAAGCTAGCAAAGTTTCTCCCCTGTTCAGTAGTCTATCCACGTGGGAAAAAATTATAACAACACTAGCACCACCCACTGTCTTGGGGACATGCTCAAGCGCTAGCCAGTCCTTATCCTGAAATCGGTCACTTCCCAGCTGATGTCAGTTAACAGTGTGTTGTACTGGAATTGTGAAGATACAGTATGGGCACGAGTTTAATGTGACTGCATCAATAACAGCGCTTGGATTTTTTTGCAAAGGCGAGAAAGCTTTGCTGTTACAAGTCAGGGTTTATTGGCTTGCCTTACTCTAAGGACTGCCACTAAAATCCTGGTTCTGTTGAACTTAAGGGGCGTTTTCATTCTGACTTCCGTGAGATCAATTTTACCCTGTTTTTTCCCTAATGTTTCAATCCTTTGATTTCAGACCCTCAAAGACTTAACTTTCTGGGGGCAAAAGCCGATGTATCTATCCCAGTAGTGACTGAATGATGCGTACATCTTGCTCAGTTCTAGGCCACCCATGGACACTTAGCAACTTGTCTTCCAAGGTGGTTGAGAAGACAACAGCTGACGTGTCAGAAACCCTGCCAGTCAACAAAGTGACTGCCTGGGCTGTAGCTTCCTAGAGGGGCGGGTGAAGGAGGAGGTGGTGCTAGAGGCTCTTCCTCCAGCTCCTGGTGCATGGGGAAGGACTTCAGTACCACAAACTCCACCAGGCGGGTCTGGGGACCACACCCCATTTACCTTCACATCCTAGACTAACCCCTTGCCTGCTCTTCCGTCTGCTGAGGCGAGACAGACCTGTAAAGCCTCCTCGCCCCACACTGAATAGCATCGGCGTGTCTGGTGGTACCAGGGTGGTTTTTGATCCTGGTCTTCTGAGCAATTAAATGACACCATCCATCACTGCTGCAGCAGAACTCGTGATTTCAGGATAGTAAGAAACTAAAGCATGTCCCATCTTAGTCCCTCTCAGCTTTGGGGTGGTTGTTATATTGGTTAGTTTGAAAATACCCACTACTTGGAGGAAAACACACACCATTTCTCAGCATAAAGGAAAATAAAGGGAGAGCTAGATACTTGTTCTGTATTGTCTTTTGCCATCTAAATAATCTAATCTTCAAGAAGTCAGCTACTTCCTTAAGCTCAGTAAGTTAATATAAAAGGCTATATCCTTGGGTAATACAAAATTTTTATTCCAATGCCTTCAGTATAATAGGGCTATGTTGATTTAACCAGATGAAGTTTGTCCACACATTTTAACAATTGCCTTGTAAAATACTTTGTTGTTGTTTTGTTTTTCTAGTAAATCCATGTTTCCTAGTGGATTCTCTAGGAACTTCCTATTCTAGAGTTGTATTCTGATTTATGTAAAAGCATTTTTGCTACTAATATCCATTTGTCCTAACTGATTTTTCCAGAGTGTTCTTTTCTTTCTAGTATGCCCTCCTGGCTACTAACATGAAGATATTGGAAGTGCAAATTGAAAACAGTTAGCTAAATAGTTTCATCATTCACTGTGAACATAAAACGATCTGTTCTTTTCAGTGTTCTTTAAATCAATAACATCTTCCATTTTGTTATAAACCCCACCTGCAGTGTTATGGTATCTCACAGAGAAGTGGCCTTCCTGTCACTTGTTTTCTTCCCTTGTGTAACTTACCAATTAACGAAGAGTGACCCCTCAATAAGACCATCTAACCGTCTAGTTTTCTGGGAAGTCACAGACCCGATCTTCTGTCGCTCAGCGTTGTTGCGAGTAATTCAGTTTCTAGAAGACAAGGTTCCATTTTCATTTAACCTGAGTATACGGGAAGATTTTAAAACAGGCCGGATCTACAGCCCTTAGTGCAGTCCAGATCACACCCACAGGTACAGGTGAAAGGCTTAAGCAATTAGCCAGGCACTGATTTTTCGAGGCACAACACATGTTCTTGCTCTGGAGAAAGAACTCTAAGCGTGAGTGGAGATGCAGATATTTTTCCGATCCTTAATACAGGAAGTCGAACAGAACCTTCCAGCCCAGGCTCTGGAGCTGCAGGCGGTGGGACTTGAATTCCTAAGTCCTTTAGTTCCTCTAGAAAACAGGGTATTACCTCCTCAGTCACGTACTTGTGTGGACTGTTGGTACCTTTCCTAATTTCTTCCATCATTTCACACTGCTGTGAGTTTGCAAGGGCTTGAAGTTTGTTTGGGGAAATTACTGTTGTAGAATTAAGTCCCACTGACTTTTACGAAATCTGGAAGGCTGGAAAATACGATCGTGGTTCCAAGGCAGTTAGACTCTTGGACAACTTTAAAAGAAATAACAAATAGGACAATAGGCCTGAGTAGCTTTTCATGTCCCTAAGGAAACACGTATGGCATTTATTGCTCTGTTTACAGAAAAGCACCAAATGATTCCCAAAAGTTTGTTCAGTTGATCCAAAGGCCTCGGAATGCAAACCACATAACACCAGTGGAACTTCACCTTCTCTTTAGCCTGGCTGGTGTAGTAAGGTACTTCATTTAATAGCATAAACTTCATTGTCTTCAGCACTTGATTCTAATATTGCCCTGTAAACGAGGGTGATGGCAACATAGCAGCTCAAAATCATTTCTCATTACATACTTCCTAAGCATGGACTGCCTAGCACTTCGGGGTTGTTCTATTATTAGATATCTTTGAACTCACAAGTTTACAGGAAATAGCAATGAAGTTACTCAAGTTATTTGTCCCATTCTCTAAACTGATCAGTGGCCAAGGACAGTATCGTGTGTGTGCACACTGGTAAAAGGATGCTAAATCTCATCCAAACCAAAAAAAATTGTTCTAGCAAATACTTCCTACGCTGGTGTTCATTACAGACAACGTTTTACTCTTGGCTTTCTGAGTTGGAATCACAAAACTCGTGAAGAAAAGCAGAAGTTAAGGTTGTCTTGATGGCTGTTTCTGGATATCTGAGAACTGCAGAAAGGTAGCATGATAAAGTGTGCTTTCCTAATAGCTACCTGCTGTGGTCACAGGAATATTTAAAAGGTGTGAATATATTTAAAAACCTACCTGCTGATTTTAAAAGTCCTGCTTAACATATTGTGCTACTTAAGTTTATATTGTGGAGTCATGGAATGGTTTGGGTTGGAAGGGACCCTAAAATCACCCAGTTCCAACCCCCCTGCCATGGGCAGGGACACCCTCCACTAGACCAGGTGGCTCAAAGCCTCATCCAGCCTGGCCTTGCTATGGCTAACCCACAGAATAGTCTACTGTATGTTAATTTTCAAGTTATTCCTAAGGATTTAAAAGAGTATTTTCTGAGGTAGTAACTACATTTCTGATTTGCATTCGTCACATATTTATTTGGTCAGCACCATCCTTGGGAGTCCTAGCTGACTCATTTATGGGAGCCACTGAAAATCTGATTTTGCCAATGAAAGGATTTAGAAGTAACTTGCTGGGACCAAATGCTGTCATCCCCTTTACTACTGTGAAAGTACAAGCATGCATATACTGAAGGCAGATTCGACCCCCAGTTACCACAGTGAGGAAAGTGTAACCCCCCTCTTGAGAATTACATGTGAAGGTTACTAGGCTTCTGTATTTCTGCTTCTCTCTTCCATAACGATTCCCAGCAGTGGATACTGTGGCAATTTACACTGCAGCACATATCTGAATTGTACAAAAGAGACTTCTGTAATGCTCTGTAACTCAATTTCTAAACTGCAAGGAGATTTGTTCTAAACCCCCTATCTACAAATAATTTACACAGAAAATTGAAAAACAGTTTGCATCTTAGTATATTAGATTTTATCAGCTGGTGTGTCGAATTTTAACTAAAAATCTAGAATTATTTATGATTGTAGTTCTTCAGTGTTTGGAAAGATTGGATTTGTGTGTTTAATACTCTGGGTTTATATCCAACGTGTACGTATCGTTGTGGAGCTACTGGTCTTTTTTTTCAAGCAAGAGCTTGAAAATAATGCTTGCTTGCTTGCTTGTCTATGAAGAGCACTTTCACAGAAGCAAATAAACCCCTAGGGATTGCTGTATTCTAATTTGGACAGCATCATTTCAGATGGACCTTAGATTAAGGGCTACGTTTCCACGCTATCAAACATTTGCTGTTATCACGTGCACACTGGAAATTTATTTTAAATCGGTCTGTAGGTGCAAAAAGATAAGCCGTTACAACGACAGGTTAGGTGCTATCAGTTTTCTTAGCCGGGACAGAACCTTTCGCTGGGTAGTGACGCTGAGCAGGGCTCCCAGCAATGTCAGGTGCCCTCCAGTAAGGGGTGGTAGCATCTGCGTTGTGCAAATGTGCCCTGACTGCTTCAGCCGTATGGCTCGAGAGAGAAATCAGCGGCAGAAAATGGGAAGCCTGTACTAGCATATGCAGGACCTTTTTTCCTTTTATATCCGTTTTTCTAGAAAAGTGTGACAGTAATTACCAGTAGTTTCGGAGTAATCCGCACAACAGCGTGCATACAGCACGTGGAGTGTTTGCAACTGCTGCCACTAAACCAAACCCTACAGTGTCGGTCACGTAGAATCATGCAGGAATTTTAGATCTTATTCTGGGGTAGCAAATATTTGTGAGTATACGGAAATGGCGTTAAGCAATCTGCGTACTCGGAAGGTCCACAAAATCTTGATGAAGTGGTAAATGGAGTCCATCTGTTCTGAAACGACTCCATTTATGATCTCAGCAGAACAATGTATTTTCCATTTCCTGCAGTTTTTAAATCTTGTTATCTAATCCAACTTTCAGTGAAGACAAGGGTTTCTTTTTAACAATTATTTTACTGGAAGATCCTTTTCTCCTCTCCCCTAGGAAATGGTTTGGATACCCTATGCACTGCTTCCATCTGAGTGTCCCAGTGATTTCCTAGTGCTTTTCAGATACACGATGTCCAAAACAGGAACAGGAAGACCTAGGTAAGATTAAGTAACTTGCTCAAGACTCTGCATAAAAGTGTGACAGGGCAGGGAGCAGAGTCCAGCTGCGCTGCCCAGTCCTGTGCCTCAGGTATGTAACTACTTCTTGTCCAGCAGTACTCCTTATACTTGACCCAGACTGCTGAAACAGGATTTAAACTCTCAAGGTTCCAAAAGCGTTCTAATGGTTGAGCAGTCTCAGAAAATACACTTCCTATCCGCCCACCAGTATTCAAACAGGAGCTCAGAGAGTCAAATGGGGCTGTCGTGCTTCAGGTGGGTGTGCTGAACTGCTGCTCTCTCCGACGGGCCGGTTCAAGCACATAGCCTACAGCGCGTAGCGAACACCAGCTGGCCAGCAGCGCACAGATCAGACTGGCTGGATGTAGTTACTGCCGCATTCTCGCAGTAATGGTACAACCGTGGGTGACTAATGCGTGGTTGTAGCCGGCCCCACTCCTGCTTGCCACGGGCTGCCTGTGGTCACCTGTGACTAACACCTCCCAGATAATCCAGAAATTCACGGAAATCAGCGTTTCTTGCTGTCGCCTGCGCTGAGCTGTGGATTGGATTTATGCGGTAGAGCCAGGCTTGAAGTGAGTTAGTGGCCAGATGTGCAAGGCTCGGTACGCTGAGGAGTCGCTGCCAGCCCAGTGAAACTTGCCCAAAACGCAGTGAGAGGACCCAGGCGGTAAGTAAACGGAGGAATGGGGACGTGGAGCAGCGTGACCTCAGCGATGGATGGCCTGAGAGGGTCAGGTCTCTCGTCCCCCCGTGCAGTGTGGCTGCTGGGATGTTTGGAGGCCTGCCAAGAGTACCCCAACAGTGGCCAGATTTTAAAAAGCTTTGTGTGTTGTAGGATCCTGGGCAGAAGTTTGTTTCCACACCTCTATAGCGTGGGTGCCTGTGGCTATTCACTCTCCGTGGGTGGATCTGGGGGGTGTGTGTGTGTGTGTGGACACCCCCCAAGCCCTCGCAAGCCGTGAGGGCGCTTCAGACCCTGTGTGGAGCCCCTCCGGCCTGAGGGGGAGCGTCGCAGAGGGGCTCCCCTTCGTGCGGGGGTGTTCAAGACCGGCGGCTGAGGCGATCCCGCCCGGGTTCCTGACGAGCTCCGACCCGCGCCCCTCTGAGGTGGGGGCAGAGGCGGCCCCGCCACCCGCCAGGGGGCAGGAGGGGCGCTACCGGCGCGCGCGTCCCGCCCTTACCGCGCCGGGGAGGCTCCCGGAGACACCTCAGACGGTGGCGGAGGAGGAGATGGAGGCGGAGCGCCCGGCCCCAGCATTAGCCCTGACCCGCTGCCCCGCCGCTGTGTGCTCCTCTTCCGTCGGCCGCAGGTGAGAGACCGCAACGGGAGCTGTCCCGGGAGGGTGAGGGCCGGGGGTGCGTGTGTGTGAGGTAAAGCCGCTTCTCGCGGAGTGGGGCCGCGGGAGCCCGCGGGTGGCCGGCGGCCACCCGCGGGCTCCCGCGGCCCCACTCCGCGAAGCACCTTATGAACAGAGGCCAAAACCCGGTAGGTTTCTTGTATAAGGGTAACTTACTACCCCTGATTCCAGCACTTCATACACTCGGGAACAGCGAACAAATTTTCAGGCCCATAAACCTTTCTCCAAGTTGATTTTGCTTAGAAAAGGCAGATTTGGGAAGCCGCGGGGCCTGATAAGTTACCTGTGTTTCTGCACACCGGGGGAACGGACGAGTTGCTCTCTGGGTTTGTCACAGTAATGCACTCGAAAGCCAAAAGCTGACTGTGCTGTCACGGGAGTGGTTTGCATCCTCTTATTTGCTTGTAGTTTTTTAGCATAATAGGGCTCTGAATTGCTGAAAAAGGTCCTTAAATATCCAAAACTTGAAATATCTGCAGAAGGTCGGTTGGTGTCTTGTTTTACTGCCAAATAGGTAAGTCACTTCAGCGGGACGTGCTATGGCATTCCTATTATAAGTGAGGGCTCTGTGTTAATCAAGGGCACTTTAATACGTATAGTACAGCAGTTGATCATTATCGTTAGGATATTTCGTTTGCGGGTGGCAGGTAAAGGACGTCACTTAGTAGGGGCACGTCAGCACCAGCAACTCAGGATTGCGCTAAAATCTGAACCTGAGGCTTTTATAGGATGCAGGGATGCGTATTCAGAAGAGCTGAAGACTAGCAAAGGCACTTTCAAAGCGTTACTGGATGTGCAAGGTAAAAAGGCGGTGTAACTCTTTAATTTGGTTCAGCGTAGAAGTCTGCTTTTCTCGTGTATTTGTATTGCTGCGTGCCTGACACGCTTGGTCGTGGCCCAAGACCATGCTGTGCGAAGTGCTGTGCAAATACAAGGCGGGGAGAATTCATACAAATGCATCTAAGAACTGTGGGTTTGATTCTGAGGTGGTTGTGATTTATTATAGGAAATAAAACATCCTGTGCTGGGTAATGCAATATGAAAATTCCTTCGTAATGGGAAATAGGATGTAACTGTACCTGCATTAGTGACTTTACTGCTTTCTGCTAGGAGTCATGATGCAGGGGTCTTTGAGTTAGGAACTTTAAAAAAAGAGAGATGAACTTGCTTATGTCTGAAAAGTACCACAAAGAAATTCTATAGCTATTATGTATTTTGAGGATAAATAAGAATAATGTGGTCTTGTAACTTTTTTAAAATACTATTTTTAAGCAAGCAGGATTCCAGGAGAGAAAGTTTCTAGGAGGGTTTAGTGATTGTGTCTAGGTCAGAAATAAATAAATAGTGTTGGGGTGTGTGTGTGTGTTTGTTTGTTTGTTTATCCTGACCTTTTGAATGTTGAAGTTTCGATCTGGAAGTTTTTATATGATCCCCCACAGGTGCAAGAAAAATGTGTTTCAGGCCTGTGTTAGCCCCAGCGATACATACGTTTGGGTTTTTTTAGTGAGCTAAGGACTTTTGGAAAAGTCTTCATTGCAGCCACTGACATTAAAACCAGTATTTGCCAAAGTCACCGACACATCGACAGTTTCCCCCTATGCAGAAACGTAGAATGGAAAATGAGGAGTAGGTGGAATACTGCTCTGAAAGCAGTAAGCCAATACTGATTTCTGATGGCTGTTACAGCGTGTTATTTATGCTTCCAGAAGCCATTACTAACAGCAATTAGGGTCATTGGGGGTTCTTGTAAAGCAGCCATTAAACTTCTTAATTTTTTTCTTAATGAAGCTAATGTCAACACCATGAAGAATAAACAAGGAAGATACTTCATTCCCTAATGTATGTGGATATTTATGTTCTCATGGTTTGTGCTAAGTGAAAGAGCAGGTGCTGGTTGAAAGCTAATTAGTTTAGGTGTTAGCTAGAGACAGATGATCACTGTCTTCTGTTAATGTGTAATTGCTAGTTGCTCTTACATTAAAAAAGAAAAAGGAATATCCCCTGTGGAATAATAATAAAAAAACCCCTCTAAATTGAATTCTTAGATTTATTCTTGGGTTACACCTTTGACTTGGATTTACCATTACAGAATTTATCAGAATGACTCGTTCTGCTTTTAATTTATCATGAAGGCTGTAAAACATAGGCTGAAGTACTTCACCCAGCAATTGCTCCCTCAGTCTCATGGTTTGTGTTGAAGCTGCATTTTATCTTTCTGGAAAAGGATACAGAGTACCTGGATTTGTTTAGTGTTTTGAGTTAATAAAACACAATAGTCAAACTGTACTAAGCACCTGCAGGGTTTTTGTATTGAAAGGGTCATTTGGGGCTTTTTCTATATAGAAGTATCTTCTTGTGTGTAAATCGGATTGCTTTATTATCATAAGAAATCAACCTGGGAATTGAGGTGTGTAAGAGCAGGTAGTCAGTGGAGCTGGTTGTGTCTTCTGGGTTACAAAGAGCTGTCTGCTTCAGTGCTGCTTTGACTTTCCAAGGTGAGAGGATCTGTATTCACGAGCAGTGAGCGTGTGTTGGCTGCTGTCTGCACTACTCACTTGTTTCTGCTGCTCTTTTGGGCTGGATTTGATGCTCTGTGTGAGAAGCATCTGTGTTCACAAGCTGTTCCAAAGATTTAGACATACTGTTGAAGCGGCGTTACGGACCTTACCCTAAACTAAAAAGGTTTTTTGGATGAAAACTAGGACCTGGCTGAGCCGAAGGTCACTCTTTCCTCTCCTAATTAGAGCACAATCAGTATGCAAATTCTTAAAAGCAGCCTCTCTAAAGTGCTATTTGAGGGGAGCTAATCTATGAAACGAGCATCTGCAGAGTTTCAAGATGATTATTTGCTAAGCTAACAGGATGTTACAGTGTGAAATAGTTTGTAACCACTGTGCAGTTAGGAAGAAGTTGCACTTCCTTATTTTGATAGGAGATGATCTTAGATTATTATGGTATACTTCACAAATAGTAAATGTCTTGTGTTTGCTAAAAACCTTTATATTTTACATTTTGAAAACAGTAAAGACATTGATCTGGGACTCCTTTATACTCTTACTTTAAAAAGACAACATTTTCACCTGGAAAAAAATGCTGTCTTGAAAAAAAGTAGGAGTTTTATAACACTTTTTTTTCTCATAATAAAAATCATTATCATTGTTATCTCCAGAGACTTGTAAATCATGTTAAATAACTACTGCGTTTGCTTGCCTTTTGCCTCTTACACCATCCCATCTTCCTGAGTCACCTCGAGTACGATCCAGGCTCTGTCTTGTGGTGCCAAACACCAGGGTAGTCCCATATGTGCAGGCGGAGGAGCAAGCGGTATATTTGATATTTTCTTTGGAAGTGTTTTTCTTTGCTTAATACGCATAACATACAATAGTGTAAATATGCTGTAGTAATACTGCGTGTATGCAGCGTGTAGGTTGCTACTGCTGAGCGTTAATCTCTTAGAATGAGTAAAATTAAAGCGTAAAAGGTGAAATAACTTTGTCTACGTCACTCAAAGATAAATGGCAAAATTGAAGTAGGACATGGGGCTGCTCTTCCTTTCTAATCAAGACATAAGATGATTTGTTTTCTGTAGCCTGTTTTCAGAGACATTTTTATAACAAATAAATCTTCTCTTGTGTGGCAACCAGCCTGCCAGCACAGGCTCTGCGGTTCAGAGGCTTCAGGGCTGTTAGTGCTTTAAAGATGAAACAAAGTCAAAGCTGGCTGTCGTGTGACATGGGTCTGCACATACTGCTTTTCCTAAGAGCTTCCTTTGCAGCCAGTGGCCAAAATGTTCCTCTTTTAACAGCTGTTCTGTAGTCCTTATTTCAGCATTAAAAGCAGCTTCTGGTCTGTAGTTAGGGAGAAGGAACAAACAGGATGTGTTTAACTTCTGTTTCTGGGCATAAAACTGAGTAAGTAGTGCATTCTAGTTAAAAACAGCAATTACCAAGGCTGTTACTGGTTCTTTGAATACGGCTGGCTGGCTGTTTCCACCAGCTTGTCTTGAAGTGCCCCAGTACTGTGGGCATGCTGTGCCCACTGTAGGGTATATACTTTTGCCCTGCTCAGGTAGCTTGCAGAACCTTTTGGTAAAGATAATAGAACGAGGATTTTCAGACTCATTCTCCTGTGTCCTGCATCTCAGTTTGCTGGGCATTGTACCATCTTCTGTTCTGTGGGATGCAGAAACAAGTACTGTTTGACATGCGAGTTGTCATTCAGCCCACAGCAAAAGGAATGCGTTTTTTCTGGGATGCTCAGCAATTACAGCAATAAATTCTTTTTAAATAATGCTGCCTTGTAAATGCCTGGTTATGAAGGCACAAGCATACTCTTGTAATCAATAGGAAAATGTTGTAAAAGGTCTTTGATTAAGTTGTAAGGTCTTAAGAGTGCATGCTTTATTTCAAGGAAGGAGACATCATCCTAAGTGTTTTATAGGTAGATAAATGTAGTAATAGTCTTCCTGTGAGTGTATAACTTTGTTTTTAATTTATTACTCTTCACTCAACAAAGTTATATTGTGACTAATGACGGTGAGTTAGCATTTCAATGAATTGAATAAAATATTTCAGTAACATGCTCTTAATTTGTAGTATAACCTGGCTTTTAGTCGTTATTTACGTAATGTCCAATCTACAATGTTAAGTTTTCTGCTTTATTTATATAAAAATGTAATACATTCTTACTGGGGGGTTCTTTTAAAGAACTAGTTGATGATCAGATGACCTAGCAGTGACGAATTCTTCCTCAGATACTGTTTCCCATCCAAGTAACCAAAACAGTGAGGAAACAAGGGTGCCAGTAGAATGAGAAAGCATGTGGAAGGACTGGGTAATGAGTGAAGCTGTGGAAGAGCCATCAAAGGTGTATTCAGACAGACTGAGCTCATTGGGGTTTATTCAAAGTCAGCTGAAATTAATGGAAATGGGCAATAAAACTCTGACGATTTAGATGCCAGATAGTCTTAGCACCTGGCTCATGCCAACCTGAGTCCATCTGGTACAGTACTTCAGGCAGGGCCTGTTGCTGAAACTTAGGCTGCGGGGAAAAAACCAGATTGGGTCAAGCTGAGAGAGGATGAACTTTGTATTGGGGTTTTTCTGTGCGTCTGTGTCTTTTCCTTTGTTGTTGCTACAAAGTTTATGTGGGACTAAATCAAAAAAATAAACTCCAGTAGCAGAACAGAATTTTGGTTTCAATTTCCTCATTTGAAAGGAAGCTGGGGTGCTGCTGTCAGAACTCTTTCACTTCCTGACACTTGCTGCCCGACCTTCTGCTCCTCCTTTGCTGGTGGATTCAGCCGGCTGCGTGAAGGCAGCTGTCGTTTCAGTGCCAAGGAAACAAACATGCATATATATTTCCATTTATTGGAATAAAATAAATTACAGAAGATGCGGGAGACATACGTAGTCATTGCTAGTCATTTTAATCGGGAACTGGGTTTTGAGGTGAAAATGCGTTACAAATTGTTATGACAGATACGGTAAAGCCAGTGAATCAATTGTGATACTTCAGTTGCACAAGTTCTTACTGTCCTGCCTATTCTATGTGTACTACATATTGTAGTGTATGTAGGCCCTGGGCAGTGTATTGCAAGACAGGAGGAACACGGAGGCAGAGAATACTTGTGCGCGTTTCTAACTTGTAGGTTAGTGGCGTGATTTATTTCAGCCGGCCATCAGAAGGGAGAGTAGGTGTTGCAGGGCGTGTGAGCCATTTCCCTCGTGTGGAGTCAGGGGAGTGTCTGCAGTTCTGCCCGTGAGGGGGAAAACAAGCTGGCGCATCTCGTAGGCTGAAGCTGTCCCGCGGTGCACGCTTTCTCCACACTTGGCAGTGATCAGCAACAAGCGGGCCGGGGGGAGCTTGCCCCCTTGGTTTGGCACTCCAGACAGCTGCAGGGCTGGAGCTCTGATGGAACCTGGCTGGGCATTAGAAGAGCCTAGAAGGTCTCTCCTCCTGTGTGACCCCTCTGGCAGTGGGCTTTGAACCCCCAAAATATTTTTTTTTTTCTTCCTCTAGAATTGACATAATCTGGCAGTCACTTCGCAATCTTTTGAACTGGTTGAAGTTTGGGGTTTTTGGGCTTGATTTTGCTCTACTGTGAAGTGTCCATATAATTCATTAATCTAATTCCCCCCTCTCCCCCAACCCCAGCAAGGGCTTGGGTATTACGTACGGAGGGCACAGCTGCTTTTTGGTATGTCCTGGGAACTTTAAATGCCTTTCTACTCACTAGTTATGTAAAAATGACTAATGCTGGCTGTGTAAAATGTTACTTTTTCTAGAAATATTCTTATATGACTGAATAGAAACGCAGGAGTAAATGCATTGAAGGGTGTGATTCTTTTTTTTTTTTTTGGTGCAGCTAAGCTGGGTCAATGAGCAGCTGTCACTAAAAGCGGGCAGTGCTGCTGGCTTCCTGCCCCTGTGCCCCCCACCCCTCCCTGAAATCAGCACTGCTGCTCATCTGACCTGTGGTGAGATGATTCATGGAACTGAATGGGCAAAAAGCTCTTTTTTTTTTTAATAGGATAAGCATATTTTTCAAACTGATTTTTTTTTCCCCCCTCTTTTGTAGGAGCAGAACAGCTAGGCTAGAGGAAGTGGCAAGAACATACTGTTGAACTTCTGGAGAGACAGGCGGCGACGGTTCCCTCCTCTTCAGTTGTGACTGTACTGTAAAACTGTGCTCCTAGTTATCCAAGCAGTAAGTTGGACTTCTGTAGACATGCTGCAAAAGTGACCTGGGCTGCGTTTGGATCTGAGGTATTGCCGGTTGAATTGTTAGCCCAATTTCAGTACTTCTTAAGAAAGAGCTCTGCTCCTCTGCCTTACTGGTATGGCAGGAAATGAATGTGAAAATATTTCGCTGTAGTACTTTTAAAAATCACCTATAGTTTTTTGCAAGTTCCTGAGCAGTATCCTGTTTTGGATTTAGCAGTTTTTACTTTTTATTGTTAGTCTGCTAATTGTAATACAGTAACAGTTACAAGCTCCCCGCTCCCTTTTTCCTCAGGATGCTGCACTTTTAAAATAAGGCAGAACTAGTGACAGTTGTGTTGGTATATACTGTGATCTGCTCAAAGTGCCGTGTTATTGTACGTAACGCAGTAATACAAAATTCATAGCTCTTGGGAGGTAGTCAAAGCTGGGAGTGGCTATGAGAGAGTGAATATTTAGTTTGGTAACAGTATAAAACATCATGTTTGACTTTCAAAGAAATAGGAAAAAAAACCAGTATAGTTACTTTATAAAAACGATTTGATGCACTTCTTACAGTACCACAATAGGCAAAATTCCACACAGGCCGTTTTACTTTCCCCGGCATGCTGATGTGTTGATTATTTGCATGTTCAGAGCTGACTTGCAGAGTTGTAGAACATGATTTAGGGACGCAGGTTGCCAGCGTGAGCAGAACTGCCTGTGGGTGTTAATTGCTCTGGTCAGGTGCAGACCAATAAGTTAACAATGTTGCTGGCTGAAGGAGATTAAATTGCAATTCATGAATAATATACTGGAAGAATAAAGGGGGAAATTTTGGTTTTGAAGATTCTCAGCAGATTTAAGCAAGAATTTTGTTATTTTCTTATAGGGGCTATGCGTTCCATAACTGTTTATCAAGCATGTTTACACAGGGAATTTGGATGTATTGGCAGCTAAGCTGGTTTACCTGAGTTGCATGAAACACTTGTTTTACACATTGAATTAATTTTTGTCCTAGGCTGTTGTATTTAGAAATGCATTCTGCTGTACTTAGCTTGAACTGCATTGAAATAGGGGTCCTTGAAGCAGTGATGGTTAGGCTTTTCTTGGAGTTGTCTCTGCTGCTAATTAAAATGTGCATATATATAAATAAAGAAAACTAACTAAAGTGTCATTTCTGGAGGCCACAGAATCTAGAAGATACTGTGCTTATTTCTTTTCTCTTTCTGGATGACTTCTCATCATGTTCTGTGTATCAGTATTCCAGGCATCATTCTTCAGGGCAACCAATGGCTTAAGAAGCACTTGCCAAACAAAACCAAAACAACCAAACTTATGGCTTGCTGGTAAGTCGAGGAGTGTTGGCTGTAGAAAGTATGGGAAATCTGGGAATCAGAAGGCTGGGAGTCAGTTTTTGATTTCTCATTCAAACCAAGGCAAGGAGTGAGGCAGCACTTCTCCAGTGCAGTATATTCAGCATAGTTTTCAGCACGCTGAATAGCATAGTGTTCAGTTGAAGTAGTTGGAAAGAGGGTGAGGTGTTGTGGTTCTGACACGCTATTCTCACTAGAAACAGAGGGGCTTTCAAGAAGGAGTAAAACAGTGAGGTGGCAGGGGGGAGCAAGGTTTTCTTCAACTAAGGCACTGCCCTCAGAGAAATGGGGTAACTGTAGGTTGCAGGCAGAGGAGACCTAATCATGTTGTATACTACTCCTATAGTATCTTGAGTCAGGCTGGGTTAGTGGTAACGTTGAGACGGGGACTCTGGGGATACCAAAAGGGGAAGGCAGTGTATGTCAAATTGTCCAGAAATATTTTTCAGTTGCTGTGACCTGAACCCCACTATCAGAGCAGGGGCTTAGCAGGAGGCAGGGGAAGCGTGCAGAGTCTGAGTGAGGAACAACTCCTCCTCAGTGTCGTGGTTGAATTTAATAAGGTCTCTCCGTGTATGCTAGTTAGTGGTGTTATCACCATCGTTCGTGCCTTCTCTGCAAGACACCAACTAGCTGTATTTGTGTCCACCCCATATGTGAGTGTTTTGAGCACCTCGAAGTTCTGGGTGCTGCCTCTCTGGGCCGGCTCACTGAGCCTGGACCTTGGGAACAACTATTCTGGACCTTAAAATCACTCTCTGCTCACTCTGCATATGTTTGAAGATCTGTGTGACTTCTCCAGAGTCCCATCTGCTAGGAACACTTAACTCTTGGAGACAAGAGATAGCCAACAGTCACAAAGACACATGGCTAGCTGTGGGGGCCATTTTTAAAGCAGTTTTCTAGGTGATACTGGGGATTGCTGGTCAGTGCAAACCATGCATCATGCGTATACTGCATGATGTTCCCTGAATCTCCCTTCTTTGGAGTGTTCCTTGGGATTTGGTCAATGCTCTCCAGGGTTTCCATGTTCCCCGTTCCTGTACTTGATGCTCCAAGCGCAGGCTTTTCTTTGCTCTGTAAGAAAGATCCAAGCAGCTTCGGTTCTCTTGCCATTCCCTCTGCTGCTGTGTGACCCTCTGGTCAGTCGCAAACCCTTGGGTGGTCTGTTGCGTGGTTACAACACAATTTGAGTTCAGACCTGAAAAACTGGTTTTTATATGCACTAACCACCTGTTCTGCTAGGGAACAGCCCAGGCAATTGTGGATGATCTTTAATGCTGTCTTGTTCAGCAGCGTGGGCCGAGTGCTGCTCCTCCCTCCGTGCACTGCCATATAACCACCCCTTCCTAAGTGTGTTCCCCTTCGATAAAAAAATGTTACGTTTAAGGAGCATTAGTAATGTCCAGCTGAACTTAAGAATATGTATGTAGGCTGTTGTGAGAGTCATAAGGACTTTGTGATTGCAGAGCTGCTTATGGTAGCATTGTTTCCTCACCCACGCCAGAAATGTATGCAGTCAGGCTACGTATGTATCTTCTAACATAAACATACATTCTTACATCAGGGCAGCAACTCTGTAATTACCTCCACACTGGTGTTTAGATAAAACTAAAACCTAATTGGGCAGATAACATGTCTGCATTCTAATCTAAGAGGATGGCTCTTGATATATAGCTAACAGGATGGAAAGGTAGGCAAGAGTCATTTAAACTCACCTGCCCTTTCTCTGTTTAAAAAAAAAAAAAGCCTTTTTTTACAAGGTCATAACCTGGGGAAGCACCCTCCTTGCAATGTTGCCAAACACAGCTTTTGCTTATGAGTTGTTAAAAAGAAAAAAAAGGCATTTCAAAACTGTAATGTTCATCTTTACTTGCCTTATGAATTTTTATCTTTTTTTGGCCCAAGTTGAGTTTTTCTCTGTGGTCAAGTGCTAAGAGCTTTGTTTAAAACAGTTCTGTGATTAGTGTTCGCTAAAAATGTCCACTATCATTAATATTCTGATAAAGCACTATGAGCCAGCAGGCTAAATCACTCATAGAACTTCCTTCGTGTCTTAATGGACAAGTCAGCAAACTTGTAAGCACATTTCTTGGGCCTGTGACTTACATTTTTACATATATTTGCCTATAATGAAATATTAATTTTAGATTTCAAACATACTAAATGAAGGAATATATGGCTAAGACTGTATGCTAAGCTTCTGGAATATACCATATGGTTTTGTATTGATGCATTTACCTTGGTTTTATACTTCACTATAGCTTGTTTGTGCATGAAACTTAATTTCTGAGCAAGAACCAGAGGTACAGCCTTCTCCAAGTAAGAGTACTGATGGTGTCATCTACTTTTATTGATAAACAACTGGCTTTTCTTTTGTTTGACTTCTGCCAGAATGACAGTATACCATTACTTTTTGGAAATTCTTGACCTGGATTTACCGTTCAGTCTGTGTCGCTCAATTCACTGGGTTGTCCCCGTTCCTTAGACTGACCTTCTCTTGATCATTTCTGTAGGGTCATAAAATAAGGGCAAACTGGGAAAGTCACACAAGTGCTTGGAGGAGCAGTCATCAGGCCAAGCACTGCTCCCTGTCTGTAAGGGGGAAGCATCAAACTCTGCTCCCGTCTGTATCGGCTCTGGGGAGGTCATGCACGGCTGTAATCAGACTGCCTTGGAAGTGGGGAGGGCTCCACCCCAGTGCCACAATCTGCCTTCACAGTGTAAACTACAGGAAGAAATATTAGAATTGTACACACATAGGGATACTTCATTCAGCATCTTTTCTTATGGTTATGCCTTTTATGTATTGCTTTTTGTTTAAATGATCCAGCTTCATCTCGGCCGAGGGAGAATATGATAAGGGAAGTTTATAATCAAACAATGCTTAAAAGAATCTATGTATTAATTATATTTGCTACTGTGAATGTAAGTTTCTGTAAATCTTAATGTTTGTTATGGTGACCTGAATCTTTGCTTTATGATCAAAAGGTAGATTTATTTTCAACCATGATGTTGATAAAGCAGACACCTAGTACAGTATATGTAAAATATCCCTTGTACTTGGGTTGCTTGACTGCAGCTTTGATTTTACTTTGTTACTTCTTTTGTGCATCATCCTGTCTAAGAATTCAAGATTTCATAAATCTGTGGTTTTGGTGGAGCTCAGTAAATGTTATTTTCTATGTTCATTTTCCTCAGCTATTGTCTAAATATAAACCCCTTTTCTTAATGCTTTCTTAATTTGTGCTCCGTACCTGCTACTGACAGTGTAGTTTGTTTTCCAATGGGCCACTTTTTTCTTTTACCCACTGCTGGGTTTTTCTGGAACATCACTTGACCTCACAGTATCTTTCTTGCCAATCTGCTGTGTCTCCCACGCACACACTTTGTTTAAACTCCATTTAGAGCTGAGAGTTAGTGTGAAAGACAGTCTTTTTTCTTGCCACTGAACATACTCAAGCAGTTGTGTCTTTTTGTAAAAACACCATGGAGCAACTAAAAAGTTTTGAAATGTAAGTGTCGACTTTTTGCTTTTATTTAATTTCAACTTTTCTGTTATGTTTTTTTTTTTGTGCTTGTATATGCTTATATGTATACTTAACAAAGTGGTGGTGATGAAATTATTGGTATAGTCCAACACATATGTGCCTGAATACATATATCATCAAACAGGAACTACTTACAGCTATTTTAAGGAGTTCATTAGACTTATGTTTCTTAAGAAAAATACATACCAGACATTTTCACTTACGTTTTGTCCTTTCCCTTAGTCATTTCTGACTTGTAGGGTCTGTATGCCTAAGCTTAACATGGTGATAAAGTAGTAAAAGTTTAGGTGTGAACCAGTGTTTTATGATTTAAATAAATGTTACTGCATTTTTATGTCTGTGTGTAATATGTATAGTAGCTAAAAATGTAGATGTGCCTGTTTAATGTGTGGTTTAGGTCACTGAAGGGTTGCATATGGCTTATGTTTTTCCTTACCCTGAAACATTTGGCTGTTAGCTGCTGGATGAAGTGGGCTGACTCAGTGATAGATATGAATACAGGATCTGTCATATTGTGCATTATATTGTATTTCAGTGGTTTCTGCCTCACTTGTCAAATTTTTTACTTTGAGATATCTCTCTTTCATGCGTCATGGTATTTCATAGTGAAACTTTGTGAAAGTCAGCCAAATGACTTTATTTAAAACCAACAGAAATGTCTGAGGGAAGTGCTGGTGAAAAAATGGGGTTTGGATTTGTAAATATTTGTGAAGTGTGTTACTTCAGAAACACTACACACACATAAATGTAGCTTTTTCTTTCATTTCTCATTGGGAACTCCTAGGCCTTTCTAGACTGGTAATTAAATGCAAAAATACTTGCTTTTGAGATTTGCTTAGTAAGACACATAAAACATATTATGAGTTGCAAAATGGTCACAATGTGGTTGACATTTTTTCAGTTTGTGTGCTTAATTCTCTGTTGACTAAAAGCATAAGCTCAGCTTTTTAGACGTTTCTTTTCATCTGGAAACTCTGTCGATTAATCCTTTCCCCTTCCCTGCATTTGAGCACAGATACTTTTGGTGTACATCTTGCCAAGCAACAGCTGTAAGTAGGAAGTAAAGAGCACTTTTTTTTTCCCTCTGCACATGAAATTACTGGGGTTTTTTAGGCAGCAAACTTGAAGTATGAATTAGTGAAAAGAGCATAAACCTGGCACTTCAGAGATGTGAATAGTATTTGTAGGGTGATTCTAGCAAGTCAGACTTTTTTTCTGTCTTTTTCTTTCTGCAAAATGTTCATAGCAACGAGAATACATGAGGTTTTATTTACTCATCCTGGAGGCCCCCAGACAAAAGTGGAAAGCGTTCTGGACATTAACAGTAATTTGGCTGCTGGAAGTTGCCCAAAGTACTGGCAGTATGTTCCTGCTCTTACTGAAAAATAAAGTAGCAGTTCTCTTTTTTTAATAAGCGTAAGTCGGCTTGGATCCTGCTCAGCAGCCTGTTGTGAAAGTCATCACTTCTAATAGCAGTGCCCCAGGGACCGCCGCAGGGCATTGACTGGCTCAGTACTGACTCAGAGCTGAAATCGTTGACACTGCTCATCTAGAAAAATGATGCAATTATGACTCTCCTCCCTAGTCTGGGAAAGCATCTTGGACATCCTCTTTCACAGCTCCAGTTTTCAGTGATGGGGGGGTGAGCCAGTCTGGCTGGGGTGAGTCTTCTTTGCTTGTGTACGACAAATACTTGAATATGTCCCGGAGGTTATGGACTGGGTATAACTAAACTGCTAAGGGCTTTTGTCAGGTGTTAAAATAGAGAATTACAGACCACCCTGGCTCCTTCTTTAGGAAAGGCTTTGAGAGGTCTGTTTTCCCCAGAGAAGTTGATCTTCTGTTGCTGATTCTTGTGCAGCGTCTCTGGGCTGTCCTTTGTCTTGGGGCACATGTGGCAGCATGTTCCTTCCTGCGATGGCTGCAGCAGCATTTCCAGGTTAAGGAGCTCCTTCCTGCCCTTGCTGCCTTGTCCTGCCTTTGCTCCTTGGCTGGCCACTCTCAGCTATGCCAGCTGTGCTGCCCACAAAGCTGCACTGCACACAAAGCTGCACTGCCCATTGTCACTGGCCTGTCTGCCTCTTAGGGGAGAAAGAGTGGTGTGGCATGGTGGCGAGACAGGAGCTAGTGGGGAAGAGAAGAAATTCGTTGAGCAAATACTACTGGAGAAGCCTCTGTTGCAGATCCGTAGCCAGAGCCTGATGTGGTTGGTTGTTGAAAACAGGCAGCAAAAGTTTCCTCTCTAGATTTCTGTTCTTTAATTTGAACTCCATGTGTAGGAAGGGGAGGGTGGTGATTTATCAATAGACATGCATTTGCTGTGGTAGATATTTGTATCTGAATGCATCCCTGGTAGTGATACCTCTCGCTTCCCTCATAGGCCCTTCCCCCGTTACGTTAGGGTTGGTTTGCTTGAGCTGTGAGTTGGACTTCAGAAAGAAGGAAGCGATGGTAACGATGCATGTGTAGGCTTGAACCACACGTAAAAAAAGGTAGTGGTTGTGTTACAACCGTCTGAAAGGAATGAAAGGAACGTCATGATTTCATCCACTGCTCTGTCTTGCCATTGCTCAGAGATACTAATTCCATTTGCTACTGAAAAAAATGGCATTAAATGAAAGATTTCTCCCCCTACTGTAACCCAATTTACAGCACTATTTCACTGTGGTGTTTTTGTAAACACCGTGTCTGTCAGTGGGACTTGAAGGACTGATGTTCTGCAATCCTTAACATCATGCACTATTATTCAATTATATATATTTTAATATAATGATATTACACAATAACTTAATTATTATTTTATGTGATATTTAAAGCCCAACATTGTGCTTCCTGCCACAGCTGAACAGACATTCTCCTTCAGGGATTATATCGTTTCTGGAAATATGAGATAAAAGTCCAACAAAAGATTTAAGTGCCAACGAAGATGTTTACTGTAATGCATTGTTATAGTCCACAATTATTTGTGTCTTACAAGCTTGGGACTACTATATTCCTAAAATGTCTTGTGAGTATTTATTTATTTTGCTGGCACTTTTGTGCGGATGACGGTATTAGGCCAGTTCCTTTGGGAGAGAAAAAGGGATACCACACACTCAGATCTAGCCAGCAGGAAATTTGTGGGAGAGCCAGAAGTTGGAAAATAGGTTTTACGTTCTTTGCTTTAACCACAGTGGTCATCCTTCTCATGCAAGTGCTAAGGGCTTCAGAAGGTTTTGAGAATTTGTGTGTACAGGATGGGAAGATGGGATTGCAGGAGAGAGAAATACCTCTGGAATTTATTATGCTTTAACCAGAGGATGTGGTTGTTGAAATAACGTTTTGGGGTTTCTGGCAATATTTGGATTTCAGGCCTGCTCTTAAACTGTGCTGAAGAGCGTCAGTGAAAGTTAAAAGTCACGAGAATTTTGAAAGGTGGGGAAATAGCTGTGACACTAGTTAGATGAGGGATCTGTGCTTCCACAGGAGCTCCCTGATTACCAGGTAAGATTTGGCCAGTGAACTGTCGAGGCTGGGTTCTCTTCCCAGATCTGCTCCTGAGTTGCTTCATGGCATGGGTTTTGGCTGAACCCTTTCCCTATCTGTAGCAGTGTTTCTGTGTAGAATGTAAAGTCTTTGAATCATGATTCAATCTCTTGGGGCAACTACCAGCAGGTCAGCTCTTAGGGCTATGGCTTAAGTCCATTATTGGTTTGAATTTTACTGGTGTATAGTGTTCATGAAAACTTACTATTTCCTCTCCCAACAGTAAAAGATAAACTCAGGGATTTTATGGAATTGAGTAGTATGCTTTAATTTCATTTTCATTACAGGATATTGCTTTTTCTCAGTTTTGCATGGTTACCTGCTAGATTGTAATTTCTGAATTTGTCACTTTTAATTTTATATCTCATTGTGCCATTTGACCTGTTTATAAGTGAATAGTTGAAGTCCACTGTTGCACTATTTTTCGCAACATTTTCTGTCTCCTTTGGTACATCCCATAGTGTTTCAACCCTGTAGTGCTTTTCACTCAGGCTGGTTTTGGTGTAAATCCCTGTCACTACCAGCCCTGTCAAGGTACATGTCTAAACCAGGTGGTAGTATGAATGTGCTGAGAGAAAAAGAGCTTTAGTGTGATTTATAAATATTAAAAAAAAAAAAAAAAAATTAAACATATCTGAAAAGATTTTAGGGTTCTTAAATATGGACTATATGTAGCTGAGGGGGAAATAACTTTAGCAGTGTTATAAAACAGTGTCCAAAGTATCAGCCTGTTAAGATACAGTTGAAGTACAGAGTGGTATTTTAATAATACAAATCACATTTTAAAAATACTTTTGTTCAGTTAAAATTATTGTAGTGAAACGTGGTTTTTCCAGATTTGATATGAAATACTTTCAAACCTGTACCAGTTGCACATTATGCCGCTGCATTTTGCCCCAAAAGACTTCAAAGGAATGTCAGTATTTCAGCTCAGAATATTTATGAGTCAACTCATTCAAAAATGATACAAGAGATTTCCTGTAAAATGTTTCACTTCCCAGTGAAACGTTAGTGAGTACTTTGAACTGAATTATGATATTTCTCCAGTTGTGTACGTTCAGGAGGGGCTCCAGCAGTATTGGTGTTGCTGTTATGCCTACTGGCAGGGTAAATGCTTGGGACACATGGCAACTTCATACATTTAAGTTAATAAATAAACTAAGTAGATAACCAGAAAGCCTTGGTGCACTGCAGTGTTTCTCTGCAGATGTTTGTGGAGGTGTCCACTGAACCAGTCAGAAGGTCAGCGTAAGGATAGTGTGAATACTTTTGAAAATAGTAGTCAAAGCTGTTACCATTAATAACTTCTACTGGTGTTTAAAAAATGAAACTCCTGGTCAGAATACTAAGTGTATTTCCTAGCTGGGTCAAAAGAAAGGAGCGAAGGAGGCTGCTTTTTTGAAGAAGGAGTCAAGCAAAACTGATGTTTTGTTAACTACTGTAAAATTTCCATAACCACAGTGAAATCTGGATTTCCACAGTTGGTTTAATATGCTGGTGGGTGATCGGGGAACAGATGTCTTGAATAAAACTGGGAAGAATCAAACAATTTTGGCAGTCTTTGCCCTTAACAAGTGTTACATCTGGTTAAGTATGATAAATCTGGGATTTCATAATAAAAAAATAATCCATCCTTCCTTTCTGGAGTTTTGGTTATGTGAAATTTCTTGTTTCTTGACACTATGAAGTTTCCCTAAAATTAACCAAGGACCGTTGTTGTGTCCTTTTCTTCTTTGTGCTCTAATACTCCAAACCCAAAGCAAAGGAAATATCTTGAAAAAATAAAGTGACAGAGGTGTTACTAAGGAGCAAAAGGAAGACTTTTTTAGTACTGTAGGGTTTTTTTCACCCTATAACAGTTTTAGTTTGATAAAGTTTAGATACTTTTTAAAAACCCCCACAATAAAGCAGATCTGTGCGGCAGGTGCAGCATTGATCCAACAGCTCGATACGACACAAATAGCAATTTGGTGGGTGTGAAAAGCAACCGCTGTTAGAGCAGCAAGGCGCAGTGCTCGTCATGTAACTGGTTAAGTGTTCTTCAGTCAAAACGAAAATGGCCTGCAAGCTGTTGCTAGGGAAATAGGTGCCTGTGGTTAGTGTTGAATGCAGAGAGGTTTGTCTGTCTTGCAGATCAAAAAATGGCTCAAAGTACTTAGTCTACGTATCACTTTGCTTCCGGAAACTTGCTGCTTATCAGCAGACTGCTCTGTGCCTCTGAGGAGCTTCAGTTACAAATGCCGAGAGAATATCCTTTGGTTTTTTTCTTTCCTTTTTCCCCCGGCTCTTTACGTGTTCATGTAAAGTACTTCTCTCCCTTGTTCTCCTTGTTTATAATGTCTGTGTATGGTAGCCAGTATACTGCCCTCAGGACTTGACCCTGAGAGCACTTCTGGGGGAGCAGCAGCTTGATCCCTCTGCAGCCAACGTGAACCTTGCATATAACTGTTTATCAGGAGTTCTGATGAAAGTTATGTTTACGGGCACATCTTTAAAAAGTAACATAGTTTTTTAAAAAATCACAGAAACTTTGTGGATTTGGCGTAGTCCTTAAATGCTCTACAAGGTAGCTAGGTACATTGCAAGTACGAATGGCTGCAATTAAGCACTTTGATAAACGTTGAAAACAACAGTTCTAGGTCCTTCCTCCTCATCTAAAACCCCTGAGGAGTCTTGTTTCTGCGATGATTTTTTAAAACTGACATATTATGTTTTCTGAAATGCACTGTGCAGTTTCTGGGACACCCTAACTATTTGGGCATCCTTCTCATTATGCCATCTGGATAAAGTGTGGCCCAGTATTGCTCTCCAGACAATACTGCTCTGTTTCAAAGGACCATGAAGGCATCTCTCTGCTGATTGCCAGGGACTCATCATTAATACTGGATACAGAATAAGGTGAAAGAAAAGAAGCAGTTTATTTGGGCATTCCAGATTGAGCATATAACAGAGATTAAACAAAGTCTTATTTTATCTGCTTTGACACATGCACAGGCACAGTAGATTTGTATCTGCCTTTTCAGATGAACTCTGTGAGATGTCTTCTTGTTTTTTCCTCTCCCCCACCTATCTCCAAAGCTGCCAGAAGGCTTTGTCAGGATCTTGACCTTTTTCTTAAGAATCATCTCCATTTCCACCTAACTTTTATAAATACTGATGTCTGTTGGGCTTGACTGCTGGAGATAATTCCTGCCCAAAAGATAATGGGACCTGGTCACAGCCATCCCAGGGTATAGGTATGAACTGGACATTTAACCCACTGTGACAGAGTGAAGTGCCTGTTCTGAGTGGTGTTTAGAGCAGTTTGTATATCCTAGCAAAAATCTAACAGAAAATTACTATAGGTTTATTTGAATTGGTTTTGCAATAGAATGCTTTGCATCCACTCTGGTTTTGTGCCAGATTATTTGGAAGTTTAGGTTGCCCCTTTCAGTTTCTAAAGTGGGTCTCTAGTGACGGTGCTTTGGGGTGAACAACAAAGTAGGTGTTGATATGTTCCCGTCCCAGCACAGCTATTTAACTTGTATCAGGTTTCCCGCTGACATCTTAGTTCCTGCTCCTGGGGCTCTTCTCCTCTGGGTCATTGTATCAACACTGCTGTATAACCATTTACTCCCCTTCTTGGTTCCTGCCCCTGCTGGGTATGTACTGGATTCCAACAATGAATAGGGAGCAACCCTGCCTGGTACTTTGCTGGAGTGTTGACCTTATCTGGCATCTTGTCACATCTAAATATTTGTTACCATAATGCATGTGGAGATGATAAAGTACGAAGAGAGGACGACAAAGCCAAGAGCTGTTATGTGTGATATGGATTCCCCTACTAGCGAGCTGGTGCGCTAAGTTCAAGGATGGTAATCTGGCCATGTCTTCTGGTCATCTGCTTGCCTAAAGATAGAATTTTCTGTATCCTACCAATGTGCCTTTCTATCCTTCTTGTTCTCCAGGACAAGCAAACCTAGTAGGCAGAATCTCTTCATTTCCACACCAGCAGTAGATAAGCCTTTATCCAAAGCTGCAAGGTGCAGGGAGGATACGTTTTTTTTTAAGCTGGTTTTCCTGCCATATTTGCTGATCTGTGATCCCAAGTTCCAAACCATATTTATGCTGTTTTGAGTTACACATTGTTTTACTCAGGTTTTTCTTCTTGGGTTGTTTTTTTTAGGTTGCTGATATTTGATCCTGTGTATAATAAAACTTACTGAAAGACTTAGGGCTTTCATTATCAGGAGTGCTGTAAAAGTTAATAAAACATTCTTCTGCATTTAGCAGTGTCCTTTGCTGTCACACAGGCCTTCCCTGAAAAGCATTGGGATTCATTAGCACAAAGATGATGCCTCTCATCAGCCTTCAGCCACTTTCTCAGGCATTTCCATTAATCATTAAGTATTTCAATCAAGTTTCTTCTATTGATTGCCTGGGTAAAAGGTTCATAATAGGTGGCGATGGAGATTGCGTAGTTTTTTCTTCCTTGAACTATGAGGGGTAGAAATAGAAGCGTCGTTAATGCTTACAGTGGTCTTTGGAGTAAAGATTCTCTGTCTTGTTGCAGGTTGACGTGTCTGATACGTAAAAAAGTTTAGTGTCAAGGATCGTACTTGAGTGGGCTGTACTCTGCTGCAGGAATTTCAAAATGATCAAACAGACCGTAGTGGATTGGAGAAACAAGACTTTTGCCAATGAATCCTGTGGCCTATAATGGTAAGCAAACAACAAGCATGTGTTTTTATCAGTAGTCTCCCTAAGATTTAGGACTATAAAACCCCAGAGTAATCTCTTATGCACAGCTCAGCTTTACAGTCCAGGTAAAAAGTGCTTTCTCAATGGCTGCACACAGCCCTGGGGATTGCTTAGATACTGATCAGCGATAACCTTCACTAGGGTAGCGGCTGCGTACTTTGCTATTTTGGAAAGTTGTTCTGTGGACTTCATGTTGCTCTGAGGCAGTAACTCTAACTTTTAGAAACTTGCTTAGTAACTTTTCTAAAAGCGACTTTTGCCATATCCTGCAGTTTTGCTGTAACTGTCATGTTATTCTGGGTTTTTGGTATTAACTAGTTTTGTTTCAATACTAGTTAACTGGACTTAGTATCAGCAAATCCAAAGGATAAAGCTGCTTAAGGGGAATTGAATTTAAGTGTCTGGTTCGTTGTGGCTGTTGCCAGGTGAGATACCCATGTTTCCCGCAGTGAGCCAGTGCTCTACGTGGTGCGGGTTCGCAGTAGCCTGTTGGAATTGGGAACAGTAGGGTTGGCTGCAAGCAAAGCTTTGAAAAGGGTAGGATGAAAGATGAGATGAAACGAGAAGAATGATAGTGATTAGGTCTGTGTTCAGACGATCCATTATCTCAGTAAACAATCAAAACAGCGTGGAAAAAAAAAATCCTGTGCGGAGTGTTTTCTGTGGAAAACTCTCGCTGCTTCTGCATGGCTCTGCTCTTTCTGTGGTCCAGGAGAGCTTACCCAGGTGCTCATGAATGCTTGGCTCATGGGGCATGTCATCTGGATCACAGAAAAATATGTATACAACTCCTAACAGTTTTGAAGTGTGTGTTGCTATCCAACGGGATAGAAAATACAAGATTTCAGAGGTTTTCATCTCATTATCATTGTTTTATTTCAGAATGACTCTGCAAAGCACCTTTTCCTAAACCAAATGTTACATAGTGGGAAACTTTTTTTTAAAAAGAATTGTGTGTATTTGACTGCGGTTGTGTCGGAGGTAGGGTATGACTGCAGAAACATCAGAAATCTAGGTACGTCTCTGGTGCTGTTTTTAATACTTAACCTTGAAGGGAGGGAACTTCCTTCTTGTAAGTGTTGGTTTTAGGGGTTTTGGCTGTGAAGTACGGATGTGGTGGTGTAACAAATGTTGCATGGTCAACGTGAAGAAGTTTGGGGAACATTAAAATTCCCCTGTAACAGTATATAGAAATAAGATTTTTAAAACAGGTACTTGATAGGACTTCCTCTTGAAGTGCTAGGCATGAAGTAAAGGGGGGATTGGATTTAAACTTCCCTTCCTCCTTGTTTCATAAATAGTATGAAGGCTTTGCTTTCTTAAGGTATAAAATGCCCTCTAAGTTTAAGAAAAATATTTGTACTGTAATATCACCCTGCAGTACACTGATCCAGGTACTGATGCACAATCGTGTTCTTCCCATTGTCTGTCTGTTGGTCTCATGCTGAGGTTTATTTCCCAAGCGAGATTGCCAGTGGGTCTGGTTGCTTCGGAAGGAATACTAATCTGAAGAAGGTACAGATGATACTGTTGAGTAAGCAGAAATTCAGACAGAAACAACAGCAAGTGATGATTTATGTTATGGTTTACTCTTGCATTTTGGTTATGATGTTTGGCAAAATCGCTTTTAAAAAATACTTGGTTCTGTGATGGAACCCTGTACTGATACCAGAGTACGGTAGGAATATAGTGCTGATTTATGCTTTGACCAGCCTTAAACTTCCCTTACCTACTGTTCAGTGACACATTTTCTGTGTACACATCCATGTTAGTTCATCTGAAAAATTAGAGATTAGGGGGAAAGAAAAATGCCAAAGAAACTGAAGTTGTTGAGGACGTCAGTGCATTAGTTGAATTTCAGCTCCCTGTTGGTGTTTCTGATCACTTCAGTTGATAGGAGAGAGAGGTTTTTATATTTGAGCCTCCTTCTCTGTTTTACTGGGTTTAGTTGGACTGAACCTAAATAGCAAATGATTTCTTACCTTGCTCAGGACAGGTTTTATATTCTTCCCACCCATTGCGTGGCCCTTATCCTTTGCCATAGTATGATTGCACCCCTTCTGTGCAAATACTCTATTTATCCTAGAGCTGGGAAAGCTGCATTTCTATGTCGAACTGTAACACTTTCCCTAAATAACTGAGGGCAAAAATGACTAATGGGTTGATGCCCATTACACACCTGTTCACAGTGATTTTTTTTTTTGGTCCTTTTTGACCCTCTGTTGGCATATCTAGCCATAGTTGGAAGCATCAAGTTATGTCCTTGTACACTGGCTCTCTGACATCAGTAATCTGTGCTTCTTGATTGCTACATGGAGATAGAAAAGTTGAGGCATATTTAAAATACCGCTATACAAAGGAGAGAGATTTCATTCTAGATGTAATTGATTATATTGAATTTAGGAAGTTTGTCAGTCTGAGAACTTTTTTGTTTGCCATATGCTTATAATTCTCTATCCTAAATTAATATGTCTGGAAAAAATCCTCCTGACAGTTTAAACATATCTTTCTTGAAGTGATGTTTTTCTTATCACTAATTTTAATATAGGCTGAGTATTACCTAGTGTAAGCCTTTTTTTTTTTTTTTTTTAATCCTTAAAAACACTTCTAAAAATATTAGGGATTTTAATTTCTGTAAAAATGAGGGGCATTCTCGTGTAAATTACTGAGGCTTACACACACACATACTCCATCCCTATTCCTGTCTTAGTTGACAACTGTTTTTCCCCATAGTGTTCAAGTTAAATATTCTGTGTTTTGGGTTTTTTGAATGGAGTTTATATATCTTAATATTGCAGGTTTTATTACTATAAATATCTGCACAAACATACTGCTTTTGATATAATTAAACTCAAAGTACACAATGAAAAGCTACCCTGACTTCTGAAGCTGCCATGTTCAAAGACATGAATTTTAAATAGGTCACTGAAAACTTAGATTTTTTGACTTTAGCTGGTTTAAAATTGAACTTACCACTACAAAAGTCAATATTCCACTTATACTATCTGTAAGATGTGACAGGGAGTCTGGGAATCATGAAATAGTCATGCACCTTGGACTCTGAGAGATGCAGAGCACAGCTCAGTTCCCTTCTGATGTATCTTCTTATACCATGGAGTTTGCTGCTTATGAAAACCGGCATTATAGAAGGACTTTTTTGTCATGTGTCTGTGTTCCCCACCCCCACTGAGCCAGACCCAGCAGTTAATTATAAGGCTTAATAGCTTTGGTGGTTGAACCACCATGTGTTTGCGCAATAAACCCTCCCTTGTAATTCATTTGCACCAATCTGGTTATATGGATTCTTTCTTTTTTACGAACTTAGCTTGTGAGCTAGTCTTAAATTACAAACCTGCAGTTTCCTGGGCCATCTTCCGTCACCATTTCTCTGTTCAACCTAGATCAGAAGCGTGGAGATTTCTTTCTGTGACTGTAATCGCTTTCCTCAAAGCACATCTTATAATAATAGTGGTATTTAAAAATGAGCAACAAACCACCCGACTCTTGAAGTGCTATCTTGGTATTGTTTTTCTCAGGCTGTGGAGCTGTGAGAAGTGATGAGTCAATTTAACAACTTACTGCTGCCCTTGCTTTCCTACTTACGGTGTGCCTTTCCTTTCCAAATGCTGGGCCACCTCTGCTAGCTGTCCCACTCACCACCCTGAGAAGTGACCTGCCAAAAATAGCTTCCTTTTGTTGTGTTTGGTGAGTAGGCTCTGAAGAGAGCCCGGCAGGTGCAGGAGCTGGGTGCCTGGGCAGGCATGCTATGCAGCTGGCACAGGGCGGTGGGCGGAGTGGGTGAGACCTCCTCCTCTTCTTGATGGTCTGAGCCGGCTCTTGGGCTCTGGTGTTTGTGAAACCACGGCCTCATCTACTTCACATCTTCCATTTCTACTAGTGACTGAAAAACTGTTCTCAAATCACACACCGTGTTATTCCTGTTTTAACAGCTGTTGTGGAACGAATGTCATGAGAAGCATTCTACTGAAATAAGAATGTGAAGTAAAAAAGTTCACTTTCAACGCTTTCTTCACAGTATATTTGACACTATCATTGCCGTGGCCCTTGACATTCAAGGGAGCAGTCTAGGTGATGTAGTATCATATTTCACCCTGATATTCTGACACATGGTGGGATTTCTTCTGCCTCCTGATTTTTTTCCAAATGACAGATTATACATTTGTATTGATTTGGCTTTTTTATGTAAGTAGAGTCTTGAGTGATGATGTGTTGAAGTGGGTATGCTCACTTGTTATAAGAAAACTAAAGGTAAATGTAAGAAAGAGTTTTTCTGTATTGCAGAAGGAGCATTTCAGGAACTAAACTTACTTAAGGAAGATGAAATTTCACATTAAAACCTTCAACATATTTACCTTTGTAAAGAAACTTACCCGTGCAAGTAATATACCACTGCTAGCAGACAGATCATTAAAAATGCATCTGTTCTCCATTAAATATTTTTGTACAAGTAGAAAAAGCTAAGGTGACTGCAGGCTAGCATTTGAAAGCAAAGTCTGAAAGGAAGAATTGTTGTCTTTAACATGAATGGTATTTCCTGTGGCATACATTTGGATTGCTAACGTTGATTTCCTAGGCTGAATTAGTTGTGGAGTCCACTAGACTGGAAATTATTTTTGCCTGAGATTCATAATTCATCTACTAATCTCCTTCAGTTGTTCTATTGGATGTTTATAGATTCCTGATTCCCTTTTAATATCTGCTAATGGGTAATTACAGTCAGCAATCATTCTTGTCATGGAAATTGCTAAAGTAATTTCAGAAACACTGTTTTCATTTGTGTGAAGCAACAGATGGAATGGAAAGCAAAACTGTAGCCTATGTCTTTGATGCTGTAGTAGTTAAAGATGGGCAAACTGGTTCTGCTCGCTTCTGTGCAGCAATTGCTGAGAGGAATAAGGCAATGTAGATCACTTCACTTGGCTCTTGCCATTAGGGTTTGGTTTAATATTTCATGGGTGAGACTGCTTTTTAGTAAATAGACAGCTTTAGGTGAGCAAGACCTGGGTCCTTGGCAAATAAACAGCTAAGGGAAAAAATACTTTAAGAATTGCCCAGGAGGTTACTGTGGATGTGTTTGTGAATACATTGGTAGTTTTGAAATTGAGAATAGGGCTACAGCGTACTCGATCCCATTCAGAAAGGCATTGGCTTGGTCAGTAGCTGCTGTGAGTCATTCTCCCAAAGGAGGGAGAAAGGACGTGATTGCTGCCCATCGGCCCATTCTGTTGTGTGAGTGAGAGAGGGGGCGGGGGTTGCAGGTTTATCAGGCCCACTCCCCGTTCAACTAGCACCTGAAACATGTGCATGCTCTGCAAGTACAGAGAATAAAGAAGGGCCACCCAAGGACGGTTTTGTTCTGAAGTAATTCCCAGGACAAAGACTCAAGCCAAACTTTTAATCTCAGTGTATTTTGGGAGGCATCTTGAGAAGCCTGGAGCTTCATAGCATTTCCCCATTCAGTACTGTTTGAGAGAAATAAAACCTTTTAGCCAGAATCTTCAAGGGGTTTATGAAATGCAGGAATTTGATGTGATTCTATTTCAGGTTAATAGAAAAATCAACTTGATTTTTCCTGGCTGTTCAGTACTTGCTTCATCTGTGCTGGTTGGATTATGCACAGGTAGGGCTGAATGAGTCGCTGGGAGGCAAATATCACCTCCATCTCACAAAAATTTACATTATTTTACAGATGGTCACCTGACCAGAGAATGACATTTGAGGTGCTAACAAAATTGTCTGGGTGACAATTGACTGTTAGAGTGGAACATACAGTGCTGATGCCCCTTGGAACGTAGTGGTAGCCTATTTAGGGAAGAAGATGGGAGGAAGAATGCTCTGCTTAGTAACTAGCCATGTTATGAAAATACATTATGAAAATAGGCCTGCAATGCAAATTCCTTGGGGGAAGGCTGTTACCTAGTGATACTTTACATGTTGTTTATGACAAGGCTGGAGATGGGAAATGAGAAAAGTCTGCTTTAGACACAGAAGGGATTGTGTTCTCACCCCATCAGCTGATTTGCCTCACCTGCCCTGAACTTTCTGCTTTGCCTCAGTAAAGGGTTGGTCTGTGTGATGCATGTTCCCAGATTAGTTTTCCTGGTGAAGAGACTGGCATTTTTGTCGCTACTTATCCTGAGCAAACTGCAAAAGAAAGAGTCTTCTCTGAGTGTTGTGGTAAGACTTGTTAGTGTAGCCCGTGATACCCTGCTCCAGTTGGTGTTCCTTAAAGCACACGGTCACTATGGGCTCGGTAGTATGGTCGTGCCTATTCTGCAACTGTTGAGTCCAGGCCAATTCTTAAGAAAACGTTGTGTATTGACACAAAGCACTGTGGGCAGTTTTAACTAGCCCAGGAAAACAAAGAGCTTCAGTCCAAGCCTACTAGCCTAATGACACGTTTATTTTCATATTTTGGGGAACAAAATCCTATAGCTTTCTCAGTAGGAGACTGGAGTGTTTACTCATGCTTGAAACTTCCCAGCTATGGGATGAAAATCATAGAGCAGTCAGAAATACCCAGATTTGTGGAAGCTAGAAATCTTATCTTTTTTGCTTTCAAGTGAAAGGTGGCCGTGTGTGTGTGCCAGGTCTTGCCCAGTACTTACCTAGATAAGTTTCTCTTGTTGAACCTGAACACAACCTTGTTCCCAGTGGCTTTAAACAGAGAAGATTTGGAAGGCTGCAGCTGTTCTGATTCATGTTCTGGAAGGAATCCTGTTGTCCAATTTTTTATGCCTATCACATGTCCAGTGTTTGTTCTTACCTATTTATTGGGCAAATTTCTTTATTTGATCAAATGTTTTTCGCGTTAATCGGCATGCGGGTAGCTGGGGAGCTCACCCAGATCTGACTAAATCATACTCGTTTGTTTGGTAGACGTTCCTGGAGGTTCTCGGTGCAGTTTCCTACCCGTACTGCTGGGGTTGTTTCTTATATGTACTATCTGCCTGACAAATTGTTCCTTCTCCTTTCTAATTCTTCAGAACATAGTGAAGGCTTCTAAAGAAATGAGGCTTTGCCTTAATAAACTGATGATCAGAGCCCCATGGTTTTATGGCAGCAGCCCAGATCCAGTCCCCATCTGGCTTGCTGTGTTTGCCACTGGTGCTTCTGGGAGTGCTAGTTGGTTTTTGTGGCCTGTTGCCATTTCAGGGTTACATCTCACTTGTGGTGTCACAACGGCAAATCGCCAAGAAACGAGCAGAAAAAGCAGGAGTGATGCTGTGGTGTGCAGTGCTCATGTAACCCTTCAGCAGGAGTGTGTTAAATTGGTGATTTTACTAGTGTGTGATGCCATCCATGATCCAGAGTGTTTTTCTCTCAAGGCTGTCTTTTACATTTTCAGAAGGTTGCTGGAAAAAATTCCGAGAAGATGGAAGGGCACAAAATGTGGTCACTTCTGGTTAAGTCTCTTAACAGAAAACAATCTTATGTTTCATGGAAAGAGATAATGCCAACAGCGGTAAAAAAAACAAAAGGCACAAAGCTGTTCAAGTGTTTGTAGTGGTTTTGAAACTGAAATACAATTTCTAAACTGCTATATATTGTGGCTTTTTTCTTGTTTTGATTATAAGATGATGATTGGCAAGTCATTAAGTTTGTCACTTGTAAAAATGTGTTTATTCAACGAACGCGTAATGGCATGTTTCTCCAATAACTCATTTTATGTGTTGCAAGTAATTTACAATTTAAAAAATAATTAACTTGTACTGCAGGAGCACAAGTTGCTCTGTGGTACTTTTGAAAAAGGGGGGTGGTGGTGGCAGTGGGACATGGGATGCAAGTTGAAACTAGTTCAGAGTTGAATTATTCATCTCAAAGTAGCATTTATGCAGTGTATTACAGATTCTTGGTAAACCAATAAAGTACTGTTTGGGGGTTTCTTTACCTAATAGAGTTTTGAGAAGAAAATGCTGTGACCCAGCGTCGTTCATAATTACTTGTAATGTCTGTCTATGAAGATCATCGGAGGGATAAACAAATTGATAAGGTAGCAATCTCTTCTTTATTAAAGTGGATTAAGCCATTAAAGAGATGTGGCTCTTCAACTTGGTGTCCTGTAAAACTCTTAAGTGGTATTCAGAGGGAGTTCCAAGCTGACATCTGATATTGTGACATCGTTTTCATCTTTTGAACGTTAGATAACTGACTCACAGCCACACAGTGTAGTTCTGTAGAATAGAGATTATGCCTTCTATTGTTTTTTCATTGACATAGAAGAATAAATTACAGAAAGCAAGCTGTGAAGTAATTTTTCTCGTATTTCAATATTAAGCAGCCCAAGACAGGATTACGTGTCTCTCATAGTTGTGGATGTATTACAGCTTGGCAATTAATGGTCACTTTTAGAAAGTGGATTTGGTTCGGCTGAGTAGAAAAATAAAGTTGTCTCTCAAAATACCTATTATCATAAAAATTACCCTCAAAATCATATTTCTATAAGTATATTAAAGAAATTTTTTCTTTTGTATTTTTTTTTTTTTTT
Source organism: Rhynochetos jubatus (assembly GCA_027574665.1). Taxonomy (NCBI): domain Eukaryota; kingdom Metazoa; phylum Chordata; class Aves; order Eurypygiformes; family Rhynochetidae; genus Rhynochetos; species Rhynochetos jubatus. The sequence goes on along the minus strand of CM050661.1, from coordinate 16,630,712 downwards.
TTTTTTACTGAAAATACGCTTTAAAAGGAAACTCTCCAGCTCTGGGCCACTCAGCATAAGAACGATATCAACCAGTTGGAGTGAGTCCAGAGTAGGCCATGGAGATGATCAAAGGGCTGGAGCCCCTCTGCCATGGGGGAAGGCTGAGAGAGTTGGGCTTGTTCAGCCTGGAGAAGAGAAGGCTCCAGGGAGACCTTATAGCACCTTCCAGTACCTGAAGGGGCTACAAGAATGCTGGGAGGGGAGTATTTACAAGGGCCTGTAGTGACAGGACAAGGGGTAATGGGTTTAAATTGAAAGCAGAGAGATTTAGATTAGATGTAAGGCAGAAATTCTTCCCGCAGAGGATGGGGAGGCACTGGCACAGGCTGCCCAGAGCAGCTGTGGATGCCCCATCCCTGGAAGTGTCCAAGGCCAGGCTGGATGAGGCTTGGAGCAACCTGGTCTAGTGGAGGGTGTCCCTGCCCATGGCAGGGGGTTTGGCACTGTATGGTCTTTAAGGTCCCTTCCAACCCAAACCATTTCCATGATTCTGTGAACTGGGACAGTAAGCCTGTCATCTCTTATGTATAGTGGATCAGGCAGTGTGTTCCTGAATCCCTGCCCTCACAGTAAAGGAATTCCTCAGACTGTTTTGTGATTTCTCTGTCTCTCTGGTGCATCACAGTCTGTAGCAAGTTGGTTTTGTGATAGAAAGACAAATTCATATTAAAATACTTGCCCTTGTGCACACCATCTCATAGTTTCTTCTTCAGAAAATGCTGGCCTGCGCTCAAGTCAAGTAGTTCTGCAGTCACCTGTATGCCTTGAAAATGCATTAGGGCATGATGTAAAGGTTTTAGGTTCTTCTTGGCATCTCCTTTACTTATGTCAGTGATTCCTAAGATGCATCCGCACACCTTTGCCAAGAGCACTAGTATGCACATGCAAGATGGTAAGAGTGCCAGAAGATTTTTTTCAGGTGAAAAATGGGAGGCCTTTTCTTCTGAAGCAAAGCTCAGTAATAACCAGTACAGGTGAGATATTAGGTGTACCATTAGCTACACATGGGAAAGATGTCTTGAAAGATGTCTTCCATTTTATTTCAGTTTTTAAGATTTATGTGAGTTTTATTCTGGGTGTTGCTGAATGAAAGTGATGCAATATGGTCTTTTCTCTTTTTGGGACTAATCCACATTTGTGATACACTCTGGGCAAGCAGTCATAGTTACTCATTTTGCTGCAAAAGTTCACCTTTTTTCCCCCAGTCTTAGTATTGGTATATCTGTTTTGCCTGCTTGATCGTTCATATTTGGGTAGTATGCTAGCATTTGACTCTCTTTACCTAGGCTAAATCACTCAAGTATGGTTTCTGAAACCTTTTCCTTAATACCACTTCTGGTTGTAGTGTGAATGCTGTCTAAACACAGGTGTGTTGTTAAGCGTTTTGCCTTTTGAGAGTGACTGGCTAGGATTTGGCTTCCCTACGAGTCTTTTAGCTGGTTCTTTCTCCCTAGAGCACCATGGTGATGGCAGTGAAGTGGCAAAGAAGCTGTTGTCCTGTTATCAAGTTTTAATAAGACTTCTGAAATCCTGTTTTTCATGCTTCCATCCATTCCGTCCCCCTGGGTTGTTTTTTTTTTGTCTCTTGGCATTGAGTGAACTATATTCATGAATCTATTTGAAAAACCTTGGTCATTAAGGGATAAACTGTATTGTTAATTACTAATGTTCATTGTTAACAGAACACACTTATTACCTTGGAAACACTTTAATTAGAGTTGAATGAAATCTATAGAACTAGATGTTAAGTATGTCTTAATGAATTTTGGCTTGGACAGCTGTATTTTGTTATTATTTTCTCTGCCTTTTAATTAATATGTGAAAGGAATAATAAAAAAAAAGGATTTCTTATGTTAAGATGCCTATTTTGAAAAAATAAAATCAATGTGTGGTGTGATTAAAGATTTTATACATATATATACACAGGCACACAGGCGTGCACATCCCTTTGACAGAGTTAGCGTTCAGTCAGGCAGCATGCTCACCGAAACCGTCACTTGCCCAGAAGGAAACAAAGTACGTTTAGTAGTTTTTCAGAGGACAGTGTTGCAGTTCTTGAGAAAAGGGTGCAGGGGTGTGTGCAGAGCAGCCCTTGAGGGGTGCTGCCCCAGCCCTGCCTCTGCGGCTGCTGGGCACTGTTGCCCATGCACAGCGCGGCTGGGCTTCCACCCGCCAGCAAACGACAGAACATGCTCACTGGTTAGAGTGTGAGGATAGGAAGCTTAAGGAATGTACTTTCTCCCCCTGCCCTTGGGGAACACTGTGTACACTTAACTGAATATATTAAATTAATAACTCTGTCTCTCTGCAGACTTCATCCCAGGAAGTGAGCTTCAAGCTTGTGGAGAGGAGCTGGAGACTTGCAAAATAATAATTAAAAAACTCCACACCAAACACTCCTGTCTGCACAAGTACAAGGTGATCTAGAGATTCATGCGTAGAACTGATGATGAATTGCCCGTGGCTTTGGGGAGGCTAACTCTCTTGCTTCTGGTTGCACTGGAAATCTGAAGTTAATGCTCATGAGAAGTAAAATCAGAGAATGTGGGTTACTTGATGTGCCTGAAGATTGCAGAGGCAGCAGCAAAAAGACAAAACTTCACTTTGAAGCAGTAGCTTCAGCTGTGTCTTATTGTGTGCACTGGGAACTGAGAGAAATAGCAGCCAACCTGGGAGAAAATGCCAGCTAAAGGTAAATACTTCTTCAACGAAAATGATGACTGCAGGATATCAGACCCGCTCTATGAGAAGTACTGCTATACAAGCCAGCAGCATCCACTCCTGCTATTGCTGCTCTTCATTGCAGTCATCTTCTGGACTAGTCTAATTGTAATCTTTTTTATCACTGATGTGAGTATACGTTTTTCTTTGTGTTCGATGTTTTCACAGATGTTGAGGAATCCCTCTAACAGCAGACAAGACATTTCTGGCTAACTGATTTTTTGAACCGCATGTTATCAGAGTTGCAATGTTGAAAGAAATCAAGTAATTGTGTATGTAAGGCTGTGTATTTTTTTTTGAAGGCACAAGGAAAAGAGGAGATGGTTACCATGCATGTGCCTGACAGCACTCTTTCTTTCCTATATGTTATGAGCAAATAACTGTCTATGTTAAATGGTATCTACGATAGTAAATAAGTAATAAAGGGGCCAAGGAAGTAATAAGAATGTAAGTTTGAATGTCCTGCATTCCTCATATTTTCTTAGTCATCTAAGGAATGTAAAATAATATAGTAATTCATTGCTTTTGAACTCCTGAGGTGATTTTTTTGGTAAAGGTTTGTAGATACTCATTCCTAGTCTTACTTTTTTGTGATAAAAACACAACAGGAATCTCCCAGTACAGCAGACGATCTGTTGAATCAGTAATTAGCTAGCAAAGAGTCTGTAGGCATAGGAAAGATGCAGCTTAAACAATTTTGTGTTGTGTAATGTGATTTTCTGTAAAGAAACGAGTTGTTCTTCAAGCCAGCCTAGTTGACAGCTGGTAAAAAGGGGAGTTGATTTAAAGATAGTGTTTTAAGAAGGTAATAAAGAAACTGTTGTTACCCGTCATTGCCTTCTAACACTGCTTTCTAAATACTGTTTCATGATGAAGTGTCTTTAACTCTCTTTAGCAACAAATCTAATCTTACCATTTGCACTTGTATCCTTTTAGCTTTTATTTCTTCAGGCAGGAAGCAGGAACACTTTTTGTATGTTAGAAGTCATCTCCTGTGAAACTTAGGAAAAGAGCTGTTACACTCTTTAACAAAGCTTGAACTCCTTAAATGCTTTTTTTGCACTGTACGATACAGTACAGTTAGAACTTCGCTTCAAAGACAAAACCAAACCCACTAATTGGGGAAATAATAATGGTGGAACTGGGGTGACAAGGTATCTATTACAGTATTTATTGTATGAACTCTGTATGTGTTAGTATCAGAAAGTGTTAATGCTGCCAGAGCTAGACTACTAAGCTTTAAATTATGCTAACCTAAGTTCCTATCTAAGCTGTTTCCAGGACAGTATAGATGTGTTTTCCATTTTTTCTGAAGGGGACATTTAGACCAAATGTAACACTTTGTTTTGCTTTTGCAGGAAGCACCTTATCATCTTGCCTTCATTATTGCAGTGTGTGCTGCTCTTGTCCTGTTTGCAGTCATGTACTTGCTGTTGTGTATTGAATCCCTGTTTCGGAGATGGCTAACGTTATTTGGAGTTATGATTTGGATTTGCTTCTTAATCATAGGATATGTATCTCTCTTTGAAAAAGGTGCTGATTATCAGCTGTGGGAACAGGTATGTGTATCTTGTTCATTCAGGTGCTTACATAAAACCTGGTAGCCAGTATAAATGAATGGGTGTGCTTTATTTTTTCTGAATGTTATAACTGCATAGTAACTTGTTTTCTTGAGATTTAGGTTCTCTTTCCTAAATTTGCTTTATTGGTTTACTATTGTCAGTTTTAGTTTCTATCTTTATTATACTGAAAATACACTTCAGCTGAGAAGATTGGATAACTGCATAAACCAGTTCAGGAATTGCATCTTTAAGTCGTAACTGAATTGTATTTTTAAGATTTTTTACTAAACCTTAATCACTCTGAATTCATTTTTTGAAATAATTTTTCATTAATGATATTTGCTTTGTTAATTTATATGAATCAAAGCAGTGTTCAAGAAATGGACTCTCTAGAGCTGGGTGTGCCCTAGGGAGCACGTTTTCAAATCAGTGGGAGAGGTGAAGTGAACAATAAGAATTAATGACACATCCCGGCATAGCTGGGTGTGGCTAAATTTCTTTGCTTAGTATCTCTGATCAGAAGATGGGCGATTTCATGATGCCAAAAATATCATAATCTGTAGGAAACTCCTCCTAAACTCTCATAATGTAAACAGAAGTTTTTAATGAAATAAAAATAACTTTTAATCTTGTTTTACTGACTCTTCCCCTTCCCCTCTTTATTTGAAATAAAGTAAGATATAAATTATCAGTTAAACAACCAAAATCTGATTTGTATTATGGCCTGGATCCAGCACCGTGTATTTACAGTTGCTATTCAGTATTTTTTTAATGTAAGGAAGAAGCTATTATCTTAGGAAAAAACAAAATTTACTGTTCTTAACTGTAAGTACAAACATGTAACGAAGCAAGGTTTGGTTTTGCTTTCAGTGCTGTGAGCCAGTGTCTTGTGGTGTTGTCATGTGGGAATGATTAGTGTTGATTTAAGGCCTAAAATATAAGGAGATACTAGATTAGAAAGTAGAAGTGAATAGGTTCATTTCAGACTTTTATCTTCAGTTATAGATTTATCAGCTACTATTTAAATGCAGGTATGACCTTTGGTTGTCTGTGCTTATAAAATTATTACACAGTGTTCGGAAGGTTGTGCGATAGGGGTTGTGTGTAGGGCAGAAAGAGATTTTCTTAGTCCAGCTAAAACAGTAAAGATGAATGTGAAAGGATTACTTCTGTGAATGAAAACTTTTGTTTGTTTGTTTCTTGTTGTCCCAACCAAGCTATCTATTCTGGCAAAACACTGAAGTGCCTTGAGACTTCCTTGAGGGAAGCTCACGTCTGGAATGGCGTGTTAGTTGCAATGATGAGATGGAGCTGGGCCAGGGACACTGTGATATTTTCCTCTGGTCAGGCCTGTTGGTTTCTATATACATGAGCTAAACATTATAACAAATATATAAATACGGATTTAAGTTGTATAGACCCCTTGTGATCCATAGCAGTTTAGTGGGCCATTGTTCATTTTGTGAAATCTGTGCAGCCAAATATGTAGTTAGAGGCAGTAATGATTATTCTCGTGTCAGCACCAGGGAGTATTGCTTGGATTTTTGGTTTTTATCAAATGTGGAGTAAACACACACATGTGATCAGGTGATGTTAAAATTAGAATAATAACTTGGAGGAGGTGAGAAATCTGCTTCTATTCAATACTGCTGTCCTTGCAACACACTGTTCCTGATACATGATGTACAAAGTGCATCTTCAGCTCTAGTGGATAAACTAAGGATGAAGGGGCAAGGACAACTGAAAAAATGAAAGGTGATATGTCACGTTAAACTGTCTTATTTATGAATCTATGGCTGCTAATTCCCTCAAAGCTTTTAGGACTACCACTGTCATGTTTTAAATTGTGCTTTTGAAACACCAGTATTTAATTGTTCAGCCTGAAAATGAGCAAGAATCCTGCTACTTTCCTCCATGGACTCTAGTACCTAGTAACATGTATATGTGATCATCATCTCTTTTTTTTTTTTTTTTTTTTCTCCAAAGGTGCCATTCTTTCTGTTCATAATCTTCACTGTTTATACCATGCTGCCCTTTGGGATGAAAGGTGCTATCATAATTAGCACTCTTTCTGCTCTCTCCCATATTATTGTTCTAAGCATTGTGGTAAGCCTGACTTCTGAGGAAAATAAGGAACCCATTCTATTTCAGGTAAGGAAATACTATTTAAGGTAATTAAATATCCTAGTCATATTACCATTTGCTGTTGACATAACTATCTTGTTTATATAAGTTCCAAACTTCCACACGGATGTTCCAAGTTCATGGATATGGAACTAGGACCCAAATGTGGTTGCATATTTTTCATCAAATGACAATTCTTTTGAGCTATGATGCGTTTTGGTTTTCTAACCTAAGTGGAAGAACAGAATTATTATTTTAACTTTTTAACTAAGTGCCTCAACAGAGGGCAATCTTTGTCACAATCGTTCTTCCCAGTATGTGCTGTTTCAGATGGGCCCTATCTAACTAACTTCATCTGGTGCTGCCTACAGGGTGGATCAAAAGGGCCATTGCTGCCCTGGGCAGTCAGCAGGGCCCAGGAGTGCTACTGGGTGCTTTCAGGGTTCCCAGCTGTTATTAATAGGGCGTGTTCAAAGGAGCACCCCAGCTCTTTTGATGCAGGTGTGTGTCAGATTTCACACAGCATGCTGATGCATGTGTCTGTAGACTGGTTTCTCCCTGAATCAAACACTGGTGCCCGCAAATAAATGTTAAATGACATAGCAGTATTTTCTGTTTCGTTACACCGTATGTTCGTACAGGAATGCCTGTGTCTGTGAATACTAGCTTGTATTTCCCAGGTACACCCTGGCTAATTGAAACACTATGATGTGGGGTTTAACAGGGTAAGAGAAAAATTGAACGTGGCCTGGGCTCGGTTAAAGGACTAGTATGTGTATCGGTGAAGTATCAATGAGTGTTCTGCAGCGGGTAAATATTTTTCTTCTTGTGCAGGTACTTGCCAATGCAGTCATTTTTCTTTGTGGTAACTTGGTGGGTGCCTTTCACAAACGCCAAATGCAGGCTGCTTCCTGGGATTTGTATAGATACACGTTAAAGTGCATTCAGGTCCGCATGAAATTGAAGATTGAAAAGAGGCAACAAGTGAGTGAACTAATTCATGTTACAAGTTGCTTGTTTGCATTTCTGAAGTCCGTATAATTTTATAAGGTCGGTGACTAATGCATGTCGAAAGGCTTGGTCCAGTCTTTGCGATACCCACCTAGTGTCAAAAATAAAAGCTGTGCCATTTGTAACAAAAGAAGGAAGTTAAAGGGAGGAAGCGGTTCTCTGTGGCTTGTCCATAGGAGAATCACAGTATGTGTAAGAGCAGCGTAATTGCCAGTTATTTTAGTTACTTTTTTCCTATTGGAAAATGATACTGGGACTGGCGCAAGGTAACTTAAAAAAGTGTGCCCTCCGTGCCCTGCAAAAGAGTTTTGTGCTTTCTTCAGTCGCTTTTCTTTGTTTTGAATTCCAAAGAATTATTTGTTCTTGTATTTTCTTGTGTCTCAAAATATTTTAGTTTTCCTAGAAGGAGAAAATGGTAGGCTAAGGGTGAAAAATAGCTGTATAATAGATTACAGTATTGAGTATGACATTGTTTATTTCCATTAGCTCCAGTGGTATTTAAAGGACAAGCAAGGAACATGAATTTCATACTGAGGAAGGATTTTAAAGAAATATCAAAGCTGAAACTAGGACACCTTTCCTCTTATCCTGGTACAAGTAGGGTTAAGAACAGCAGCTCTAGAAGGCTGATGTATACAGAGTTCTCTGCCCACCAGTTATTAGATGAAAGGAAGGGGTTGAAAAGTGACTGACTTGATCAAACTAAAAAGAAGAAAATGCCACACTGCTAGTGCAGTCTGTCCCCTGATGCTAATCTTGTGAGATGAGATGACAAATCTGCACGAAAGTCCTGGCAGAGTTTCCCCACGCAGCATCTAATCAGCTTACACGGGCAGTGTGCTCTCGTTCTCTGGGCAGCGTGGTAACTTGCCTGTCTCTCGGTTGTGGGTGGTTTTTTTTTTACGGATGCTTGTTTGAAGTGCAGATGTGCTTAAGTCTATGGATAGCTTTCTTTTCATCTGTGCTGTAACTGGTCACACAATTTTGAATCTCCTTTTTGCCAGCCACCTTTTCTCTGTAAAAATGATGTAAGAAATGCAGTTAAGGATACATCACCACTTCCTTGAAAGGTGCGTAATGTGTCAGCCTCACGTGGCCCCGTTACATTCACTGGGGCTCTGCTGTCAAGGTTGACTCTCCTACTGTTAAAATCCTGGAGGAGGTGTTTCTGTTCCTGGGAGCTGTCTCAAACTAAACTGCTGTCTCTGCCTGCTGTAGGCAGTATTGATGCTCAGGGCATCCCTCTTCCCACTGTGATCCCAAGGCATTTCTTTTTGGGGGCAGGCACTGGTTAAGTAAGGCTGGCAGCTTACTGCCATCTGTATACTGCTGCATCGGGTATTCAGGAAACGGGGACAAAGATTTGGTCCAAAGGGACGGCATTTTACTCAGTTACACAATGTGCTGACCTTGCTGGCCATGTCATCTGAAAAAGTTCCTGCTTGTAGCTGCTCCATGCAACGTTTCCTCTTCTGTGGTGACTGTCTCTGGGGTGGCAGAGCCCTTTCTGGGTTGAAAGTACTCTCTTTTTTGCCTTCACCTGCTGCCCAGCAATTTAGCAGGGTCTGCTTTGAAGAATGGGCTTTCAAGTCAAAGCCAGTGTGTAAAACAGTGCACTGAATAGTCAAACAATGTAAGTAGGTTTTGAAGTCTCTCTATTCTCACTCAGTTCAAAAGACTTTATTTCAGTGGTATCAGTTCCTGGTTCATTTCGGCTGAGGCAGCATGTTGTTGACACTTCTGTACCTGTTGCTGCTTTTTCCAACATTTGAGAATGCATCAGGGGTTTTAATACCGCATAGATTGCTTGTTATAGAATGTAAGCTTTACCAGAAGCTTTATCAGACAGTGCTAACGTAACACAGACACTCGTGGGAGAAGTAAGTTTTCATTTATCCAATAATTGTAGTACTGCATACTGAATCTTTGTGTTTCATGGTTACAGGGAGATGTCACATCTAGGTCACGAGGAACAAAGAAAAAATATGCAACACCCCTATTTAACTGTAAAATCAGTGATTTTGAGAACAGAAATGTAGAAGTGTTTTCTTGAAAACCTGGCATGCTTTAACTCAAAAGCTGTTTATAATTCATTCTTACAGTCACTAAAATCCTGCAGTTTCAAATTCACCATGATAAGAATTTTGCATCATTGATTTTTTTTGTCTCTCCTTTTAGGAAAATTTGCTTTTATCCATACTGCCAGCTCATATCTCTATGGAAATGAAGCTGGCAATCATAGAGCGACTAAAGGAAACTAATGACAACAGGCAGATGCATGACAACAACTTCCACAGTCTATATGTAAAAAGGCACCAAAATGTTAGGTAAGTGGAAACTCTAGAAATAATTGTGTGAACATAAGCTGCTGATTCTTACCAGGGTAAATGGTCCAGTGAAACTAAAATTTGGTAGACTTTCAGGCTGAAGTGAGCTGCTTTCCTGTTGTGGGAAAAGTGTCCTGAACTGATGTGCTGTTTTCTAAATCAGCTGAGATACTTGAACCCTTTTCTCTGGAGTTGTTTTCCAAAGGGAGGGATGCTTTCGATTAAACGCATTTTAATATTTAAGCTGACTGTGGAATAGACATATCTGCATATTTCAATTACATTGTTTTTTCCTTTTGTTCTTGTCTAGCATTCTTTACGCAGACATTGTAGGATTTACTCGCCTTGCCAGTGACTGCTCTCCTAAGGAACTAGTAGTGATGCTGAATGAACTTTTTGGGAAGTTTGATCAGATTGCAAAGGTAGGTGTTGAGTTTTTGTGCAGTAGGGATAAAGGCCACCGTTGGAAAAACAAGAAGTCTTTTCTGCAAGACAGAAGGCGGTTGGTGTTAGGGCTTCTGAAGTCAGGAAAGGAAGACTGCTTTGGCTTTAAAGCTAACTAGCAAAATCACAAACCCAAAATTTAAAACAAAAATAGCAATTTCAGCAAGCTGTTACTGTAATTCCAGTTTTTTAATCTGGAAGTTTATCTGTATTGTTCAGATGTTCTGATGGCAATGAATGATTGTAATAGGGCTGTAAGAGGTACTGTATACAAGCTCTACCGAGGAGTTCTGCTGTGTTCAGTCAGGGTTGTTTGTTGGCTCTACAAATGAAAAACTCAGGCACACATTTAAATTCATAAATTCAGTCACATTGCATCAGACCAAGGAGTTCTTTAGCTCAGGACTAATAATTAGTAATGGATTCCTACAGGAAAGTGTAGGAATGGGAAGTAGATTAAAATGGTCCCTATTAAGACGTAGCCCAACTGCAGACCCCTCAGGCTGGCAGCAGTTCTTACCACTTCCAAGTGCTGCTTGAGGTTAATTTCTTTGCAGCTGTAATCACCAGCTGAGGTTTTGAGTTCTCGGATTGCAGGGACGGTACCATGTACATGTTTGCATGGTTGACCCTGCATGATGATTTCTGTATCCTCTAAAACCGACCCTGATCTTGGATGTATGTTCTGTCATATCCACTGATTTTGCTGTTAGTATTATGAGGCAAATACGGCTTTAGGAAGATAAACACTGCATTTGGGTCATCCTGTGTGATGTCAAAAATAACAAATGCCAACCCAAATTCTGGTTCTAGAAATTGAGCATTGGTGAAGCATAGGCCGAGACTAGTGACTCTCTATCAAAACTACCCATGGTTTAAAGATGTTGATTTGATTTCATAGCTGAGTATATTTGTATATATGGAAGGCAAATTAGAAAGTTAATGGACTTGGAAAATTTTGTTTTTGTGAAATTCTAAAAATTCTTCTGAAAAAGTGGGAAAACTCTATTAATATAGCAGAGGAGTGGAATTGCTTTAATTAAACCTTTGTGGATGCAACTGAACACATTCTTAATCATATCACTATTGAAGCCTGGCTAAAATCCCAGTTAAGCTTTTTGTCTAAGTGACATTGCTAGTCTTTGTAGTTACATGAACTCAGTTGCTGTTAAAACTTCAAGTGCTGGAAAATGAGTGATACCTATTAAGAACATACAGAGTAAGTCATGTCATCTTAGCCGCTTTTTTATGACAGAAGCAGCTGCGGTTAAAGAAATTTGGTCATTTTTTGCAACTGTTCCTCAGATACAAAACCAGAAAACATTCCAGATTTTGAGTGATATGTTTTAATTTCTTACTCCTGTCTGCAAACTGCACTGTATAAAAACTGTCTGGATTTAGTGAGTCAAAGTCTTTTGCAACTCTGTGGTTGAGCTGTAAGAAGTTTCCTGCTTTTTGTGCTATTTTTGCTGTGCAGTATTCTCAGTCATGTTTTCCATAATGTACAAATGTTGTAGGCCCCAGTTTACCTCATAAAAGTTGATGGCTAACCTGGACACCGAGCTGGAGGCTGAAGCCTCACAGCTCTAATCCAGGGCTAGGTTGCCCTGGTGGTCTCTGGAACTGAAGCACAAGGCTATCTAAGCTCATTGCTTGCTGCAATGCTCGGAACCTACTGGATGGCTTAAGACTGTAGATGTTCTCTTAAGGCTTTTATTGCTGAGGGAGAACAGCTTAGTTTGGTAAATTGTCATTGATTTGGGCTGGCTGTAAATTAGGGTATTTTGGAATTGATTGAAGAATTGCTGGGCTGTTCCCAGAGCAGGGAGGGTTGGGCAGCTGAAGGTGTCAGCTGGCCCAAATGAAGCCATCTCTACTCATCAAACACTGTGCAGCCTTGCAGAATTAGCCTTGTCTGGCTTACAACCTTTGTAGTCAAGATCCTCCAGACAGTGTGAGGAGCTCTTTGCTCTTCCCCTTTCCTCGCTGCAGCTAGTAATGGGCTGCAGTGTCCTCTTGCACAGCTAGGAAAAAGTTTCCTGCTGCCAGATAGTATTGCTGTTTTTATGAGTGATAGTAAATTGTAGTGTGTGCCGGCTTTCTCCTCAGACATTTCTGAAACAAAAAGCACACCAGGTTGGGCATCTTAATTCCTAACTTCTCCCTGAATTCTGTGCAGGCTTTACAACACTGCACAATGTTATTTAGGAGGCTGCCATGCAAAAATTGAGGAAAATGTGAACAAACTGCCTATAATTCAGTTACTAATAAAGACAAAATAAATAGATATGATTTTATCCTTTAGATGGTAAATTCTGTGACAGTTTTATTTATAGTTTCTCAATTGCAAATAGTTCCAAGAATAAAGTCAGAAACCAGCAAGATGATTTTATTTCAGAAATGCTTGAAGTGGTCATTTCTGTTACCCTCCAGTGAACAACATCAGAGTGTGGGAAAGGAGAAGTAAGCTTTGCTACAAGGGTTGAATGAAGCCTGACTTTCTCAAAACGATACAGACAAGTCCTAGTTTTGGTGTCATTTGCCTACTAGCAGTTCATTGTTTCCTGTTAAGTATGTTTACTCTAATTTCACAGGAGAATGAGTGCATGAGAATAAAAATCCTGGGAGACTGTTACTACTGTGTCTCAGGCCTACCTGTGTCCTTACCAGTTCATGCCAGGAACTGTGTTAAAATGGGACTCGACATGTGTGAAGCAATAAAGTAAGTATAGCACAGGAGACTTTTTAATGTATCAGGGCTATGAAGATATTGCATAAAGTCATCTTTGTTTTCTTGTCAACATTCAAAGTGTGTTTATTAGCTGTAGTTGGATGGTTATACAACAGGTTGTAAGTTTGCCTCTTGACTTTGCACTAAGTGTATAATGAGGCTAAACCTTAGTGGATCTCCAGGAAGAGGAGGGAAAATCAGCAGTGTAACCTATGCTCTAATACTCTCCTCCCTCCCCAGGCAGGTGAGAGAAGCCACAGGAGTGGATATCAACATGAGGGTTGGTATTCATTCCGGGAACGTGCTCTGTGGTGTGATTGGTCTCCGGAAGTGGCAGTATGATGTCTGGTCGCACGACGTTTCCTTAGCGAACCGCATGGAGTCCGCGGGCGTACCTGGGTGAGGATCTTCCCTGTCGGTGCTGATTCACTCTGTCGTCATAGTTTTTATAGTCCTGGTTTATCTGTCTGGAATTTGAAACTGTTCCGTGACACAAATCTTCATAATGGGATGGTGAAAATAGGATGATGAAAATGTGTACTTACCAGACCAGTAAAATATTAGTGTTTTCTGTTTTCAGTGAACTATAGAATTCTATTTTTAGGCAACTGACTGCTTCTTTCAAGTGACTGCCCCCAATAGAGACCTTATAGCACCTTGCAGTACCTGGAGGGGCTACAAGAAAGCTGGGGGAGGACTTTTTACAAGGGCCTGTAGTGACAGGACAAGGGGTAATAGGTTTAAATGGAAAGCAGGGAGATTTAGATTAGATATCAGGAAGAAATTCTTCCCGGAGAGGGTGGGGAGGCCCTGGGACAGGTTGCCCAGAGAAGCTGTGGGTGCCCCATCCCTGGAAGTGTTCAGGGCCAGGCTGGATGAGGCTTGGAGCAACTTGGTCTAGTGGAGGGTGTCCCTGCCCATGGCAGGGGGGTTGGGACTGGATGGTCTGTAAGGTCCCTTCCAACCCAAACCACTCCATGATTCTATGATTCTTGATCTTCCCTTAATTGGAGAAATGTGTGTGTCTTCAACAGTGCATTATTTTGACAGAGTTAATTCGTGTTGTGCAGAGGGATCATACTGTAGTTGTAAGTTTAGCTAAAGAATAGATATGCTACTTATGTCGACAAGGCAAAGCTTTGTATTTACCTCCTGTTTCTGTTAATAGGATTGGTCATTCCCACTTGATTTTTATTAGTTCTGTATTCACCATCCCCACCCCTAGGAAAACACAGCTCGGGTTAAAATGCAGCCTGATGAGGAGCATCCAAGCAAGGAGAGTTTGCAGCTCCTAGTTGCTGCATATTCTCACCGCATAGTATTTGTCGTGGGCAGAGTGGGAAGGAAAGTAGTTCTGAGTGGAAGAGCTGTGGCTAAGCATAAATGTAAGTTGCCGTGTGATGCTCAGCAGTGCAGAGGATTGGGTCTGAGGTTGATATTCATGCTGCTTTTTGAAGATGCTTATTGGAAAGGACAAATAGAAATGTTTTTTAAAACACTAGCATGTTGTATTTTTCTCATTTAGGAAAGTATACTTTTATTTTCTATTTTCTAAGTTGAAGCTGGAGGTTAGAAGTCAGCTAAGAAACCGGGTTGTTTTGTAATCTGCACCAAAGAAAAGACCATATTCAGAGTTTTGCTTTTCCCATTCCCAAATGAGAGCAGGATTTGGTAGGTTCTTGGTTGTGTGTGCAAGTCAGTATTTACTGATGGCATTCATGTGGGTATACATTTAAGCATTAAGTATTGGTTTGTCTTGAAAATGATTGTGACCAGTGACCTTATAGGGTTTCTTATTTATGCCTCAGACAGCTGTTAGGTATATGCTTATAACTTAAAAATTGATTTTGCAGAGTGACAAGGGGATATGAGTATCAAATTATTTTCTTGTATTGGTGACCGAAACAGAAAGAAAACTAACTGGAGCTTGGTTAACAGTTGCAATACGGTTCAGACTGAGTGTTTTAGTGTGTTGACTCAGCATGATTGAACAAGAAAACAGAGTTGTAAAGTTTCTTTTCTTGGTAAAGCAAACATGACACTCTGAATATGGCATGAAAACATACTTTTCTTAGTTGTGTTTACAACCATTGCCTAATCTGGAAAGCTTTGATTATTCCATTATGTTCTTTGTGCTTATGTTTGATAATGTGGTAAGGAATAAAGCTGGGTTAGGTTGGCTTGCCGATTCTGAAACATTACTCTTAATAATTCCTATACCCATACATGTCTAGCCCTCGCTTATCATGGGTTTCAAAACTAGCCAGAGGAATGAAACCTTCCATTCGAGGAAACTGAGCCTTGCAGGGAGCATGGCTTTATATTTGTTAGGCAAATGTTGCATTTGTTTCCTGCTCTCTGGAAAAAAGATGTCTTGGATTCCCCTATCCAATGTGGAAAAAAGATGTGTTTGGGATTCCCCATCCCCATGTTTGATGTCCTGCTCCTTTAGAAGCTGAAGTTTTCTCACTGTGAACAGTTTGAAGTTTTTATTTAAAATGGAAGTGTGTATGTTTTGGGTTTCTGTAAATGAAGGAATTCTAGAGACTTTAGAAAGGATGCAGGAAAACTTCTGGCTTTATAAATATTTTGTTTCCATTGACAGAGTATCCCAGTTCATCTTCTTTCCAATTTTTAAAATTCATTTCCATTCATAACAATGTAATACACTAGTGAAGCAGAAAGGACTAGCATAAAGTCAAAAATAAATGCATTCATGACCAATTCTCTTAATATGTGTGTGCCTGAAAATGAGAACGTGTTAGTCTCAGGCCTGCCAGCGTAGGAAACGGAGTGCAGCACGTTAGGTACCCCGCACGAGCGCGCTAAGTGCAGTAGTGCATGTTACAGCTCGCCTTTGCGGGCAGCTTGAGCCGCAGCAGCTTTTGGCTGTGTGCTCCTCCCGGAATCCGGGAAGCTTTAGTAACCGCTGAGAAATCAGCGGCACAGGAATTTCAATGGAAAGAAGTTTGCTGTAAGATCTGAAATGTACTGTGGCAGCGTCATCCGGGGAGGCGGGGAAAGGAGGCTTGGTAGAATGGAAGGTGGTGGATAGTGCACGGGCGTACCACCTTTGGAGATAAGTGGAGACCACAGAAAACTCGCTGCAGTGTGGGTCTGTGTTTTAGGGCTCCGTTAATACAGGTGTCACCCAGCGTGCCTCAGCCCCTATGGGAGAAAAGGGTGCTTTAGAGCAAGCTGTAAAGTGTCAGATGTGAAGGTTCTCCTTGACTGCAAAACTGCATAATCCAAGCAACAGTTAAAAAACCAGGGTTTTGAGACAATTACCAGTAGACAAATAAAAGCACGTATGCTCTACATTCCAAAACTCTTACCTTTTGGCTCCAAAAGGATGGAGGAATTTTTTGTTCTTCCTTGTGAGAATCCGCAGCCAGTGGTCTCCAGGCGAAGTCATCATGAGGCAAACCTCCGTGCAGCACCAGGAGGTAGAGGCAGATGGGACAGTGATCCCCTTGCTCTCCGTAGTTAGGCAGGAGTGCTGTGCACTGTTGGCTGCCATTCTGGAAATGCTCCGTTTCCAGCTCCGTGCTGACGGATTGTAGGGTCGACAGCACAGTGTTTAACCCCGCCGTGCCAAAGGAAAGTGAGAAAATACGTGGGAAGATGGACAATGAAAAAATAGACTGTAAGAAAAGAAATGCTGTTTTATGAGCACACTCGACTCTCTTGTTGAGAAATTCTGTGGAAAGATATTACATGTAATTTGTATGGAAATAGGTGATTCAGGATGCTGGACTAAATTACCTTTAGGGGAAAGTGTGAATGGGTACAGAAAAACACTAGCTGCTCCCCTTAGAACTGTGTTGCTGTTATGCTTTCTTCTGTTTCAGTCACAAAAGACAGACTTTCAGAATTATCCTCCTAGTTGACAAAAACCCCAGCCTTTTCCAGCCTTTTCTTTCAGACTTTGCAACCGTCTCCTCCCCTCCTCATGGTTTCTAACAGGAGGCAGTCCTCGCTTGTGTTTTGTTTGGGAGCTTTCCCTGCAGCTCTTGCCATCTGAAACCACCTGCCTCTGCGTCTTGTCAGTCATCAGATCTCCTTTGATCATGTTTCTTCTTTCTTCTGTGTCTCTGCTTATTTCAATTTAATTTTATACTGATACTATCTCATTCTAGGAAGTGTTTTTTACATACTTGCTATGAAAGATAGGCGACAAAGCACTGTAATAAAGGATTGCAAATATGGTTTTTAAGTACTGGCAGGATTTTGCAGTTGTCTGCCAAAGCACAAGGAGGCTGAAAAGCAGAAATGTCAGCAGTAGCTATTGACATGTAAATGAAATGCTTAATGTGACCTTTCTGTAAGTGTTTGGGTCTTTTGTTCTTTCTCCCCTTCTCAGCCGTGTACACATCACTGAAGCAACATTAAATCACCTAGGCAAAGCTTATGAAGTAGAAGAAGGGAACGGACACCTGAGGGATCCTTACCTTGAATCCATGAAGATCAAAACCTACCTAGTGGTTGATCCAAGGGTATGTGTGTGTTTTTCAACATGTATATTTATTCACATATATATATATACATTTTGAGTACCTAGGTGTCTGTGGTGCATAAGCCTTTTTAATTCAGAATTAAAACATCGTATGAGTTACCAGAGTAGTTTGGATCTGAAAGCATGTCCTACTGTTCTATGCCATGACTGTTAGCTCAAAGGTAACCAGTGTTATGCTGAAATCTCTACTGTGGTCCACATAGAGTTAAAAACACGTATTTGACTACATATTTGTGTGAAGTGTGTCTCTCTCATTTCCAGTCAGAAGGTGGGATGAAGGCATGAAAGAATACCTGTACACTGTGGCCACCTTCAGATAGAATATACCCTGTAAAATAGCTTCTGACATCTGCCTCACACCTTGAAAAGAAGGTGAATCTCACATCTCAGTAAAGTTAGCAACTTGGTTGCCCAGTTAGAGCCTGGTAACTGCCAACACCTTCCTGCAAACAGGAAGGAACAGTACAGAGCCACTTTTAATTCGCAAGAACTCAATCTTATCGTTGTTGCATGTTTTATATACTCAACACTGCAACCCCCTACATGTACACAGCACGTATATCCTCAGAATGAGGATCTACGTCTATTCAAATGGTCTCTGCTCACTTGGAGATCCCTGTGAAGTCTTGCGGAGTAACCAGGCATTGATGTATCGGTTTATTCTGTAGTTTTAGCTTCCTTTTAGACCCGCAAGGGTATTGCTTGTATACCCTGTATACACTGCCAGACTCTTCAGCGGTGATGTAGGGATATAATCTAGTGTCGAGTCTGTAATTTGTAGGATCTTCTCCCATCCACTCTTTTGATACGCCCTAGCTCAGGACTGGAAATCTTTTCTCCCCTGCTGGTGTGCTGACTGCCAGGAAAATGTATCTGTTCATAAGATCCTGCCATCGCTTGAATCTTCATAAACAAACCAGGAAGTTGGAATGTTGCAGTGTTACAAGCGAAGGCTTGTAAAGGCAGCTGAAGCAAATTCATTGACGATTTGCTTTTGCTCACGTTAATTGAGATAAAGGAATCGAGGTTGGCTGATACATTGCTGATATGTGTTTAGTCCTACTAAATAGCTAGATTGTGTAGTCCTGAAGTACTCAAGTAAGCAGAGCTTCGTTTCTTCGTAATTTGTATCATTTTCTGTTTTTTAAATGAGTGTTTTTCCTGCTAGTCCAAACAATGTGTATCAAATAATCACCTCCCTAAAACAAGAGTTAACGATGGGCTGAAGATGCGGGCATCTGTTCGGATGACGCGTTATTTAGAGTCCTGGGGAGCAGCCAGACCCTTTGCCCACCTGAACCACCGAGAAAGTGTGAGCAGTGACTCTTCGAGTTCACAAGGAAGGCGAAGGAAGGTGAGGTTTGAAGTACCTATTGTCATCCTCCAATTGCAAAGTGCTCCATGTGTCTGTGGTGTGAAACTTGAAACGTGACCTGGTTTTCGTGACTGGATTTCTGCCGTTACTCTTGGTGTTGAATGTGTACGCAGAACGAAGAAGGGATCTGTGCAACAACTGTTTCTGTCAGAACTTAACGGTAGTCAAACTGACAAGCTCTAGCATGCTGTACTCACAGTAAACCTGCAGAGTAAAACTTGGAAACTATCTTCGTTTTCCTGACGTTTTTCCTTCTTGGAGACCTGCGTGTTACATGTGGTTTGGGAAAAACGATAACTTATCCCAGCTTCCAGGTGGACTCATCATTTACTTAAAATGTATAAAAATAAACACGCCCTCCACGTGCTCTGCCTGCAACAGGATGTTATCAGTAAAGAATTTTTAAAATTAAGAATTCTAAAGATTTTTAAAATGTAAGAAAACTCATTTTTCCTTCCATCTGTCCTTCCTGACAGCTGAAAGGAGATGTGCATGCACTCCTGGCACAACAAGGATGTGCTGCTCTCTGCGGACAGATCTAGCTGTAGTAAACTTTAAACAAGTATACATCCATCCATGTTTGTGGAAGTGATTTCCAGTCCACTGACCCCTGCTGATGTTGGTTATTTCAGTGTGTGGAGAAAAATAAGAGGAAAGATCTGTTCAAATATTTTCTAACTTTTTTTTTTTTTTTGTCAGAAAGTGCTCACTTCTTAAAGCAGAAAACAGTGCTGGAAAGGGTTGATTTTTGTAAGCTTTTCTATTTGAGACTGATTCTTGATTTTCATTTGTTAATAAAAATATTTTGGGCAGCTTTCTGAAGTTTTTTTCAATAGTTTTTGCCATTTACTGAGTGTGTAACTTATTCTTAATTCCTTATTTGATTTAGGAAATACCTTTGTGTTCCACTGGGCGCCAGAGAAATTCCGACAGGTTTGTCAAGTACTTTTGTTTTTTAAATACACGGTCCTATGCTGCTCTTGCAGTTCAGTGTACTGTAAGCTTGTGATCTTGTAGCTGATTAATCGCTGTGTGTATGTTGTTCCTGCACCAGAAAGGTTAAACTAGATCTTTGGCCTTTAAAAGGCTTCTCAATTCACATTTGCTACTGTTAGCAGACTCTAGAAGGAGCTTGCCCTCTCTTTCAGGGGAAAACACCTCATGTTTTGCTTACATGTACAGATTGTAACCACTTGTGCTACCTAGCTTTTAGTTTTCTTACTCATAAATGCTATAAATTTTATAGTACAAAATAAATACAGTTTAACACAGTATTATAAGTAAACATACATAATATTTTACAGGATGTGGCTTTGGTGAGTAGCATTAATGTGTGCCATTGTAGTGTAATAAAACATTGGCACTGTATGTAGAAATGCTTACAGTGGTACCTGTACCACCGAGTTAACTGTGCGGATGATTTTCACTGGTGAAACATTCTCGTAGCTGATCAAAATAATTGTCTTGAAAAATGCATGATTTGAGTAATAGAGAAATGCATAGCAAAGGGCTTACGGCTGTCCGTGGTTATCAGTTTGGAGCATCCATGTTTATCTTTTCCCTGGTAGTTTGCCCCACTTGTGTAATACTGAGGAAGTGTGGTCTCCAGCCATGAATCGTTTCTGAGTAGCGTTTGTGACACGGGCTTTGTTTTGTTCTCAGAAATTCATCTCAGAAGGGAAGGATAGAGGAAGATATTTATGATGAAATGATGTCAACTATTGAGGGCCTCAGTTCAACTAAGTATGCAGTATTCTATTTTTATCTTCATCTTTTCTGTGAGAATAATCTGCATGCTCAATTTTAAGTCTCTATACAAAATAATACTTCTCAAAAATAAGGAGTCGCCAGGATTTTATCTTGTCTTTTGTTTGTTTGTTTGGGTTTCTTTAACTTATGTTAGTTCCTTTCTTGTTTTCACTTGAATATAATGAGAGTATTACGGCATTATTACAGCAGGAAGCCAGCGGTTAGTCCAGCTGTTCAGTGAGGTATAGTAGTATGATCTAGCAAAATTACTGCTGTGTTGCTAATGACTGTGCCAAGTAACGAGCTGAACTGCAGCGTAGGATGGATCGGAAGTTAATGTTTGTGTTCTGCTTATTAAAATAAGAAGGGTCAGGAAATGGGGTGCACTCCTGAACACAACCTATGTATAAAGTCAAAACACATTTTTCGGGGTAAGAATAAAATTGCTTTAGTGTCTGGTTTGCTGGAGGTAAATGGTCTGTCAGTAGCAGGTGGTGAGTTTGGCACTGTGTTTGTGGTTAAAAGCAGACAAACATAGGCAAAGTTGTCGTCTTGGGCTTTTGTTGTGGGTGGGGTTTTTTTTAAATAATTTAAAATAGAATACTTCAATTCCTATCAAATGTAAAACTGTGAATTTGAGAAGAGTAACTTTCCTCTGAATTACAGCATGGCTGTTATCACT
Source organism: Rhynochetos jubatus (assembly GCA_027574665.1). Lineage (NCBI taxonomy): Eukaryota > Metazoa > Chordata > Aves > Eurypygiformes > Rhynochetidae > Rhynochetos > Rhynochetos jubatus. The sequence goes on along the minus strand of CM050661.1, from coordinate 16,609,428 downwards.
GTACCTCAGCTACTCCTGCTGGGGCCCTGATACTATTTAGGGGAAGGTTTTGGAGGCTGTCAGGCATCTCTAACATCTGCTATGATACTTTTCTATTTGCAATCCTCAGGGAAGGTCTGGGGTTACATTTTGCATGTAACTGGCACATGCTGCTGTCTGTGGAAGTTCTGGGTCTGCCTGTCAGCTACGTAAATGTAACTGCTCATATGTTGTGCTATGAAACACAGACCTTGCAGAACTGTCAGGTGTGTGTCAAACAGTGGTGCTCTGACCCTGCATATTAAGGAGTCAACTGCAACGATGCTTTTGCACGCTCCTGGGCCTGTTGCGTACATTTGGTAACGCGTGTGTCTCTGCATGCAGTCCGTGGTGTGGGAAATCGGATGACTTCTGTGGACTTTCACTGATTTTTGCGGAACCTGGTCTTGAAAAAGAGGTTGGTAAGAGCAAAATAATCCTTTTTGGTCTTTGATTTGCACTTCAGAGCAGCATAAGAATATATTTGAGACTGTCAGTTTTCATTCACGAGGTGACTGCACACCCAAAGAGGTTTTGGGCAATTGATGGGAGGCAGATCTCATGATTCATTTGAGCTGGTGTTCTTCCTTGATAATGCTAATTATGTAGAATAAAGGAGATGGTCGCTAATCTGTGGTCAAGTTCTTGCTGTGAGGGAGTTAGCAGGAGCTTGGCAGCTTTACTGTATGAACAGCATCTCTCAAAAGAAATAATACTTTATTTATATATATATATCTCTTTATATTTATTTTAAATATACATATAACATACTGCACCCATCCTGAAAACACGTTACTTTCTGTTGCGTTCCACTGCAAGCACAATACTGTTGTGCAGAGTGCACTCTTTCTGTTCTTTAACTTGCTGTGCTGTGGTGTACTGCATGTAGTTGCTGGGGTGTGTGTACATATGTATTTAATGTTTATTTCTGCATACACCCTTTTCCATAAGGGCTTTGATTATGTGCATCTTTGACATGCTGATTTACATACTCATTGGATTTCCCTCTAGGTTTGTAATTACCCTTTGGACTGGGCTGGTTTTGTGGATAGATGTTCAAGTGAATTTTATTGGTGGCTTTCTTTTTTCCTCTTTTAGTTCTATGTATATTTTTATTAGTGTGGCATAAATTTGCAGATATATGTAATCACAAAATGTCATTGTTTTTAAAAACCTGGAAGGATCGTTAACATTTGTTATAATCTGTGTTTCAGTATCGCACCATTCCTATTCCAAAACTGAAGAGTTACTTCGCGTGTGCCAGTTTTGTGTTCCTCTGCATATTTCTGATACAGATGTTTATAATGCCAAAGTAAGTGTCAGTATTTTAATAGTTTGTCATTCAGATTAACCAATAGCTGCAGTAAAACTCAAGTGCGTGATTCTTTAAAAGCCTTTTGGAGTTCCTGAGGGTTTACATTCAAGAAACACACACCTCTTTGGACTAATTGTCCCCTTAATAAAGGACTGCATTGGTGCTGCTGGTGTAAGAGCCCAGGTATCAATATAAAAATGAAATATTTCTTTAATATTGTGTTTGCTTAGGACACACAGTGGGAAATACTATTTAATAGGAATAGTTGGCTGTAAGCACGTAGAGTGAGCAATAGAAAAATGGGATTAGCTGATTAAAATGTGCTCAGTGATCCTTTTGTCTGTAGAGATAACAAGGGGGGAACTTTCAGCTTCTTCTCACACCTCCAAGAAAGCAGATGTGTGGTGATTCGGAAGTTTAGAGCATATTTGTTTTTCAGGGATGTTGCAGTGCGATCTCCACGTGGTTTACGCGTGGGATAGTGGCTCAGGCTGTCCGTGAGAGAAGTAGAGTATCTTAACGTAGGATTTGTGCGACAAAGCAACGATAACCTGTCAATGTTATGGTCACCCAGTGCTATTTGAGGAAAAAATCTATTTAGAGAAACACTGTTAGCAAACAGTGAATTGTGGTTTGAAGTTCTTTTTCATTTAACACTGGTTCATTTAATGGTTTCTTTTCTGTTTAGAACTGCAAAACTAGGAATTTCCTTTGGCATTGTTGCAGTCATCATTGCACTTATTTTATTTGTGTGCTTTGCTGAGAAATGCATGGTAAGTTTATTTTAAAGAACATAAGAAAGGTTTCCTGTTTTCAGAAGTGGATGGATGTAACTCAGCAATGTGGTCAGTCTTTTAGGATGGTGAATTAAAGTGTTAATTTCAGTAGGAGTTACAGGAGTCTTGAATCTCAGGTTACCAGATTTCAGTGCCTGAAACAGATGTCCATACCTGAAAATTCTCACTGTAATTCAGAATTATTTGGGTGCCACAGCAGCTGGGTAGGAGGAGGAGGAAGACATTAACACTTGCTGGGTGGGGTTGTTTTTTTTTTTTAATTTTATTTTTATATTTGTCTGTAATGGTAATTTTCGCTGTAAATCTTGATGTTTTCTATACTAAACAATATTAAAATCGAAATAAGCTTGAATGCAAGATTAGCTTTCATAATCATTTATAAAGCTTTGTGAAAATTACAACCATATGAATAATTTATTTGCAACAATTTAATAGCTGTTAGAATTCCTAATTCACCCTTACATCAGTTAGGACACTTTGCATTTGTAGTTCTTTTTTCTTTGCATTATTTAAATGTATGCAATTACTGTTTAAAAATATATAGTGACGTGGGAGACAGCCCGTAGAGAAACAGAGGTCAGTGATGCAGCTTAAAAAGAATCCTTCTGCAGTTCAAGAACTATCTGAGGGCAGGGGTGGGAGAGGGAAGGGGTTTTAGAGAGTTCCCTACACTCATCAGATCTATGTTGTGCTACAGCAAGGGTGAGAGGGAGCTCTGAAGTTCTGTTGAGAACATGCTGCCGTCATCCTGTTGCAGAGCAGTGATGGTGGTCTCCCAGGAAAGCTGCCACAGAAAGAAAGTGTCTCTTACAGAGTCGAGGGTTCAAGTTGTGTAAAAGGGAAAGAAAAAAAAATGCGCTCTGTACATACGATCGAGTTTTATGATTAATTTATAAGTACAGTTAGATGGCGTGTATGGATTTCATGTATGTATGGTGTTTATGAGTGGATGGATTTTTGTATCTGTGTGTGTATATATATGTCTGTGTAGGGAGAGAGGGGTGTGTATACATATGCGCACATGGTTTCTACATATGTAAAAACACAGGGAGAAAAGATAAAGAAAATGCCAAGAGTGCCTCAGGCTTGAGTTTTGCACTGGGAGTGTTGTGGCACAGCATCCTTGAATAATGCTTGCAAGTGTTACAAGTACATACCTTACTGTGTGGGCTTGGCTGTAGCAACAAATAGAGGGTATTAGGATGGCAAGAGAGGGACTGTGATTGCTTTGAATTTAGTCATCTGAAAATGTAGGCCCAAATATAACATTATAGCTCTGTAATGAAAAAATACATAGGTGATCCCTATATTTTTATTTCTCTAGAACTTTAAATCGGATTATAATTTTGTATTTTAAAGCAGAAATTCAGAAAATTTTATCACCCAGCCTCTTTGCAATAAGGAAGCATTCGCTCCGTTTTCAGCTGTGGAAAGGCATTAGGTATTTAATCTCAATGACTACATCCAGAAGTCTAAGTTAAGAAGAGTCTTGACATTCTCCTGCAGAGAAAAAGTGTTTCATATTTAGAAATGTTTGTCCCCATGTATTGCAGCGTCGTCCGTGTTACTGAAACAAGCTAATTTTGTTTACAGAAGTGCTGCTCGGAACAGTGGCCCTTCCTGCGCTGTCTCTGTGCTGTCTCAGAAAAGGTGGAAACAATGCCTTTGCTTCGGCTCCCCCTGGCAGCCATCACTATAGGGGCCTTGCTGGTCATCGCCATTTTTAATCTGGTGAGTAAGCGCATTGTCTTTACTGAAGAACTTGCTCTAACACCCACAGTTTAGGTAACTTCCTGTATTCTTTTCATCAAGTACCTTGCTTTTTGCTGCTTTGTCTAATGTCTGATTCACAACATGAGTTGATTTACACAAGGATAATGCATGGTGCCATCTAAAAGCATTAAAAGTGAAAACTCCCAGCTTGTAGAACTAGAAGAGCTGGTGGTAGACTTGAGTTCTACTCTACACCACCTTTTCTTGCTTTCAAGGTGGCATTTGTAGCTACTGTTTGACTATAACCATCATGACTAAGATTGTCTTCTGTTTGGTTCAATGTGGGTTTAAACGTTTGGCTGCAGTGGGTAGGAGTTTTAAGCAGTTCACTGTACTGTTTCACTAGCTAGTAATCACGCAGACGGGAGGGGGAGGCATACAGCTTGGTGCTCTTTCAAAACCAAAGCCGTTATGGGTAGCTACTGCTAGACTAAGATGCAGTCTGTCTTTTAGCTCTAGCTTGAGTATTGTACCTGGGGTACATACGTTTAAAAAACGACCCTTTGGGCTAACTTCAGGCTCAAGACCACTTTGTTGTGGTTGATTGTTTCTTTTTTAACAAGCTTTATGTGTGTTACCATGTTAACAGATAAACCTGTCTGATAGCTAGCTACTGCAGTGGTGTCCTTCCTGTGTGCTCACCCTGCCGTTCTTCTGATTCCATGGCGAGTTTATTCTGAAAGCTCTCCTGCGCATAACGCTGAAGTTTCTTTTGTAGGGTTGGTTTTCTGCTGGCTTAGGTCCTTGAACTTGCTCACAGTGGTGTCAGGCAAACACCACCAGAGACAGCCTAGGAGAAAGCGAACAGCAGCTGTGACAGTGGGGGGTGAGACAGAACCCCGTGTTTGTGCCAGCTAGCTGTTAGGTTAGCGTAGCCGTAATGTGGAACTGTACCCCGAATTCAGAAATAAGTAAGTGAATACTTGGCATTTTTAACCTTCTTGCACCTTGCATGTGCGTACGTGTTTAATAAAACTATGTGGGATATCATCATATTTCAACGTTTCTACTGCAGTAGCACTGAAAGGACGACCAGGTCAGGTCTTGTTGTCTAATATATGGAGAAAAACCTGAAAACTAGTGACTGCCTGCTAGCAAGTGTGTATGGTGGTTGTATTGTTGCCTTCTTTTTTTCCTAATAAATCAGGCTACTGAAAAGAGCAAAGCTGCAAACTTCACTGGATCAAATGACCCGTGTGCTGCCACCTACGTGAGTAGAGTACTGTCTTCATTTCTAAGGTTAAATGAAGCGAGTCTGGGGTGGGGTGTATAGTACAGCTGGATGGCCTCATTTGGATATCTTTGCATCTTTTTATAAAGAAAGGATTTTTAAATACTTGAACACAAAGATTTACTCCTGCTACACGGCAGTTCTAGCGATGTTGTCTACCATTAGCTATGGCTTTACTGTGCATCTTTTCGGGATTTTTCAAAAGTCTGGAGTACTCATGGATAAAGCTGAAGTCTTGGCTTATCTTGGTTCCTCAGCACCTTTGAAAGACGTTCTGTAGCCTTTCTGTAAGGATAGATTCAGCACTTACTAATGACAGAAAAGGATTATTTCTGAGGGTTCATTTTTTCTCTCTTTAATTCTGAAGTAGCATTCTATTTTGAGGTCGTCCAAATGGGCTGCAGAGCAGGTTGTGTGAGGACTCTCTCATTCAAGTCCTTAGACCAGTGATAAGTTACACACATATAATGCACATTGCTACACGTATGTCATGCACACGGTACTCATCTGGTAATTTTCTGTTCTCACATGTCTGTACCCCAGCATTTTGGAAACACAACTCAATCCTGCGTGGAGGAAACTGTAAGTAGTGAATACATGTTACTTTAAAACCCAGCTCTTTGTATATATTACTGACAACTGCCAGGTTGTGTTGCTGTATAAAACACAGCTTTTTAGGTATCTAACAGCAGAAAAGTTCTTCATGAAATCAAGATGTTTCAGCTGCTGTTGCTGTGCTGAAGAAAGTACGGCTTTGCAGTTTTTTGAAATTTCAGAGTTTTAAGAAGATATAAACTTTGAGGAAAAAGCAGTGGAACAGGATGATGATCATGTTCGAGTCTGAGGGATGAGAGCTGTACTTGCAGGTGTCCCAGTAAACTATCTTGATAGAGTGAAAGGGCTCAAATGGCCACTAGACTTGTGTCGGTGTTCCCTACACACTGGTTTCTTCTTCAGAGGTTTGGCTTCGGGGTTGTAAATGCCTGTAGGATGAGAGGGTTGGTAGAACTCGTTACTATTAGGGCTCTGATCCTGAGCTGCCCCATAAATTGTTCTGGCTTCATTCGCTACAGCAGAAATGTTAACTGTTTAGCTAAGAATCTTCCAGATCTGTGGTAGGTCTGTGCTGCTATGGGTGACAAACTGCTTTGTGCATAAAGGGAAACAGACTCTTGGGGAGCAGAAGCTGAGGTAAATTTGGAGTAGTTCGCAGACGGACGTACTCTGGCTCAGCCTCTGATACCTGTGCTGGGGCTGCAGGGAGCATCCTGGCTGCGCAACGTGCTGTGTGCCACCTGACAGCTTTAATGCTGCCAGCTGCACGCTGACCTTGGCTGTCCGTGGCCTGGCCTGTGACTCCTCAGGGAGATTATCCAGTGATTCCACTGGGTAATGGCCCTAGCTTGATAATGCTTATTAGTAACCCAGTTCTTCGGAAGGAGCTGTGTCTAAGGTTGGGGAATAGGTCACAGTCTTCACACATTATGGGTAGGGGAGATGGGAATGTGGAATCTGCTTAAGATTACAGAGGGGGGGCGCTGACAAAGACAGGAGCAGAATGCTGGTGTTCCTGGTCCAGAGCCTGATCACTGATAGACTTCAGAAGATAAATTCTCAACACTTCAGTTTTTATCTGACACTGCTTATGTTGGTGTGATGCTTTTTGTTTAGATCTTTGTCTTTAACAGAAAAGTAAACTAAAAAAGGTATTAAGTTCAGCCTTTTAGTGCAACTAAAAATAAATCTTCATGTGTATTTAGCAAGTGATTGTAATTTCATCTGTTTAAATTATAATGATCAAGAACTCAGAGCATTTGCTGTGGTTTGAAAGTCTGTTATCCATAAAGCCTGAATAATGCAACTGTTCTTTACATTCTTCTTTTACAGTATTATGCTTACTGCTGCATACTGGGGTTCATTGCTTGCTCGGTATTTCTTCAAATGAGCTTCGAACTCAAAGTTCTTCTCCTGTCCATTGCTGTGACTGTATACCTCATCATTTTTAATAGCCTTCAGCCTAAAACTGTGAGCTTCTATGGCAACAGTACCAGGTGCAGTGTAAAGTTTCTTATAATTAACAGTAGTGTTTCATTAAAGGTGGTGTTAGACATTGCAAACCTTTCTGTAAAGTTAATGGCATGGAAAACCATATTATACCACATCACTTTTTTTTTTTTTTTAAGAAAGCGTGTGTGTTGTGAAAAATTCTGTAATAAGGCTTCCGAGGTCTCCGGAAGCTCGGCTTACATTAAAGACTAACCTCGTAATAAGGTTCATCTTCTGTTAAACCATGAAGAAAAGCCTTGCTAAAAGTCTGATGCTCAAGCTGTGCATGTGAGACCTTGCTAGCCAGTAGGATAGTGAACTCTTACCTCACTAAGTGCACATATTTTGAAAAGCAGCAGCAGCTTACCTGATTTAATTGAAGAAACTATAAAAATACTTCAGAGAAGTCATCTGTGGCAAGGTTGTACCGTTCATTTGTGAGGCTGTTTTTCGGATTCTCTGCATAGTCTCATAGCTGAAGATGAATTCATTGTGCAGAGGCTAACTCTGAGCTGTCAGCATAGCTTAGAAGGGCCTAAATGGGCTCTTAATTTAACCTCTAATACCGGGCCATTCATATAGTGAAAATTTAGTTTGATGCATTTGTGAAGATTAATAGAAGTGGTAAGGCAACGATGTGACTAGGAAATACGAGTGGTGTCTCTGATTTGCGTGGAGCTATATACAGGTGATTTTATGGCCGTCTCTGGTTTAGCAATTCAGGGTTTTATTTATCATCTTTCCTTCTACAAATAAGAAAGTTTCCTTTCTTACTTCAAGGTTTTGCTGACTGTTTTTTTGGGGGCAGTGTGGGGAGGAAAGCCGCAACTCGGCGCGATGGAAATTAAGATGGCACCAGTAAGATAAAGCCACGTTTACCTGAACATCGCGCTGCAATAGCCACTTAACGAGGTTTCAGCACCTGTTTTGTAATTACACGGAAGGCAGTTCATGTACTGAATGGAATGAGAATCCTTTTTTGTTAGGACCTATAGGACCTAGAACCGGACAGCCACTGGCACAAACGAACAGCGGCATTGGCGGTGCAAGTGTTGGGACACCTTCTTCTGCTGTGCTCTTCTTCCCCTCCCCTTCCCCCAACCCTTCATCACATGGGTTTTCTTAAAGGATACAGGTGACTTTACTGCTTTCTTGTTTTCAGGCTTTTCATCGAAGAGCCAAGGATAATGACTAATCTGTATCTGGTTCTGTTCTACATAACCCTGATTTTACTTGCAAAGCAGGTATGTATTTAACAAACAACAGGTTAGTTCTTTCACTTGCAGCACCTTGATTTAAATAAAATGCCAAAGTATTGTTCATTGCAATTGTGCACTGAATTAGTATATTTGTTAATACTTATGAAAATATTCTTGTATCTAGTTGTAAATAACATACTTGTACTTTGTTATAGATAATGCAGACCTTTTTACTGTGGAAGGCTGGAAACAGTTTTCTATTTTTCAATAGCTCTTGGATTACAGAAGTCAGAACTTTCAAATTCTTTCAGTTTGGATCTATCTGTATTTATATGTCAATATTCATCCCAAATCAAGGCAGAAATCCAAGACAAAAATAATCACTGTATTATTAAAATGTCGTTTTGGCAAATACACCTGATGGTACCCAGATGGCATTCATTCATACCGACTGCTTCGTGTTTTTCTGAACTTCCTTCTCCAAGTACATTTTTCATAACTATGTAGGCTGAAAAGGCCTTAAAGAAACTTCATTGCTGCTACACTTTTTTAATAATTTGGCTACTAGTTTTCAGTAAGATATTATATAACTTACCATACTTGGTCCTTTTGCAGATTGACTATTACTGTCGACTGGATTGTCTGTGGAAAAATAAGTTTAAAAAAGAACACGAACAGTTTGAAACGATGGAGAACGTTAACAGGCTTTTGTTGGAAAATGTACTTCCAGCACATGTCGCTGCCTATTTCATTGGGGAAAAGCGAAATGAGGTATGTTTAATCTGGGTTACGTGAAGGACAGTAAATTGGAGCTCTGACATGCTGACAGGCACGTAGAAGACTCTAAGGTTCTGCACTCTGCCCCTTGTTTGTATCCCAAGACCTTTGTAAACCCAACAATCTGCTCTCCAGGTGGCCTCAAAAAATGGTGAACTTTTAGTGTCAGTCTCTGAAATCTGTTTTCAGAATTGGTAGTTCAGCTTCAGGACGCAGTTTTGAGTTTGGCACATATTTCAAAAGGATTTTCTGCTTTCCAAAGAGCCTGTTTTACCAGAGAAGACAGGCCCTCTCTCTAAAGAAGTTAGCTGAGGAATAGACAGTCTTCTCCTTGGTAACACCCCCAGTGAGAAGTTCATCGATAACGACTGGGTTTTTTTAAGTCCTGCATCTTATTCTCCAGCACGTCATCACAATAAATATTGCGGGTTTCACAGCCGTGGCAGGTGTGTAAGACCGGCACTGCCCAGAATAGAGGAGAATCTCTAGGACACACCAGCTTTTCCGTAGGCAAATCAGCCTCGTAAACGTTTGTGATGCAGTAGGAGATGCTGACCGTAATGTACTGTAGTTGGCTTCACAGGAGGACTGTAATGCGGTCACTGCTTACAACAATAACCAGAGTTTGCACTGCCTGTGGTGGAAGGTGACTGCTGACAGCGTGTGAATATACTGTTTTCCTGTAGGACTGGTACCATCAATCTTACGACTGTGTCTGTGTCATGTTTGCATCGGTCCCAGATTTTAAGGTGTTTTATACTGAATGTGATGTCAATAAGGAAGGCCTGGAATGCTTGCGGCTGTTAAATGAAATCATTGCTGATTTTGATGAGGTAATGCAGCTTCTGGGATTTACATATTTATTGCAAAATAAAATGCTTCACTAGGTCTCTGAGCATTGGGTTGGGGCGGGGGAGGCTGTTATGCTGAACTGATATTCTGAGTTCACCCCTGCAATCTTGAAAGAAATATTCCCATCTGATGGGGCTTCTCAGTTACATCACCTAATGCTAGTGGTATGGTTTGGCAGTCCTGAATTTCAGTACGTCAGCACTCCAGTTCTCCTAAGAGCAGGTAAAGCAAAACGGTGAAAGTAATCCTCAGGCTTTCTTATCTAACCTTCATGTGCGGATGGTATTCCTAGAGATGCTTCATGCTTGTTGCAGACACTGAAATACAGGGTATTAAAGTCTCAAGTTTCTATTTTCCTTCCCTTCAACCAGCTCTTGTTAAAACCTAAATTTAGTGGTGTTGAAAAAATAAAAACCATTGGAAGCACGTACATGGCAGCAGCTGGTCTCAGTGTTACACCCGGCCAGGAGAACAACCAGGTACGTCACCTCGGAAATCTGCTTCGGTATCCTGTGTGTTCGTAGGGGCCTCTCAAAGTAGCAGAACGTAACGTGATGGCCACGAGAAAGTACATCCCAGGCGTGACTTTCTGAATGTGGAAAAAGGTGACAGGAGTGTATTGTCTCCTGTGGAATACACTATTTATCCCCAGCTCCATTTTTAACTAAGCAGGTGTTAAGTCTGTAGCTCCAGCATACTTTGTACGTCTTTCATCTTTGATTCCAGTAGCTTAACGCTTCTAGAAGCGTAGCAGAACAGCTCTGATAGCAGGAAGTCAAAGAATGGCTGCCAAAGAGAAGGCCATCTCAGAACTGGATGGTGAGCTTTGCGCGCTACCTGAGAGCTGGCACAAAAAGAGAGTCCTCGAGTGCCGCCTTAGCTCTGAATCTGGAGCTGTTTGTCACCCGGAAGAATTAAAACCAACTCCTGTACTCCAGCTCACTTTCACTGTGCCACGTTCATGTGTGCCACAGCGATGTGTGTATGCAATATATACAGGGTGTGTAAAATTGAATCTGGAATCCTAAAGGGCAGACATAAATTCATTATGGAAGTCGATTATATCCTATTCCTGTTGCCTCCCAGCCATTCCAGTTGAATTTAACGTGGTTTTTAAAGTCCATTCGGAATGTTTGTTGAACTGGGCGGTTGTGCACAGCTACAAGGATGAGTGGCCTTACCCTTATGCATATGTGCCGTAGCTGCTGAGAGCGTTGGTTTGGAATAGCAGCCTGGGCTGTAATTTGATCCTCAGTGTGTGCTGTGAATTGCATAGGACTGCAAGGAGAGACAGCACGCTCACATTGGGATTATGGTGGAATACGGAATTGCCTTGATGAGCAAACTGGATGGCATCAACCGACATTCCTTTAACAACTTCCGCTTACGTATCGGTAAGTTTGGGCTGTGTAGAATGTGCACCCTGCAGCTCCATAAAAACTGACACCGAGGTAGGGTGGCCTAGGTAAATTGCTGAGGTGCCCGTCTTATCCCGGGGTTAGTATGGAACTGAACTGCCGGCGGGGGCGTTGCCTAGACTAGCTTTTGACACGCGCCCTTGCATGGGTGGGCCCTTCTGATCCCTGGAGGAGCGACAGGAAGACTGCAGCTGGGTGAGCTTGGAGAAGATGCTACGTGCGGATGGAGAGGGAGGTACCCCGCTGTTAACCATTGACTAAAGACAGTGTTGTCATTATACAAGTGTTTATGTATTAAGGAGAAAAGGAGGAGCCTTGCTTTGGCATGAACTTTGCCCTAGCTCTTTCTCGGGCTTCCCCTGTCATAAGGAGTGAGGCACCTCCCATCTCCCCAGCCGCAGCGCTAATACTTACACAACAGTGGCACCTGACTGCTGGAAACGTGTCGCAGGGTTAAGTTTGGGGTTTTTTTCCCCTGAAGCTCATGGCCTAAGGCTAATAACAAAGGTAGATATCGCATAACTTTCTCCTTCAGTAATGACACGTGCTTTTGTTTATACTAAGGGATAAATCACGGCCCTGTGATTGCCGGTGTGATTGGCGCCCGGAAACCTCAGTATGATATCTGGGGCAACACTGTTAACGTTGCCAGCCGAATGGAGAGTACCGGGGAGCTTGGGAGGATCCAGGTAAACACAGCGGCCTTGAATGTCTACAAAACGATTTCTAATTGGTTATGATTTTTTTTTTAAAATGTGAATAATCTGAAGAATTTCACAAGAGTTTCTAATTCTTTTCACACAAAGGTCACAGAAGAAACAAGTAAAATTCTACAGGAGCTGGGATATTCCTGTGAATGTAGGGGACTCATTAATGTCAAAGGCAAAGGAGAGCTGAGGACTTACTTTGTGTGCACTGAGACTGCCAAATTCCAAGGTATGGGACTGAACTGAGGCTGAGACGGCGTTGATCAAAGCAGGCCTAGGACTGCCTCCCTTCTGTGAAGACTTAGAATTTCCCTCCTTATGTGAAGGACTCCGTGCTACAGACAGATGTACTCTGTTCCTGTTGCTTCTGCATCTCAAGGAAAGAGAACGATTTTTATTTGTCTTCTGGGGAAGAAGTTCTGCCGAGTTCCCAAAGATGCGTAACCACCTGAGGGAGACTGCCCTTTCCGGAAATAATCTGAGGATTGACCCGGAATCGCCGTGAAGCATTTTCAGTTCCTTTCCTTGCCTGCGCTGTGGGAGTCTCAACAGCTCCAGTAAGAGCAGCTGGGGCTGCGCTGTCAGGCTCATTACCGCCCAGACACTCCGCTGCTGCGCTCTGACAACAGCCTGCTTACAGCATCGCGTTCCTCGCGGGCCCGTGAGACGCTACGCTGGGCACTGCGTGTCCTGCTGTTTACGCTAAACGGACCTCTCAGCAGAAGGCGCTGAATAGTGGGAAGAGAACGCAAGTAAACTCCGATCTCTCGTACGATAATTGTGCTGAGCTCCTTTGGGGGTGAAAGAAATGAATGGCACAGTGCTGGATCGCTCTGTGTTGTCTGCGCCTCCTCCGCAGCAGTACCTTGAATTACACAGACGTTTTCGTGACCAACGCTGTGCCAAAGTCACCGTCTTCTAGTCCAGAGTGTTTACACTGTATTACGTGTTCTCCCTTGTATTTCTGAGCCTCTGTATTTCCTATCTGCATGCACGTTTGATACAGTCACACAGGAGAATGTATTTAAAATTCTGGCTTTAAATTCCAAAAGGTGCCCGATGCTGAGGAGCACCGAGCACCCGCAGCGTATCCTGCCTGCTTGCTCGGACAGGCGCTGCCGACGGCTCGTAGCCCTGACAGCCGGCGGGAATCGGCGTGCTGACTGCGTTCTGCCAGGCACTTACGGACAACCACCGGATCTGTTTGGAATGCTTTGGAAGCTGCAGGACAGAACCAGTAGCATAGTATTAGAAACCGTGGCAGGTGCCGTATAACAGAGCCCGCTCTGAGGTGGGTTTGGCATTATCTCTCTGCTCGTTTCTTCGGTGAGACTAGCCCCCGGCTGGTTGTGCAGTGCACTGAAGGCAGCGCAGCACATGAAACCGCCTGGTTCTGGAGGTTACAAAAGAGGGTGCGTAAACACATGTTCATCGTGGAAGTGTTTCAGCAGAGCCACAAAACTCCAAGTATGTGTAGAGCAGTAGTAAGATGATCACGGGAATTGACTCGCTGTAAGCGAGTCTGTAAAGTTTTTAAGCTGTTAATGGCTTTTGCTAATTTCTAAATTAGCGTTTTTCTACTTACTGCAATCACTTGATCAGTTTTCTGTTTGTGGCGGTGGTAGTATTTTGTAAGGAACCATCTTGTGCCCAGACATCTGTAGTAACTGAGGCTGGATCCCCCCTCCCCGCAGTGCACCGCCTGCGGCGTGGCCGACAGCACAGACTGGCCAGTTCAGCTCGGTGCTGCTCAGCCTTACTCCTCTGCACGCAAAGCAGCACTGCCCATTGCTTCTGGGTTCAGTACTCAGCCGTACTGGAGGAGCGCTTACGGAGCAGTCCTCTGCATCACTGCCGCTTTCTAATTACTGTGTAATTTCTTTCGAGGATGAAGTGACTATGTTTCAAGACAGGAACAAATCGAAATACTGTGGATTGACAGTTGTGCTTACGGCCTTTGGCAGTTGGGTAGGTGAGAGCTGTGTGCGTAGGAGTCCGCAGCAGGAAAGGGCGCGATAGCAAACCTTCGGCTGGGGTTGCCGGGTTCCCATACGGACTCTGCTGAAGAAGGAAGTCTCACACTCGGTGTGTCAGTGTTGTAGCTGAATAAACTCCCACACGGCTTTTGCTGCTCTGGTGTATCTGCGGTAACAGGTGCTCAGCATTTGTTCTGAGCTACTTATTTATAGTTCTCCAAGGACCAAGCGTGGCTCAAGGGCTCCATCAGCAGCCTTTGATGTCGTGTTAGGTAGCGACCTTTTGCCTCATCACTGTCTTTCTGTGCCTGTCGCCAGAGCTGGCTCTCAAGCGTTTCTGCTCACAGAACGTAGGTGTAAGTTATCTGTGGAAGAAAACTCGCCGTCCCTAGCAGCACGTTGAAATGCTTCTGTTTACGCTGCACTGCCCCTCAGGCGGGTAACCTGGGCAACTTCAGCTTCCCCTCCGCTACAGCGGCGCTGTGAGGAGCTGGAGCTTTCGGCCTGGGCGAAGTGGGGTTGTGTGGCAGCCTGAAAGGGACGCGATGCCCTTCTCGCTGGGCGGTGGGCTGTGCAGGGCGTACCTGGAGGAGTTACAAACGGTCTGCGACGAGACGGGGCGTATCCGAGGATGACTTCCCCATTTCTCCTCAGAACTGGAACTGTATGAACTGAGCTATAGACAATGCAGGAAGAGGTCCATTCAGGCAGCAGCTGTGTTTCCAGTTGTTTCCAGCAGTCCTTTGGAGAGTGAACTGGGAAATCCGAGACTGAGGAGAACCACCACCTTAGAACATCTTCCCAAGGGCCTTGTTTTCTTAAACTGAGACGGGGCACTGCGCCTCACTTGAAGCGCTCATGACGTCTGGAATTAGCAGTCTCTTTTAAAGAACAAACTTTTGGGTTTACCATTAAATAAAAAACTTCTGAAACTCGTTTGGTTCCGCGGTTATTCTGACAGACTCCCGGGCAAAGGAGGCGTGTTTCTCGTACCCCCGTAACGAGGTGGGTTTCACTCGGAAACTCACACTTTGTGGGAATGGCAAACAGGCAGTGACATCCTTGCGTTCAACGGCTGAGGAGTAAATTCACCACTCCGCTTCCTGTCCCCTGCGGCCGTCTGCCGCACCACGTGAGCGTGCTGGAACACGAGGTGCGATCGTGAGCCACTGCCGCCTGGGCTGGCACCGTCGTGCTGCGTCTCGTCCTCTGGTAGCATGAAAATGACCAAAATACTTACGGAAAAAGTCATTCCCTGGAGTAACACGTTGGCTGCAATTGCCTAGAACTGACTTTCCTAAGAACTATTCTGGGGCAACAGAAACTGCTGGAGAAGGAGCCAGGCTGCCAGTTCAGAATGGATTTTCCCACCCGTGAAAGCTTCAAAGCAATTCAGCGCACGCTGCTGCAGCCAGCTTCCGAGAGGGGGAAGGAAAGGAGCGTGAGGATGGTGCTGCCGGAAGGCTGGGGATGGGGTGGAATCCACGACTCTGCTTTGCCTGTCCCTTACCTCCGGGTTCAATCCCACGCCCCTGCGCACACAAGCGGCTGCGCCGGGGATGGTGCTGGACTCGGCCTGTCGTTCCTGCCCGAGGCCAAGGTCACGCTGGAGCCGTGGGGTAGAAGGCAGCAACACCTGGAAGCCCTGAAGGATGCCCGCGGCAGAACCTCAGAGCGGCACCGCACGCCTGCCCGAGCAGAACCGAGGAGCGCAGGGAGAAGCTGCTACCGAGCCACTGGCTCCCTGCACGCCACCGCAGTGCTGCCCGACCTCTGCCCTCGGCCCAAGGGCTGCCTGGGCGGCTGCTGCTCGTGAACAGGGACTGCACTCCAGATGCTGGACTTGCCTAAATCCGCTCTCCTTTCTGGTAAGCAGCCCCAGGTCGTTATCCTGGCTGTGTTCAACGACACCGCCAACTCGTCAGAACTGCCTACGCGAGGGTCTCAGAGCTGACCGTACTAGCTGATGTGTTTTGACTTCCGGCAGCGAGCGGGCTCGTCAGTCTCACCTCACTGTCCCCACACGTTTCTCTAGGCTTGCCCCCGAGCTAGAGCGACCAGGCCGCCTGCTCACGGTGTTCTGAGAGAGGAGACTCAGCCGCACGCAGAGCCTCGCGAAGCAGATCTTTCCGTAATGCACCAGGCTGCAGCCGCGTTGTTTAAAAAGTTTATTTCTCTTCCTCCTGATCCTAAGAGTTGCACAATGGCTTTACAAGGGAAACTCACATGGTCAAATACTCCTGGGTTTTGCCCCAGCTGCATTCAGACACACACTACACGTTGCGCTGGGACACGGGCGGGTGAGTCCCTGCCCCAGGCGTAGGCACCTTCTCGCTGACGCTTTGACTTTTCCAGACACTTAACGATCTAGGAAAGCGGAATGCTGCAGGGGCTTAAAATCAGGACTGCAAAACGATAATTTAGTGCATTTACACAGCAGGAGGAACTCTAATACAAACCATTCGCTTTCGGATGTCATCGCCTCCAAAATTTAATAACCAAAAGCAGCTTAACACACTGTACACGTGTTCGGTGAGTGCACCGGGGGAAGTTTATCTGGTTCTTAAACAGCATCCAGCAGCTGGAACGTAAGCACAGCTTCAGACCGGAACTGGCCCACACTCGTTTTCAGGGATGGTGATGGTCTTTTTAGGCTCTTGAAAGTCTGAAAGTTGACAAGAGACACCAAGTCTGTTAGCACATGCCTGTTCTACGTGACAGAAGCACCACAGCGTCCTCCTAAAGCCGTGGTGTTTGGGCAGGCAGGCCCCAGGCTGGTGTATGTTCTGTAACAGTCCGGGAAAACACAGGCTGCCCAGAGAAGCTGTGGGTGCCCCATCCCTGGGAGTGTCCAAGGCCAGGCTGGATGAGGCTTGGAGCAACCTGGTCTAGTGGAAGGTGTCCCTGCCCATGGCAGGGAGTTGGAACTGGATGGGCGTTAAGGTCCCTTCCCACCCAAACCATGCTGTGATTCTATGAACGCTGTTTCCGTTGATTGTTACATCGCCTCTCTCGTACAGGGCTGTGAAAAAGGAACTGCTCAGTAATTTTGAAACTGGGGTTTCCTGAGCAGTTTCCTTGACAAGAGAAGTAAGTTCCTGACGTAATCCTGCTCTTTTCATTAAATAACATCTGACCTGAAGCATCTCATAAGCCACACACAGAGTGAATTGCTGTGTGAATTGCGTTTCTTGAAAGGAAATCCTTAAAAACCAGGGAGGAACCCAAGCTCCAGGGGTGCTGTACAGCTGCCGTGCCAGAAGGGGCAACTCTGGCGCTTCCCTCTTCCACTGACCTGGCTCCTCAGTCCAGCAAAACCAGTAGTTCCTTATGGCTGGATGAGTTGGACCGATGCCGTCAACTTACAGAGCACTACGGCTGGCCAAAGCGGGCAGTGGGCAGCCAACAGCTTGGAGAAGGAGGAGGCACGGTGTCCTCCCTTTAGCAAGTGGGGAATTCAAACTCATCTCCCCTAACTTGACGCTAAGCGGAAAAGCTAAAATTGACTGGATTGCCGGGCCTGACAATGCGGCAGCGCCGTAAGACGAGCAGTAAAACAGCTGTAGGCAAGCCAGTGTCACACATGCCAGAGGCCAAAAGCAGCAACTTCCCCTTACAGACAGAATTTCAAAAAGGGGGGGAGAACTGAAGGTTGGAACTGTTATTGCAAGTTCTACCCCAGCCAGCCCAGTGCGTGGCACAAGCAGGTTTGTTTTAGCTCAACAGACGCTACAATACGTTTCTGGATACTCACCCTCTGTCAAATCCACCCAGCTGTCTTCTGTGCCAGGTAAAGGAACCGAAATTCCCATTGCCTTCCGGATTCCGTAGGTACTAACAATATCCCCTGGAGTCACTTGCTGTGCAAGTTCTTTGAGGTTATTGGTTACTCTCTCCGCTAGAAAAGAGAAGCGGATGTACTCACACGCTGTGTACACACGCAGGGAGTCGCTGCCGTGAGCCCCTCGCCCTGCAAACTGTGTAATCACTTAAGTGCCAACGGCGCTGCGTTACGCAGTGTTTCCGGAAGAGCAGAGCGGTGGTGCGCTGCGCACACCCAGCGAGGTGTCCTGGGAGCTATGGAGGAGAGGGTGAGAGACCAGGAGGAGGGGAAGGGCTGCTGCCCTCAGGGACAGCGGAACGAGCGAGGAAGCTGGCGGCGCTGGGGTGACACAGCCGAGCAGCCGGGAGAGCTGGTGGCACCACGCAGCAGCTGGGCTCAGCATCTGACCTTCAGCTCGGGTTTGTACGTGAACCAGACAGACTGTTCTCCCCGCTACGCAGGTGCCTTTCCTTCAAGAAGGAAGCTGGAAGTACTCTGACTGTTTAAGCAAGGTAATATCTGATCCAGTTCAGACTGGGGATAACGCCAGCTCCCCCAGGAATGGGGAATTCCTTGCCCCAGCCAGGTGGCTGTCTCAGACCACATATGCTGAAGCTGGCAGCGCACAAGCGGGCTTGACTCAGAAAACAGGCACCACCCGCACACAGCCCTGTCTTTGAAGGCTGCCATCCACACAGGCTGCGCAGCCAACCCGTGAGACACGGCGCTTTGTTCCAACAGTCAGGGAGTGGATGACTGGTGCCAACTGGTATAATAAACCAGCCTGATAACTAGATCAAATCTGAATAAAGCCAGCCTTACGGTAAGAGCTTGGTAACACTTCAGCAGCCCCTGTTCAGAGACTGCAGAAATCATGGAGTTAGAGGAGCTTGGCCATTGCCTGCCCTGTGGCACAGAGAAAGCTCCCAGTCACTTCTAGGGAGGTTTATTAATAAAGAGGAAATCCTTGTAATTACTGATCAACACTGTCATCTGGCGTTACTGACAAGAAAATTAAATTAACCTGCCGGGCCTAGGAGGGCACGTGTTCTGCACTGTAACTATTAAACCTGTGTCTGCCTTGGAGTTGGTACCAGTTGGGACTTGGCTGGTTCTGCAAGAATGAGCTGAAGAAGTGTACTTACCCAAGTGCATCTCTCTGTAAGATGGACCCAGAAGGCAGATCATGTTAGGGGGTGGTTTTGTGCTCAGTCGTTCATTCTGAGCATCCTGGAGTTCTCTCAGCAGCTTTGTTGTTTCATCCAGTTTCCTCTGGAAGATTTCAGCCTCTGTTCAATGAAGAAAAGAGAGTCCCAACTGGTACCAGAGAGCATTTACATACACGACGGTATCAGATACGGTAAGGCTGACTATGCGAAGGGAGGGGGAAAGAGAAATGGTTACTGACGTACCAGAAGGGCAAGGACCAAGAAAACTCACCCTCAGAGTCAAACTCTTCTATTGGCATGCCGAAGTTTGTAACTGCTTTTAGTGCTGTCAGCCTGTCGGTACTGATGGAGTCCAACCGGGCAGCAAGATCCATTTCCGTAATCTAAAAAAGCGCAGGCAGTAAGTCAGGTCACATCTACATCAGCTTTGAAACAACCAACTTGCCTGGGGAGGATCAGAACGGAGTTAGCTAGGAGTAGCCTGCTCTACAGAAAAAGTGACCAGACGGGGAAAGCTGAAGACACCCCGCGAGACTTGCTGCTCTGCAGTTACTGTTCCCTACGCTATTTCATACTGCAATGGAAAACGGCACCTGCCAGAACCGCTGGGGGCAGCACAAGCCGTGCTGTAACTTGAGACGTACAGTCTCCTTTAAGACTGAACATTTTGGGGATTCTTACTCTGCAGTGCTACAACACAGCATGACGCTGTCACGCCTCAGGGGTGCAGGCAGTTCTCTAACGAGGGGTTAGGTTGGTTGGAGTGATTAACTGACCTAGCAAAATGTTACCTTTACATCTTTCATTGCATCACTTCTCTCATGTGGGCCTTCAGCTTCCTCCAATGGCTGAAGAGAGAAAGGATTTTGAATGAAGGCATTAAAATTATCTTTTGTTCAAGTTCAAAGTAAAACCTTACACAATGCAGCAGTTTTAAAGTGAGGTGAACAGGCAATGTCACGAGCTTTCTCTGTAAACCAAGTGCCAAAGTACCTATTTTTAGAGGGCTCTCTTCACATACTAATGTTTTTTAAAATGGCTTTACAGCACCCACTTTATTGCGCGTTGTAAAGCCCACGTGCTTTTCCCCGGTGATGTCAGATCGGAGATTATTAAGGGTGAGCATTAGAGGCTGGAGCGTGTTCTGTTCCTACACGTACCTGTGTTTCTCTCGCTACTTGCGGCAGGAGCGGTTGCACCCTGAGAGTCAGTGTCACTGCTGGCTGCTAGCCGAGAGCTAAAGGAGTAATGCTAAGCGAAGGTCTGAGCTGGGGCTAACGGCTGATCCTTGATCCATGAAGTATTCCCAGTACAGGGCTACAATCTTGATTTCGGTAGTTCACACTGATGTGAACTCCCATCAGGACTTTTGGTGAACGGGAACTGTTGTGTGGAGGTTCTCAACGAATCTAGGATTGCCAATTAAGTGTAGATCATCAAATGAGCCCCTCTGATTGCAGGCATGTTTGGCAGATACAGGTACTGAACTCTCCTAAGAATTCAAGGAGCAGCTGTTGAGTACTTTGACGCAGCACAGTCAAAACGTGACAGTCACAGCGCAGAGTTTAAAGGCACTGCGCTAAGTAAAGGGCAAAACGAGTCACTAATCCCCCTGAACACAAGAGCGGCTGCTGGCAACATGGTGAAGTTTTCCTGGGAGCCAGAAAACCCCTCCACGCCCTCCTCATTCCTAAACAACTGCATATGGCTATTTTCTCACGAACGGAAGAGGAGCTAGTGCTAATGGGTGTGGGAGAGTAAAAAGAGAAAGAATGCGTGACTCTACCTACAACACTTCGTTATTTTCACGTTTCGCTAATTAACAAGCCAGAACAACCCTTTTCCAGAAAACCCATCCACAGGAGACAAGGGTCAGTCTTCACTTCAAATTTTACCAATTAACAGGGAGCCCCGCAACAGAATCACAGTGTCACCTTTCTCTGCTCTGAGAGCTCGTGTGCCCTAAGACAAAAACCACAGACCAACAAATCCACTCTTACCGTTTCTAGTTCTCTGAGAGCTCTAGAATGCCCTCCTTTAGTCAGGACATCAAGCAAACTATCCGCCATTAAGCAAGGATAATCTTGGGATTTCAGCAAAAACTCATGAATACTGCAAGATCAAGAGACAGTTCGGGTAACTGCTTCCATGTCAGACATTCAAGGGAAAAAAAGGATGTGTTACATGAAGTCAAACCAACGTACAGCACAGAAAGCACGGCACAGGTAGCATGGAATTTGACCTACATGGCTTGCTTTTGTTTAATTATCTACGCCTTTTGTAGCTGAGGAATCCATGCAGATCCCTAACAAAACCTGAAAAAGCAGGAAAATTAAAATACTCAGGCAGCTGCGTCAAACGGGAAGCAAACTTGCACCGTACTTACGTATTCCCACACTTCATACGAATTTCTACCACTGTGTGTTCTATTTTGAGATCCTCATAAACCAAGAGGACTTTACCTCTGAGGTTTGTATCATCAAGAATAATAAAACCAGTGAGAATCAATTATTTTTACTGTAGTAAAGAACACGAAAACCAAGCAGTATGCACACTACGAATCGCTCTCTCTGGACTCCGCTCTCCCCCTACAACCACAGTAGTTCGGTCAGTATTTGACATCGACAACGATGTGGTGCGCTCAAGGCAGTAATGAAGCTCATCAACAGTCAAACAATCCAGTTTGTATAAACGTTGGCACCACGCAACTTCTGCCTTTGAGCGCGAGTCCTTACGAGCCAGTCCTAAACAGCCCCCGATTTCAGACTGTGTGTTCCTATGTGTCAGCAGCATCAAAATGCTTCCCTCTTGGCTCATCCCACTTTACAGTCACGTTCTCCTACTCAAGTGTTTGTCCCTCACAACAAGCCAACCCCAGCAGTGGCGTCATTCAACGGCGCAGACAGAGCACGGTTGGCAAAGAGTTGCACCTAACTGCTTCCGTGCACGAAAGCCGGCACAGGCACCCTGGTGGGTGCATTACCTGAAAGATCCTTGGTTAGAGTCTTCCCCGTATGTCGAATAGATGAGGTCAGAATCTTCCTTGCTTATGTTGGCAAACGTAGAATCGTATGTTGGAGCGTAGGAACTGTAGGGCCCGTAATTCAAGTACGTCACTAATGGATGACAACAGTATTAATCACTACCTCTGGTACGCGTGTCAGCAGATAAAAATGAGAAGGGGCTGTAGAACAATCCCCAGAAAGGAACTTTTAGGAAAATGTTTCTTACGGTGAAAGCAAACTTTCACAGAATACCATCTGTTCACACCCTAACACCTACATCAAAGGCATTTCTATTTACAAATGTTTTATTAACAATTCTCTGTGTGCCTTAACCCAATGTGAAAATTCAGCCTGGTGCCGGCAGCAGGTTCTCAGGCTCCCCACTACGCTCTTTCAAAGACAGAGCCACCCCTTTGTCCGGTACAGCTGCTCTTCGATAAGCGTTTCATTGAGTACGCCTCCCCTTTTGCACGTGCAAATGAAGGCAGACTTTGTGACGTGCTGCTTAGCTGTGTGACAGATACCCGCAGCAACGTGCTTTATCATTAAAAAACTTCGTTCCAGACTACTTGTGCGCCAGGAATGGGATCAGCAGGTTTGTTTATATAAGGAGGAGGATTTATATTTAAAAACAGAAAATAAATCAGCACTTGCCTGGAGTAACCTTGTTTCTTTTATCCTCTTTGAAGCCCTGTAACGTATTGACTCCCGACTGAAGTCTCCCTGCCGTCATACCCAGCTTTACAGGGCAGTACCCTGGTTCTGCAGTGGGACACATCAAACAGACAGAACGAGGCGTAGTTAGCGACACAGAAGATGTCTGTAGCCAGAAACTTCAGAACACACAGGATACAACTCTCTAAGGGCTTTCCTCTCCAAATGCTTCACACTAAGGACCGTGTGTAGCCTTAGACATGAATCCAGACCAAGGGGTAATACTAGTTACGTACAGAAGATTTAACCCAAACGTTCAGTTTTCACGCTCAGGCTTCCTCCTTCCTGCCCTCCCCTAACAGAGGCTGTGTCATAAAGGAGATCCCATTCTTAACCCGAAAGCTCACGCTTTATCTACTCTTGCTGAGGTTTCCTACTGCACCAACAGGGGGAAGGGAGAGGTCAGGATTTCAGCTTGGGGCCTGTCTGCTCGGTTCGGTTCGGCTCTGTAATGAGCTGGCAGCTAACAGTTACGCACCTGCATGCTTTTAGCTGGTGGCACTACACAGATGGCACTGACGTGACAACATGATCTGGGAGCCAGACAGCTCCCAGCGGCCAATTCTGGGACATCGCTGACCTTTTGGGTCAGCAGACACTGCTCTCTGTATGTGGAGCAGACTTAGGGGGAGCTCAGGAATGAAATGTGCCCAAGCATAGGGCAGGCAGTCCCTTCTCCAATGGCAAAAGCTTTCTCGCAGCTCCCACAAACAGCTGATGCTAAAAGGAGAAGCAACAGCAACAACTGAGGGCTCCCTCCAGCTGCACCTAACAGCAGCCCCAACTGGCCCCCATCTACACACTCCCTCAGCTGCAGCTTCTTAAATCCCTACCTTTATCAGACTTAAAGAAGGGACAGCTTCCTGGTCAGCGTTTGCTGACCCGCCCCAGCAGACCCGGTAGGTGACGGTGGCTTGTTACCTGAGCCATGCTGACTCACCTCCTGCAGTAAGGTCAACTGGGTTAAGGAGGCCCAGAGTTGTCGTACCATCTGGTTTTCTTCTTTCAAATTCACACTGAAATAAGATCAGACTGTTTTAATTTACTGATTCATTGAAATTCATGGTCCTTAAACTACTGAAAACATCTAATGAAACTGTCCCATCTGTAGGAGTCAGAAAGGATTTGCAAAGATCAGTCGGACTCAGGAGAGTGCTGCTCTGACGGTTTGCTTGTCACTAACTGTTACTGGTATAGGCACAAGGCATTAAGTTATGATAAATACTAACGATGCTGCAGAGGCTAAGAGATGAAATACGTCATGCCTGCAGAAAATTAAATGAGCCCAGTATAACCAAACTGGGTTCCTTCACCTGTAACATGAACACCTTTGATGTGTGGCTGTTTCAGAACTACGGGGGTTTTTGCAGGTCAGGTTTGCGCTATCTTCTAGAGGTTCCTACTAGTCATCCTTTTCTACCACTTTATCTTAAACTTCTCAAGAGCTGAGCTTGCTCTGCTGAGGAAATCCAGCATACATTCACCTGGCAGGACTTTTTTTAACCTCACGATGTTACACGGACATCAGCCATGTGTGAACTGTAGTACCAGCACTCCTTGAGGTTCAGCTGAGGTGGGATGCTCAGTGAGCCTGGGTTATGAGAAAGTGAAAGGAGTTACCAAGCACACCAACGTTTACCTGGCTGTTTGCAAGTCGTCTTGTTAACTTTCCTCCCGATTCTCTCACGATACGATCAATCTGCTCCTGTTCCCTTTCCAAGGTATTGCTTCGTACTTTGTCTTCAAGCAGATCTTTGTCCTTCCTGCCAATGAAACCCACACACCGTAGTTGCCAGCTTGAACAGGCAGATTGAACAGACACCAGCTGGCTGAGTATCACAAAAGGATACGGTGAAGAAATGGGTTTTGCCAATTATGCAAACTGGTTTTGAAGGCAAAACAACTGACCAAAAAAAGCCATTTAATATGGCTGTATTTAACACAGCTGGGGGAAATACGGGACCAAGATTTGTATCAGCAAATGCTTGTCTGTGTTAGTAAGTGTACGGGGGTCTTGTGTCCAGCCTACTTCAGCCACACCCATGTCCTCGTTTAGCATGTTCCCAGATTTTATGTCAACACTCCCTCAAAACGAACAAGGGTATTTTTGGTAAAATAAAGCATTAGGTACTCTGAATCTTAGTATCTGTCTTTTCACATCTGTGGAAATAGTCACTAGTATTTCAAACATTGCAGGGGTATTTCTAGGTATTAAAAGCTATTTCAGGGAGCGCGTTCTGTGGCTGTGCGTTTACAGGTTTCAAATGCAACCACTCACAAAGAAGAGTGGTGCTTGAGATTGCCTAAGTCCCTGTCTGTACCAAGATGCGTACAAGATCCTGTTTGCAAGCTTGCTCCAAACCAGGACTGCTTCTGTGCAACAGGCGCTCCGAGAGAACGGAGCTGAAGGAATGGAGCTGAGGGGCAGGACAGGGTTACCTACATAAACACTGATAGTTCTAAATGTGTTTGGCTTTGGTATATGGGGATGCTTTATATCAATGCTGCTCCCTTGAGATGAGGAAGTCTTAGTGTATAAGCAGTACCAGAGGGAAACCCACAGCCACTTCTCCCTACAAGTCACCTTGTCTCAGCAGCATTTCAGGGGCGTATCCTATAATTGTTACGGAGATAATACTTCACCTTTTGTGTTCTTTGCTAGGTGTTTTGAAAGTTTTGGTGTCACCATCCACAGGCTCTCCTTTGTCTTTCCCAGGACCGTTTTCATCTTCCCCAGTTTGCTGCAGTTCCATCTTGTCCTTCTGCTTCCTTGTCTTCTGCAGGTCAGCCATGAATTCTATACTTTGTTTCAGGCTCTGAATTCTCTCCTAAAAGACACGGGAATTGTTGTATTTGCTACTTCAATGGATCTTTTCCTAACCCACCCACAGAGGATGACTATTTCATCTTTCTTTCTTACACTAGCAAGCAGAAAGGCAGTTTAGAAAGCGAAACACTAAATGCAAATCTCTCTGCAGTAACTGGTGTGGCAGCAGTACAAAAGCATGAGCCTTAACACAATGGACTATTTAAATTCTACCTGCAAGCATTTGACAATTGTTAAGCAAGTTTTCACTCGTTTTTGAGACCCTTGTAAGAAAAGTGGAATGAAAGAGGGGTCAAAAAGGAAGAAGCATATTTTTTAGTATTTTGTTCTGTATTTTCTATTACCTGACTAAGTATCTTCATCCCCGAGTGCAGCAGTTTTTTTGCAGCTTTGTAGTAAATGGTGTCTGGTTTGTTGTAAATCATTGCGTTGGTACACATCAGTTTGAAGTTATCCTGTACAGAACATTTTTAATTAATGAATTTAAGAAATCGAATTCAAAATTTAAACAGCAATGAGGATGTAAATTAGATTCAAGTCTCCAAACTAGCACCCCAAGTCTTCTGAAGTGTTCAGAATTGTTTGCAGTTTTTCAAGTTTTAATGGAAGCCCTCAGCTACAATTATCCACTTCCCTCGCCAACCAGCAGTCATTAGAAGAAAAACACAGTGCAGTAAACAAGACAATAAAGCTAACTTTACAACAAAACCTGCAATTCAGAGTTAAATCATTGTACGGGACATGCCAAAGCTTCAGTTACAAGGCAGAAACGTGTGCTCGTTTGAAGTGCGTTTCTTGAATGACCGAGCTAGGAACTTCACTTGTGTACGCACGGCAGAGCCTCTCCGGGAACGTATGTGTTACCCATTCTCAGCTATTTAGGAAGACAAAAAGTCAAAATGAAAAACTAACCAGGAACAGCTGAATCAACAGGGAGTATTTTCCTTACGTTTTGGAGCTCCGAAGAAGGATGTGCAAGAAAATACAACCCATACTATTGACTAACACCTGCCTAAGTTCAGCTGTTACCTGTGCACAAATTACGCTGCACAGGCCCGCATCTAGCCCAGTAAAGAACCAGACAGTACTTCTGCTGAAGAACACGGAACAAGCCCCCACACCCTTTAAAGCTTTAGGGGCCTTCAGAAGAAGCCCTCGAACCCACCAGACAGACCGCACAGGGTTAAGCGGTTGCTGCCAACAGGACTGAGCCATCTTGCCTTCACTGGCTGTGGATCCGCAGGACCAGGTAAGCCTGGCCAGTGCGGAGGTGACAGGAGGCAAGTGATGAAGGGGTAACAGACAGGCAAAGCCAGTGAGTTCACCAGACTCTTTGGGGTTTTCTGAGAGGTAATATATTAAAAAAAAAAAAAAAGAGCAGTCTGACAGAAATACTTTCATTTTAAAGATCCAAAATGACACACTGAAGGACAAACTGACATGTTCCAGTTAATCCTGTGAACACCTGAAACCATCCACCTCTGTTTGCGATGCACAGTTACAAACCAGGAGTGTTTTCTTTCATCTCCACAACTTACTGCTCACAAAAATTCAACAAGAAACATTTCTTCAGGCAGAAGTACTAGTTCTTTTGGTTTCTTCTCATTCTCATAAAAGACTAGAGCTGAAGTCAAGCATACATGAGCACAGTACCACTCTGTAGTCAAAGGGAAGTTCCCAGAATTACCTTTAATTCTTCTATGGACTGGTACCCATTGTTCTTGATCTTCTCTTTCATGGTACTGAAATCCATTGGGTTTTTAATGATCATGGAATAGCCAGGGGCAATAAAGTCAGTCACGGGAAATGAAAAGAAAGAACTTGGATCTTTTCTGTTAAGAAATGAAAAGAGAGTTTTTTATGTTTCAACTTGTAACAAAGAACATATTGAGCTTGGAATTAAGTAGAAAGGGAGACTAAGCCGAAAAGGAATCAAAACCATCAAGTGAGGCATGGTTTGTGTCAGCATAATCTTTCACTTTTGAAGGCTGGAAAGATCCATTACCAAACCCATATATAAAAAAACGTATTTTAGAAGTTAGTTTCACATTTTGGTAACTACTTGTGTACCTGATTAAAAAAACCCTCCACCCTTTTTGTTTAGGTTTTGGCTTTTCCAAAAGTGGTTTTATAATAATCAGATCACTGAAAAATAAAGGGAACACATTTCCTAGGAATGTACACTTGTCATTTATCTCTTGCCCTGCAATTAACAGAAGGGGAAGCTTGCTGCTGAAAGCTGTGAGGGAAAGCACGTATTTAAGATTATGTTAACGTTCAGGTTACGTAATGTTAATAGTTTAACACCTTGAAATGTCCTAACGCTTTCGGTGATCTCTGCCGTGCACTGATGTCCCTGGCTGCTTCTAGAGTCACAGAATGGTTTGGGTTGGAAGGGACCTTAAAGACCATACAGTGCCAACCCCCTGCCCTGGGCAGGGACACCCTCCATCAGACCAGGTTGCTCTGAGCCTCATCCAGCCTGGCCTAAATTCTAATAGCATTAAAGTCAAATACAGTGGGGTGGTGTTTTCTCTTTAGGATCAGGCTTAGCTGATGAGCTGGCAAGAGCCTCTCCTCCAGAACCACATGAGACTGGCCTCCTGTGCCGGTGTTGATACTACACGGACTGCTGAAACCCCTGGCATTTCCTGAGGCTTACGTATGACTTAGCATTTCTACTCCAGGTTGCCACGAACAGTGAAAAGCATTTTGCTCCACACAGCGCAGGTACTCTGCAACACCCGTGGAACACCTGTGAGTAGCTTCCAACTGAGAGACGGGACGCAAAACCAAAAGTGGCTGCGTCTTTCTGTACTCACGGAAGGGAGCCAAACCAGACACGCACGTTTTGATAGCTGGTTGGTCCTTTCTTGAAACTGACACCAAGGTCTTGACAGTTTAAGGTTAAGGGAAAACTTGCCAACAAAGTTTCCAGCTTATCTGGTGAGGCAGGTAACAATCTTTCAACCACTCTCATACAAGACATACAGATATTCTTAAAATCAGGAAAGAATATCTTAAACCACAGATGACATGAAAGAACTGAAAATTCTGCAAATCTGATTGTTTTAATCAAAAGACATTTGGCTAATAAGACAGTAAGACAACATGGTCTAAGCTTTCCAGTGCGCACTTCCTTTTATAGTGAATAATGCCAAGAATAGCAGAACTCAAGGTAAAAAGTTCTGGCAAGTTCATTCCAAAACCTGGTGGCTCTCTGGAAAAGGGTATTTAAGAAGAAAGCATCACATCTTTGGAAAACTGTCCTACGTTGGGAAGTATTTTTAGAAGTACTTTAAACAGGAGGTGTTCACCGGAAGCCTAAGATGAGGAGAAGCTGTAAGCATGCATTCTTAAACTAGTACATAAATTCTTAACATAGCCCTGGTAGCAATCACATTTTCACTCAGCTTTTAACATGCCTCATCCCTTAATGTATGTTATTTTAATTTCATAGCTCTGAAAGCCTGTAGCACAGGTATTTACCTCTGCAGCTGTCTCATGAGTTGATTCAGAGCTTCCTGAAGCGGTGTCTGCTCCACCTCTAGACCAGAAAGTGGGGAGAGAAAGGGTGTGAGACACAACTGACTGCAAGAGGTACTAAACTTCCAAGACATTATAAGTCAGCTAAACAAAACGGATGCAACTCATCAAAAAGGAAAAGAATAGAGTGGCAAAACCCACAGCATATACAGGGGATCTACGTTTCTTCCTTAACACTCTGCCCACTCTGCCATAGGTACCTGGTACCATCCTGCCACAGCAGTATACAGTAACATCATTTCAAATTTTTGTATCAGGTGGAGAAAAACACCAAGGCGGCAAAAACCATCAAGTCACTTGCCACAGAAACAAAGAAATGTGAGTCAATTAAACTGGAATTAGCAGAAGAAATGTCTTTCAGCTTTTGCTACCTTCCTGTTTTGATAAAGTACTTGTCAGTGGTTTCTCTGGTGGCAATTCCAATCTGATGGGGGTCTGACATTTCATTTCCTGTTCTCCCTCACTGTCCGCATGGTCTCGATCTCGTTTCTTTTTATCCTCCTAGAAAGAGAAAGACTGTTATAGGAACTCAGAGAATCTGTAAAAACAGCATCATTACTGCACATAACGCTCTTTAGATTTTTCAAAACAACCCCACATAGTTTAAAACAATATAATAACAGTTTGTAAGTCCGTCGGTCTTTACAAACCTTGTATTCTTTATGTACTGTCTCCATCTGCTGGGCAGTAAAGTAATTCGGCTACATAATGCAACGTATTTTCCTTTTAGAAAAGGTGACAGCCAGCCACTTACAGCATGACAGTAACAACTCTGCACTGTTCTCTGCACGGAGAATTGTCTCCAGTGAAGCCCCTAACATGAGTTTTGAAGGTTTTGGGAGAACTAGTAAGAAATAATCAGGAAATTTAAAATGAGAGGTACCCGTAATGCTTCAAATAAGTGTTATGATTACTTATCACATTAATAACCCCAAGAGGGAAATATATGTATTTTAATTAAGAACTTGTAAAGTCTTAATTCTGTTTCATATACATGGATTTATTTTGACACATTTCTCCCCCATTTTTAATTTTCTGTCATCTTATATGCACCAATTTTTTTTGAAATATGAGAAAGTTCAGATGACTTTGCTCACCTTTTTCTAATAAGAGTATCTGGAGAAAAGGAATCGGCAACACTCACCTACTGAGTTCGAATTTCGGATACCAGTTAGTCATATCTGCTCACCTCTTGATGTGAAGCCTAGTGAAAGCCGCGCCAGTTTTCCTGCTAAAATGCACTAGCGTCAATCCGTACCTTAACTTTCCTCTTCCTTTTCTCCTTTTCCTCTCCAGGAACTTGTTTTTCTCCTTTCTTTCTCTTTTTCCTTTTCCTGTCCTTGTGTTTTTCATGTTCGGACTTGTCCTCGTAGAGGCTCGAATCAAGTCCTGCACTTCCAGTGGACAGTTCGGCCACCTCGCTTCCCCCAACCTTCAGCACCAGCTTCAGTGGCTTCTCCACGTACTCTTGAGGGGGCAGAGATGAGCCCTGTGAGCACCGCGGGCAACACTCCGCCTCCACGCCGCGGCACACGCTCCCGCTGCCTCACGGTTCCTGCCAAGGCCGCCGCTGAGCCCGATCCCGTTTGCTCTCCGCACCCCGCAGCCGACTGCGTCCCCCCCAGCAGCGGCGGCCGAGCCCCGCCGGCCCTCCGCAGCCTCCCTGCCCCGGCGGCGCCAAGGCCGCACTCCCCGCCCCCGTTCCCCGCGCGGCAGCGAGGGCCAAGGGCCCGCGCCCGTTCCGGGGCCTTCCCCCCGCGGCCACCCACCCTCGTAGGGGTGCTTGTCCGATTTATGCTTCTTGTGCTTCTTCCCCATGGCGGCGGCCGCCCGCTCGCCCGCCCGCCTAGGCCGCGCTGCTGATGCCGAGACCGCGCTGCTGATGCCGAGACCGCGCAGCCCCCCCTGGCGGGCCGGAGGTACGGCGAGCCGCCCCGCAGCCGGCGCAGGCGCAGAGGCGGCGGGGTTGGTGGCTGGCTCGGGCGGTCGCGTCCGAGCGGCGGGAGCTGCGTTCCGCCGGTGAGCAGGGGAGTTAGCCGGGTGTCCGCGGGAGCCGCGCCCGGGCCGCCGGCTGGTGGTGGCTGGCCGGCCCAGCCCCCTTCCTCGGGCAGCGTTGCCTCTCCAGAGCCCCCGCAGCCTCCCGCGCCTTCGCCCCTCACAGCCCCTCAGGCCCTCCCAGCCCGCCAGGGTCTCGCCCCTCACAGCCCCTCAGGCCCTCCCAGCCCGCCAGGGTCTCGCCCCTCACAGCCCCTCAGGCCCTCACAGCCTCTCGCGCCCTCTCCCCTCACAGCCTGCCAGGGTCTCTCCCCTCAGAGCTGCCCCCGGGGAGCTGCCCGAGGCAGGCTGTGCCTCCTGTCCCCACCCTCGGCTCTCTGGGGCAGCGCAGCGTCTCAGGGGCTTCGGCAGGATTCAGCCTAAATGCTCCTGTGCTGCAGAATCTCCCCTGCCCTGGCTGGTGTGGGACTAGCCAAAGGGGTGCTGGGGAAGGCTGTTTTCCTGAAAGTCTGGGTTACACTGCAGCTGGCTGGACACCAAGGGGCTGCGAGGCTTGCCCTCTTCTTGGCTGCCGTCCAGGGCTGTGACCTGGCCGGGCATCCTAGGCAGAGCTCCAGCTCGAGGCAGACCCGCCGTCCGGGAGATAGGGCACCGGCCTGCTAGGCCCAACCGCTCAGGAACCTGCGCCCAGATTCGTACCAGTGAGTACAGAGCAGGGGCTGTGTACACCTGAGGAAGGGTAGAGAGTTTGCAGGAGCAGGCCGAGGCCTGTGCTGGTGGAAGGGTAGCAGCGATGGTTGTGCCTGTCCTGCACAGGTGGGATGGGCTCAGCCTTGCAGACCCAGTGCCTACACTTGGCCTTGGCTGGCAGGACTTCCCAAAGCAGGCAAACGATTTTCAAAATTCACTGTAGCTCTGATGATACAGTCTTTCAAAGGTAACGGTGTATTTGCTGATACCGCTTAAACTGCAGTCATTGCGATTTCAACAACACTGTGCAGGTGGTGTTCTCTGCTAAGACCTGTTCTGTAAGGCGTCTTGAGTTTTCACTTCTGTGAAGTTTGGAGCGCAAAAATAAACTGTGTCTGTTTTTAAAGAGAAGCTTTAATTTTATTCCCACGCAATAATCTTGTATTCCTCAAGTTTGTTGAATCATATGCGATACTTTATAGCCAAAGAAAATAATAGTTGTTAATTAGAAATTGATGCTACGTGTGGCTGTACATCTACACAAGGTTTATTTTGAAAGCTGGAGAAGTTAAAGTCCATTGTCCGTTCAGTCACTGGGAATTTAATCAGATGTGACAGCTTTGTTTTGCATTTTACCAGTTAGATTTACTGTCATTTGGTAACCCACCCCGAGAATTGTGTGGGTGGTGCTCTGGAATAACCCACAATTTTTCTGCTTGATCTTACTCCAGTAGTTTGAAATTCTGCTATAGCAGACACGGTTGTTTTTCTAATTCACATCTGGATCCTTTAATACTCTTATTACATATGCAGTCAGTGTTCTTAAGCATACTTTAGTGAGAGGTAGAGGGCTTTTGCTTGGGATGTGGCCACATGTAGAAAATACAAGACTAGTAAATATTTAAAGGACATGTTTTATGGAATGCAAAAAGTTGCTATATCCTCTATTCCCACAAGAGGACTGGCAGACTTAGGTTTTCTTTTCTTGTTTTTTTTCTTCTAAATGTTATATGGCAAGACGACTTGCTCAGTTGTTATTCTGGAATTTCCTGACTAATCTTGTCCTGAATTTAGCGAAATTTGAGAGAATTATGCACAACTAATGTGAGATATTCCCAGCATTCGGAGCTGCCCTTTCTAGGTGTCTTGTTGAATGACATCCCCTAGGTGAGAGAACGGTAGTTTTTCTTAGCTCTTAGTGCAGGCACACATACGTAGAATGCGCATCGGTTTTGCCATCATCTCTAGCTCTCCTTTCCAATTAAGAAATCAGTGATTCTTTCCTCCCAAAACCACTTGTGCAGCCTTTCAAAGCACAGTTCAGCTTGGGCAAACTTGAGAGGAGAAGATGCTGCATTTCCCGGCAGTATTCAACAGCGTTGCTGTTGGGTCTTGTCACTTCCCTGAGGAACGAGCCTGCGTTCCTTCATACTCAACTGGCTCTGCTGTTACCTGGAGCACCAGAGGAAGGCTAAAGGAATCTTAGCCCTTCCTTCTCTTCCAGTACATTATGTCTTCTCAGCCCCCATCAGGGGCACTCCTCCCAGTTTCGGGGGAGTTCAGTTGTGCAGAGAGGAAAGATGGAAGTCCTAATGTCCTGCAAGTCACCAGAGGCAGGATACGACTTGCAACAGTTGTCATTTGAATGTTTGAAAAGTAATTTGTTATACCACCATGAAAAAAGGACCTTACTATGACCTCCTGTTTCCCAGCCATGGCTTTCCTTATTTTCAAATAGATGTTTTTGACAACAAATCACATTGTTTACAAATTATACTTTTGCCCAGTAAAAGTGAAAGAAGATGGTTTTCAGAGATGACTCAAGATTGCTAAAGCTTTGCAAGTATGATCTCTGCCTGGTGCCAGAGCAGAAGGGCTGTCAGTGTAGGCAGCCTTCTAGCAGGACTAAATAGATGAAAGGTCTTCTAGTTCTTCTAAAGGTTACAGAAACTTCAGTTCAGTTTGAAGAACTTGGTTTTGGGAGTTGATGATAAAGATTATCACTTCTTACATGTGACTTGTTGAAGTAAATTTATCCTTCCTGCATGATTTGCTTTTTAAGCAAAATACACTCTCTGGTTGAGGGAAGGCAAATAGAGAAACTTCTATTAATTACAAAATAAAATACAGTGTTACTTTGGACCTCAAAATGCTATGTTGTCACCTAGGGAAGTTAACAGCTTTTATTGGTGCTTGGTCTGCATGTAGCTTTGTAGCAAGATCCCCATGTCAGCTGAAGCTGTGTGATGTCTGCTAATGCTTACTGTGACCACAAGTCAAAGTGTGTAAAGTGTGAGTGCGTTTTGCTAATGTGAACAGAGGTATTTTAGATGTCAGCTGAATGGATTCCAGAATTGCATCACAGAGTAAGAAGGAAATTTGTTGCAGCTTATGTACACAAAAACCCAGAGCTGGGCTAGTATAAAAAACCTCTGTGTCAACAGTTGCTTCTGAATAGTTGCTTTGAAAGCTCTTACCTATGCTCTTTGAAATAGTTTTCGTTAGCAATCAAATAGCTGGCAGTAACTGTCAGCATGAAAAACCTGCTTCAGGTCACATTGTTTCCGTGTATGATGTTACTCAGAAAAGGTCTTCCTGGGCATCGTTTCTCAAATGCCATTGTAAGCCTATAAAGAGTTTTATCAGTGACTGGTATTAGAAATGCAAGGTCTCCTTGTTGGTTGATTGTGCAGAATTAATAATTTCAGTTCACTGCATATTTTCTGAGCATCATGTCCCTCATCTTAATCAGTGTCAAGTTTCTATAGCAACTAGAATTTAGGAGTGAGAGACAATAATGCATGTTGCTATCACTGTTATCCACTAAGAGTAATAGAAGTCCAAGTATTTGTACAGGTACCTTTTTCCATCTCTTAAAGAACTTGGATTGAGAACTATGGATAGCGTAACATCATATGAGTTTGCATTCATTGAACTAGACAACAAATAGTATAGTTATTCAAATTAGTCATCTTTTTTTCCAAAACACTGAGCAAAGAAGGATGCAATGAGTGCAGTCATTTGTGGGTTTGTCTTTGATCAGTGTGTATGTAGCGTAACCAATATAATTTAATGTGTTAACAGAGATATAAAGAACTTGGTGAAACCCTGTTGCTTTAATCACTCGTGTAGTCCAGGAGGAAGATGCTAAATCACCGGGAGGTTTTCATAAGCAGGTTTGGTTTGTAGCCTGTGACGTACAGAAACATTGGGATAAACAGCTTTTGTGACAGACATGTTTAAAACGAGTATTTTACACGAGCACACCTTTCCAAATATATCCAAACACATATGGCTGAAGTAAAGAAGGTAGTCAATATTTTGTTAATTCATGTATTTCTGTCAGTATGACTTTTAAATCAGTTATTCATTAGCTGAAAGATTCAATATGACTATTTTCTTGATTCTGTGAGTATTAGCGGGACACTGTCACTTTCCACGTGCATATGGCCTGACAAAATCTAGTGTGGCAGGTGGAAGATTTTCCCTTAGTATGAACAGACCAGCTCATCATTATGATGCATTTTCTCTTTTTCACTTCAGCACTGGAGTGCTGCATATTGTCGGGGTGGTAAGTCCCATCTGGAAACACATTGTAAAGATTAGTGGTGAAGACATAGTGCTTTACTTTGTCTGAGAAAAGTAAACCTAATGCATTTACTCATGGTAATAGGCAAACACTGTTTCTACCCCAAGATCCTTAAGACTTAATAAACTTTATAAGATGATTGTAATTCAGGCCTAATTACAGATGATTACCTTATTGTCCATGCAGCAGTCATATTGACCATGCTGTTGGATGTGTGTGTGTACACTTGTATAAATCTGTGTTTTGTAAATATATTTCCTGTGACCTTGTCCAAATCCTGTGGGAACCTCTTCTAATAACTCTTTTGAAGTGATTTTATACACCTGAAGAAATACCTTGTTGCACCCCTCTGAACTAAAATAGCAAAATTTTTGCTAGACATGCATGAAATTGCATGAAATTTAAATATATAAATTGGTTCTTGGCTGCTATTGCTGCACAGGTTGGGAAAATTAAACAGGATTCACCTGGGTCCACATAGCTTTCCTCACGAGCGGAGATTGAGGCACAAATGGGATTTATCCATCATCCCTGCTTCTTCCTAATCAAGTGGAGAATTTGGAGCAAAGGAAGGGAGAACCCTGAACAGGGAACAGGTTGGAGCTGAAGCCTGTCTTAGCAGTTGCAGCAGGTAGTTTACGTAGGGAGCAGGGCTGTCCCTGGCAGAGGCCATTTTTCGATGCCGAGTATTGTCTTCTGTGGTGGCGTGTCCAGCCAGCCCTGCCTGTTTTACCTCCGTTCCCTCTCCCTCTTCTCTCCGTTTACTAGTCCTTTCTGAATGCAAGTCACACGTGTATGCATGGGTGGGTATAGTTGAAATCTGCATCCTGCTGTGTTGCTTACTTTGTTTAATAGTTGTATTCCTCTACTGTAAGCTTACTGTAGGCCATTTAGGGCAGCAGCTATCACTGAGCAGGCTTCCTGGAAGAAATAAGGAACAGAGCTTCCCTCTGTGATTGCCATATGCTCGTAGCTACGTTGCTCTACTGCTGTGCGTGTCTACTTCAAGTCTATGTGGCTGCACCATGCAACCTGGCTACTGTCTTTCTACAGTGCTTGAAACCACAAGGTCCAAAGTTTCGCTTGGCAGTTGCTATAATCATATTGAAAGAAGTGTCTCCCTCAGGCTTGGAGGAGCATTTAACTCTTAAGCTATCTTACTGAGAAGCTTATTAAGGAATACATTTTTTTAACATAAAAATTCTAGCTCAACTTTGTCTAAATGGAAAGTGAAATGTTGTGTAAATATGGAGAAGATTTGCAGATAAAGCCATGCCATCTTGCAGCAGTATAAAATTGGGCATTGAAAATGAGGGTGGAAAAGTTGGAGCTGTAGATTTAACTGATGGGTGCAACCTAATATTTTTTGGAGAGGCAAACAAATTATATTTAGTATTGATTCTGAGCCTGATCCTGTTGCCCTCATTTAAGTGTGTGGTCCTGCTCATTTTAAATACTCACAAGCTTTGCTTGTTCAGTTGAGGTATTACAAGCTTGTTCTGAATTTCCTTGATTCACTTGCTTGGCCAGACTTTATCTGAAGTCCTACAAAATATTGTCTGTAGTATATACTTTAATCACTTACGTCATACTTTAAATTTAATGAAGTATCTGAAAATGCCCGTTTTCATGGCAGACATATCAAACTCCTCCATCAGACACATGTATCACCCACATAAAGGTGGAGAGGAACCTTTTCCTCTTAAGTTTTAAGTTGCTCTAAGAGGAGAAACAGATAAGCAAATTTACACTCGAATTAAATCTGCTCTTGTAAGCTATAATAGGAGAAAGTTTTGTACAGGTCTCTAGCTGAATCTCCATGTTATGCTCCAGTTAATTTCTTTATTTTAGGTAGCAATGCAGCCTTTTATTTTGGTTTGTGTAGTGGTGTCTCTAGAGAAAACAGTGAACAGAGAAAAAAGGAGCATTAGACCACTTGGTGGTGTAATATGCAAAGGAAAACGAATCTGTCATGTTCAAGTGAAGGAAATTTACATAATAGACCATTTTTATTTGCTTATTATCTGATTAAACACAGTGCAAGACATTACCGCGAACAGTTGCTTTTTAAAGACCGTTAATTTCAAGCAGCCAGTCACGTACGTTCTGTAGGATAAATTCTAGGTTTTAGCTCAGCTGTTACTGAAGGTGTTGGTGTTCAGGCTGTTTTGGTCTGGTAGTTGGTTCAGGAATCCTGAACCAGTTTGCAGTGGAAAATCTAGAATTTAAAAATGGAGAGGGCCCATGGATCTGCAGCCCCCCTGTCCGTGAATTTAGTAACAGCTTTGGTTTCCATCTGCTGGAGTCTGGAGTCCCTCACACTCACAACAGGTACAGCAGCTTCTCCTCAACTCTGTGTATTTTATACACGGGACTGAGAAGCTGTGGCATTGCAGCGTCTTGGGAGATACCTTGAACTGCACAAGCTGGGGGAAGAAAGCAGGGTAGTGGGTGCCAGCAGCCTAGTACATACACCTGCCCAAGAGACACAGGAGTTTGCATGGTGGTACTGAGACACGGACACTTGTGCAGTGAATACCAGAAGGAGGGGTAATGGGTGGAAGATCAGGTTGGTGGGGCCCATTTATTTTTCTTCATGCAATAAGAAGAATGAAAGGTCCAGCCTTCCATTGCCTTTTAGTTCAAACTTCTTTTAGGCAGGTACAAAGTGTTTGAACTCAGCAGGATGCCACGGGGTCTGCAGAGCAGTGTGTGCAGAGACAAAAATTTATAGTGTATGCAGTGATGTTCATGTCAAGGGAGAAAAGAATCAGTATAATGCTGTTCTGCAGAGTCTAGCAGAAGTAAACATTTTCCATGCTAAGTGGGACCCTCTAAGGAATGTCAGTTTTAGTCAAACTATTATTCTGAAGTGGTAATCAGAATTTTCTTTTCTGAGGAAAGGAAAAAACAAAGGAAAAGTGAGGAAGTTTCCATTCCTGTTTGACAGAAACATCAAAATAACAGTTAAATTTTGTTTTCAGATTGAGGAAGGAAAAAAATAAAGATATTTTAACTGTTGTTTGCCTTGTGTTTGGTTTGGCTTTTTAGCTTATAGCTTAGAAATGAAATAAAATTTGAAAGCAACTGACGCCTGGTCTATTCAGATTAAATTGAAGACATGATTTCACCTTGTCCACGATGATTGTACCCAGTCTAGGTACTAAAAGCAGTAGCAGGTACTTTCTGATTTTAAGAACAAGTGACCTGCGTAGTGTCTAAGTGGGTACTAACCTGCCGGGACCTCGGCGGAGGTGGATTTATCTGTATTGTATTACTATGGTACTCTGTCAGTCCAGAATGTATGATGGAAGTGAGAACTTCACGTGTTGACTGTAAGAGCTGTAAGGTGGGGATTACTCTTTAAGTTGGTATGGAGCGTACACCTGTGCCTCAGAAGACACGCGACATCAGTGACGGTTGATCTGTTGCTTATTGTGCTTGTTGGTGTGGGTGTTGACATCCTGGATCATGTGTTCCTGGAATACCTTCAGCACTCCACAGTTTTTTACATAAATTAGACCTGAAATATTTTTAGCTTTCCCATAACATGCCAGCTGGCAGATAATTGATCTCCTTGTCTTGTACATACTATCTTCCAAGACTTCCAGGTGGCACAGATGACCGAAGATGTAGTGTGGATGGGGAACACACAATTTGTAACATACGTCTATAGCTCCTGTGGTATCTTCCACAATTTTGTTCTCTGAGTGAAAGCTTGGAGGAGGGCAGCAATAAGGTCACTTGACCCTTTAGATAGCTGATTATATGTAACCAAAATAATACTCCTTCAATATCCAAATATTGAGGACCTGCTGTGAATCTCTTAGAAATTACTATTGCGTAGAAATTATGAAGAGCTTTTGGTTTCAGTGTCAACCTTTTTTTTTTTTTTTAAATGTTTTATTCTGAACTCACTTGATAGAATACAGATTCTTTAGAAGAGATTGGCTGGGATCAGAAAGTTGACAGTTGCAGAAAGGAAATGAAATTAAATGAAGACTATGAGAGATTTGTCTGGCTAGGCTGGGTTACTACCACTCTTCTTCCAAAGTCCTTGCGAGTAGCTACCCTGGTGTGGAATGAGAGGGGAGATGGGTGCAATCTGTGCGGAGGACCATAGCTCCACTGTACTCTTATTATGCTTCTCTTTATTGTGCTGCTCTCTGTTAGGAAGGTTTTCTGAAAGAATTGTACTAAATGACACCTATATGATCAATGTTTTCATCACCTTTAAAGAAAAAAATAACTCATTTGCTCAAGGGAGTGGGAGAAGGAGTTTAGGGATTTAAGCATGTCACTGTTCAGATGGATTCTGTTTGGTTAGACCTAAATTCCTTATGTCATTGCTCATTAATGTTGTTGTACCAAGTGTTTATGCATGAGTGTCTGAGAAGAACTGGATGTGATCAATTCAAAATGGCCTTGTCAGACTGCATGAAGAATTCACTCCCAGATACATGTGGAAATGCATGTTTTATGATTTATTCTGACAGGGTATTCACATTGCTGCTTTAAGTATTTCTCTATGTCTTTTCACAGTAGATGATCAATTAGTGCTTTACTTATTCTTCCTATTAATTTAAAACATGAAAACAACAATATGGCCACTTGTCAGAGGATTTTTGTGTATCCTATGAAATGAAATCGATCAGGTCAGTGATCTGTCTTGGTTCTGCCACCAACAGATTCTTAGGAGATCTGCCTCTGGTTGCAGTGATTTCCTTGTTTCCCCCCCTAGTAGGTGGTTAACTGAATTACAGTGCTCTGTAGGCCCCAGGGCAGGAATCAGGCTCTGATCTTGGAATTGGAATGGACTTTTTGTGTAGGTTTTTGTAAACTCTTCTTTCCCTTCTGCAGTCTTCCTGTCTTCAAATGAGACTACTAATTCTAAAAATTGCTTAACAGGTTACGAAAGTTTACATAGGATTGAATTAGGCAAGTTAAATATAGGGTGCCGTGGCCTGATGTTACATCCTGATGCTGAACGTTCATTTCTGCGAAGGACTTTGTCTTGCATGCTGGGGATGGAATGATCCAATATTATTTGAAGTTTTAAGCCCAAGCTTAGTTTTTTCACCCTGTCTTATGGCAGGTGGTTTGCTGATTGGGCAAGAAAGTATTTTCTTCATCAGTGTTTTAAATTTTCTATCCTTCATTTCATTCACATGCTCTTGTTTTTCCATATAGAAAAACATGAATTTCAGTCATAGTAACCCTCATGACAGATTTTCTTGGAAAACGAAACCTGATTGTTTTTAACCTTATAGTGTGGTAGCCAGTATTTTTGCCATAAACCCACATTACATTGAGTCATGTAACTTCTGGCCTTCAGTGTTTTTGGTTTTATTTGTTTTTTGTTTTGTTTTGTTTTGTTTTGTTTTGTTTTGTTTTTAAAGGAGCAATCTTTCATCTTTGCTAATGCAGGGTAAAAGTTCAAAATGTGTATTTCTGAGGCTAAATTAACAGAAAAGGGAAGTATACAATTTATATTTAAGGTAATATGATTATTCTAGTGGAATGAGCCTAACGTGACATTTTGAGTGCTTGGTGTAGCTATTTTTTTCTCTTAAGCCTTTTCTTCATTGAACTCTGAACTTTAAAGGTATTTCTACATGTAGCTCCTGATCTCAAGCTACTCCTAAGTACTGTTGCCAAAGATATATGTAAGAAGCAGTTCAGGAAGAAGTTTGAAGCATACATTAAACATACATTCAGAGTCCTTGCTGGACCAGCAATATTGCTGGTAATGTTTGTTTCAGATAATCTATCGGGGGTGTTGCAAATGGTTTCTGCTTTTCATAGAACCTGTTTCTCATTTTACAAGTGGATGCTAGATAAAAAGGGCAATGCAGCTTCAGAAAAATAGCTTAACATTTTTGCTTGATTTAATTGGAGGCATAAATAGAAGGGTCATACTTGCTGAACTGAACCCTTATATTTCTTGTTACCTACCAGAATTCTTGCTTTATCGTACAGAGCAACGCTTCACGGTTGCCAAGTTTCACTGGAGATGAAGTGATAATCTCTGGCTGTAAATTGTAAATTGCTTTGGGATAAAAGGTACTGCATAAATGT
Source organism: Rhynochetos jubatus (assembly GCA_027574665.1). Taxonomy (NCBI): domain Eukaryota; kingdom Metazoa; phylum Chordata; class Aves; order Eurypygiformes; family Rhynochetidae; genus Rhynochetos; species Rhynochetos jubatus. Next base: position 16,567,883 of record CM050661.1, on the reverse strand, counting down.
AAATTGTTACCTTATTAAATGCAAGTGTAGCATAACATGGTTTTCAAATTACTAATGAGTATTTTCTTTGCAAGTCTGATGCCTTTTTTCAGATAAAATAGCAGTAGGTTTATTTAATCAGCCTAAAAGGTTCTTATCTAGCCCATTGTGATACTTACTTTTATTGCTATAAACAAACATTATTTGGAAGAATTGCAGAGTGAAATAAGATAGTTTACGGTGTTTTTATTAATGTTTTGATTGCCAATCAGGTTGCTTATTTTTATGTTTAAATTAAAATCAGTAGTTTATGACAATACTTCTTTTTTTGTCTTGTTGCTGTTTTTAACAACACACAGAAGTCAAAATGTCATAGAATCTCTTGCGGATGTGCAAAGTGAGTAAAAATGTTAACATAAAAAGCACTGTGAATGAGAAGATTGTATGGGGATATTTAACTGAAATACTGATGAATACCACTTTAAGATGTTTTGGATTCATTTGTATTACTTCAGTTCCCGCCCCCCTTTTATACATTTGGCTTTTAATAGGGTTAGGATCAAAAATCAATAAGACTATAATTGAAGGGAGTCTTTTCATCAGTAGGCTGCAAGAGCATCAAATTCTTATCAGTCTAATTGTGGTTGTTAGGAAGTTCTAGGATCTCAGTCCTACTTGACTAAATGTACAACTCGTTTGAGGAACCTTAAGGATACAAATACGTATCCTTACCAATATGTATTCTTTACATACCAGTGACTGAAACTTGACAGGTAATATGCTTAAAGTGATTTTGTTTCACAAACTTACTTTATCCAGGGAAGAAATGAATGAAAATAGTATGGTTTGAGGTAGAAATTGCTTCTGAAGAAGGACCAGAGCTAAGCATGTCCTTGTATGTGGAGCAAATGGGAAAAAACTCCCAGATGATTGGAAATGGTTAAGTTCTGTTACAGTTGTGAGAAAACCAGCAAGCAAAGCCTGGTGAGAAAGGATAAGACAAAGTGGCAAAAAATCGATTAAGGCTTAAATAATGATACAAGAGGTATTCCCACGGCATGTAGAAGCTAATTTTGGTTGGACACTGAGCTTTTAGCTGGTCCAGCATCGTTTCATTTTGTGCTGAATTACACTCCAGTCATAATATGTACTTGCATATTTTTAAGAACACTAAATGATGTATATGAAAGATGAGTGTTTTATGCATGTGCATTTTAGCAAGTCTAAGTTTGTTCTCAGAGCATGTTCACTTCAGGTAAACACTGTCATTCTGTGTTTTGATTTGATTCATTATTATTCTAACATAATTCATGATGTAAAACATGGGAAGGGATTAATGCTAGTACAGCGGTATGGTGAAAACTGAACTGATATTTTCCAGAGATGTATTGCTAAACCAACCTCATGGCCAAAAAGGAACAGAAATCTGTAACTTTGCACTTGGCATGAGTCCACATAGGTGACAAATGTTGAAGGGATGTTATCTATAAATACCTGTACCAAAATGAAGCTTTGCTTGGGTCCTGTGTTGGTACAGCTAACTAAGGCGGTAATGAGGACAGAAATGATGTGGGCATTGTTAATGTAGTGTCTACAGAATTTTTGGTTGGTCTGTGTTGCAGTCACATCTTTATTTTGCTGTATCACCATAGTAACAGTAGGAGTCACTCTACCTAAGATTTACAACAGCTTCTATTTTAACAACTTCCTACGTCATCCCATGACGGTCAGCTACGCACTGGAATGCTTCTTTGGGGATAAACGATGAAACAGTGCAGACAAAACAAATAATATTTAATTTAGGTCCTCTACTCCCAGCTCAAGATAGCACTTAAGCTTGACTTTAAGAGTCAGGGTTCCAAATCCAAAAGTAGAATTGTAGATGCAACTCTGACTATGATGTTAGCTGTTATTTTCCTGGGGCAGGAGAGAGCGTGCAATTTTGCTGTGCAATTTTAGAGATTTCTTACATGGAATTCTTCATGGTTTCCCTGGACTGGAATATTTATGGATGTTTCCCACATAAGTAAATACTGTTTATGTATTTTAATTCATATTTTTGTATGCTATACAATAAAAATGAAGTTCGTGTTTATGCAGTAGTCCATTGAGATGCACCATATTTAATCAACTTTGTTGAGGAGTGGTAGAATGAGGACTTATGGTCAGAGCTAAGGGACAGAGGACCAGCATGGAAAGGGAGCCAGGGTGGACTAGAGCATCTCTAATTATGGACACTGCTTGGCTTAAGTACACAGTATACAGTGGGGCTGCAGGTCTGTCGAGAAAATACAATTCAAGGAGAGGTATAGTCTGACCCCAAATCTCACATAAACCTTTAGCTACACTGATTTTTTTCTCCCTTTAATCTCATGGAGTTTTTATTTTATAACTAGTATTAAACCATATTTCCTTCTCGCTATTTTTGTTTTCTATCATCTCTTGCTGAGTATATTAATTTATTTTAGATTGTTGCTCAGTACATGATCTTGAAAGCCTTATAACACTAAATACAAGCAAAAAGTAACAGCCTGTTCTGTGAAATGATAATGCTTGCTAAAAACTGAAGCATGTGAGGTAGAATAGCTTTGTTCTAGTAGTTTTAAAGTTATTTTCTGCTTTTACTATCATTTCCCACTGAGGCAAATGCTGTGTTCAGGAGAGCTACAGAAAAAAAATACTAGATTCATAAATGGCTATTTTGGTTTATCCTGTTCTTTGGACAGGTAAAGATTACGTACAGCTCTGGTCTTTAAAACTAACATGCAGCTCTTCTACAGATTCTCAATGGTGCCTGAACACCTTCCTACCTGCCTGGAGGTGTCACTGTGTGGTCCACTGAAGTGATTAAAATAAGCATTATTTTGTGAAAAAAGGTGTAATGTGTAAAGTGAGCCTGAGCATTTATTAGAGGTGAAGATAACATGAAGCAAACAGCTTTCTCAGAAGGGAAACAGTATTTATTTACCTTAGGCGCTCATGGTCCTGTCAGTGTCTCTGTAGTGTTAAAGCATTTCTCAAAAATACAGCACTTCTATAGCAGCCTCCCCAGGCTGTTTCAGACTTTCGTTAGTACTGTATCATTCCATCAAGGATACTTATCCGTACACCTTCACAAACCACTTTAAAAAAACAAAGCGGTTGTTTTTCTAGGGTACGTTTGGAATTGAAATCCACGTGACAGTGCCGATATTTTCACCTGGTTTACACAGGTGAATAGTTGGCTTGTTTGTTCATCAAATACGTTTAATTTTATAGCAAAGGAGTTACATGGGCTGTTCTTGACTGCAGACACCACTTTTTACTTTAATTCATTGGCAGCTATTCACTGACCAAGTTCTGAATGTTTTGCTGCATAAACCTGCTAGATATCCAGAGCCTTTACATTTATGTCCAAAGCAAAAAGGCATATGGCTTAACTGGGCCAGGGTGTGCTCCTGTCTAATTCAGCTAAACTGGGGAGTAAGGGTGTAAGTGTGATGACTTCTCCTAGCGAACAGGCAGCTAATTAAATAGTAAACTTTTCAGTTAAATGCATGGTTCTTCACACCTTAAAATAAGGTCCGACTTCTGATGGGCTCTGTTAATAGATTTCAAGCCACATCGTATTAGAAGCAGATTGTAACATGCATTGACCATAGCTTCTATGTTATTTTCCTTAAACCAAGAAAGCTTATTCTGTGAATTAAGGTCCAAGGCGCTTTGCAGACAGGATGATCTTCTGGTTCTGTAATCTCACCATCTTGGCTGCCATGTAAGGGAACTGAGAGCAGGTTTTACAAAGGTTAAAAATGCTTGAAATCTCATGTCAGCCTCGGTCGTTCGGGATTTCACAGCCTACGCTGGCATGTTTAAGAGATCGGAAGTTGATAGTATTTGCTGACCAGCAAGAGAGAAGAACAAATTAGACAGGACCACTGTTACTTCTCGGGAACACTGTAGTTCATAAACAGTTAAATGCTGTCTTCTTGGAAGAGTTTAGCTTAGCCCACAAGGGGAAAAAGACTATTTTACAGTTATTTGTTAGCACAACTCCTGGAGTATTTTAGTCAAAATTAATTCAAAACTCAATTTTGTTCTAGAAATTGAGTTACTTTAGCATTACTTCAGTGAAAACAACAGAATAATTTGAGCTCTCTGTTGGCTTTCATTATAAATAATTCTGAGTTCTGTTCATTTGCCACTGACGGATGCAGAGCTTCAATTACTGGAAGTTCACAAGATAGAAAATGAACATGTATTTTGTATGTTCATGTGCTGTTCATATGCATATAATATGCTGTTGAGTGACACCTATGCAATCAGTAAGTCAACAGGGCAGAATCAAGTTTATTGTTTACTTCACAGGGAAGGGCAAAACTGAAGCACTTCAGTAACACTTCTGAGTGATTTGTGCTGTTCACTACCACATCCATCTGCATAAATACGCTTCCTTGCAGAATTTAGATGAATAGAAATGCCTCCTCTTTGGTTTTATTAATGTCATTTATTTTTAATAGAGGGGAAAATTGAAATAAGTTCTTTATGTGAAGTCTGTTGAGGAAAGGAATCTGGGGAAAAAAACTTAAAAGTTATTTTTTTTTAATCTTGAAATCTTGTGCTTAGTAAGTGTTTAAAAATTTCTGGCAGTCCTGTTAGTAAAAATAATTATTCACAGCCTTCTGGGTGTTGTGGATCTTTTCATTTTATATGTTCAAAAGAAAGGGTGATTCTTCCAAATCCTCAAATGTACAAAAGTACATTAATTTCATTTTCATCACATTTCTTCATTGCATTAGATTTGCACGGATTTTTAACCCAGATATTTAGCAGTAGTGTGGGAAGGCAAGCTTTCCACCCCCCCTTTTTTTTTTCCAGAAGGGCATTTTGGGTCATTTTAGATGAAAGAAACTTCAGTTCATGCTATTATGTTGGTTTCCTGGTTACAGTTCAGTTTTGATTCCCCCTCTAGAGGACACACGAAAAGGAAAAATGTTGGCAACTATGTTGAACCTCTGGGTTGTTGTGTTCCTTTTTAATTTTAGCAGATTCTAGTTAATACTTTTCAATAACATCAGCCTTCCTTCTCAGGTTAGTCCCACTGATAATCTTTTGGGCAGGAGGATGTTTATGAGCCGGGACTGCTTATGTAGGTCTCTGCTGGTCAGTGTAATGAGAAGTGATGGATCTTGTTTATTTGGCCAGGGGAATATGGTTCCCTAAGAATACAGAAGGCTCGCACAGTTTAACTAAACACAAGATACCACTGCAGTTCACAAGAACAGTTTCAGACACCCCAAGCACTGCATGATTCAGAGGCTATGAGGATGTCCACCAAACAAGGATTTTTCTGATGAGACCATTGTTTAGGGCTCAGTGTAATGTAAAGGCATAGGAGGTAGGATTGGGCAGTGTTTGCATGGAAGAGGGAGTGCTGAATAGTTCCAGTCATCCCTAAAATACCTGAATTGTTAGAGTGAGCACATTATATCTTTTGGATAAAAGAATTTTCCTGAAGGAAAATGCTAAAGTGACATCTTAGTGTGAATTCTGTGTTACATTTACTGCAGGTGCAATGATGAATCACATTGCTCTTTTTAAATAAACAATCTAAATATATTAGAACGTGTAGATTGTTGGCTGTTTACATGGGTGGTGAGGAAGAACATCTTCCAAAACAGAGATGTGGGAATTTCTGGTGTCCATAGCAAGTTTGGTTATATTCTCTTCCCTATTTATTTTTAGCCAAATGCAGATTTATGTTTCACTGTCCTTTACTAATCACGCAACCACTTGCTGAACGTTTTACGATAGGTCTGTTTCTCTGGGAGTGACTGGTAGACTCAGTATTCCTGGTAATAACTGGTACTTTGGAAATGCAGGATATTAATAGCATAAGACCCTTATTACTTCTTGTTTAGAATTTTACAGGTTGTTTCTGTTAAGACAAAAAACTTTTATGTGGAAAGACCCATAAAAGGAGTTCTGTATTCACAGATAATACATATTGTTCTGCTTATCTCTACATATTTGGGATCAGATGGCAGCAGGTTATTTCTGGGCTTATAGTGCCTGGTCTTTTCTATCAGAAAGTGCACTTGCTCTCTTGCTTTCTCTCTCAGCTTTCTCTCAGGGATGTGTTACCATGCCTTTCTTCCTGTATCCTTGGCTTCCCTGCCACCTACTTTTTTATTTGCCTCTGGCTGCCTCAAGTTGCCTTTATACAGTTGCATGTGACTGCCAGAAATCTTCGGGCTGTTCTTGGCGTTCAGACTTGAAGGAAAACCTCAGTCCAACTGGCCCAGCTTCTAGAACTGTAGAGTTGCAGGAACTGTTGGGAATGGTGGCTGCCTTGTTCTGCTGTTGCCATGAAAAAATTCCCATTAATCTCCTCGCATAATGGCACCTGGCTGTGTACCTGCTAGCCTGAAGGCAATTTAGGAGACTACCAGTAAATCAAAAGCTCATTCCTAGGGAGCTGCCTGATCTTCAGTATAACATTTTAGCCCTTAAGCCCTTGATGAGCTTGAATGCATGCCTATTTCATGTGCCTCAAGACCTTGGGAAGACAACTAGAAGGATTTGTGTACATCTTGCACCACTTGGAATGTCATTGTTGTGCTACCTCCTCTTTGACCCATGTTATTTGAGTGTCTTATTCAGCATTTAGATCAGCATTGGTTTTCCAGCAATACTGCAGAGAACTGAGATTTGGATATAAATGCAAGGATTACTGACATGATTTCAGATGTGCTAATATAGGGACTACTGCTTCTGTGTGGAGCTGAAGTTCGGCATTTCATTGCCTTAGTTCCACAATCAGATGCACATTTACTTAACAGTAGGGAGAATCTACTTTGTGGCTGTTTATCAGTACTGATCACACAGAGAAAACATTGCCACCATCAGCTAGAATAAACCATTTCTTATGCTTTAAGATTATCAGACCGATAGTGGCAGCTTGCTGGATTCAGTATTCATGTGACAACTGATAGTGCTTTTTTAGGGATTTTGATAGCCTTAATAGCCTAATTTTTTGCTTCAGTTTACATCAGAATATAACACATTAAAAGGTTGTTTGACTGGTACATACTCTGGCAGCTGCTTTGTTGCTATAGAGGTCAAGGTTTCTCTGTGCTAGGTCTTATAGCTACCTACAGAAAGTTGGATTTTATCCAAAATATCTTGCCGTCTAAATACAGACCAGAATGGAGCTACAACGTTTTATGTTTGGTGGTGTTGTGGCTCAGAATATTTTCCTGTACTTTTACCTAGTCATGTGTTCAGTGACTCAAAATGTGATTTACATCAGCTCCCGCTAGAAAGCTAAAGCTTTTAAAACTTAGGAAAACTGTCCATCTCGGTTTCATTTGTTCATATATTCATACTTGTGTGATCTGTTCTGTGCCTGGATTAAAAATAAACAATGCACAAGGAGTAGATAGAACCTGTAGCGCGGCATGGGGCTGCTGTTGTGTATGTGCAGTAAGAGTGGTGCTTTTGGGGACCACCTGGGTCTGCCACTGTGCTCCACAGGTCTCCTGTTTCTGAGAAGCAGTGAATATATTCATTTTGTGTTTATACAGCGTAAAGAGTTCAGGGACAGCATGTTCTTGAATTAGATAATACCTGGGAATACAGAAAAAAAGAGATAGCTAGGATTGAGTTGTAATTCTGATGTTACAGTGTTTATCACCCTAAAGCTAGGCGTCTCCTTTCTTAGAAGATTATGGGGTGGAGGGGGAAATTGTGTCAGTGTTTTATTTACATTGTTTATATTATTTTAGAACGACATACATCAGCCTTTCTTTAAATGTGATTCTTCTGAGGTAACTTGAACCTTTATTTTAATTATTTCATTAATTTGGGCTTTTTGTTGAAGTTTCTACTCTTTCTCCAGTGCTAATTAATTATGCTTTTATCCTAGATATTATACAGTGCACGATGAAGTGCTCATTGAAACATTTTTTGGCATACTGAAGGAAAGATGAAGGTCTAGTGAGATATGAATATATAATGGATATAGGACAGTGTTGCAACTCAGATGAACATAATGGGTGTTTTAACTTATATGAGAGGTAAATATTATGCTAGAGAAAGTTCTGATTTATATCTTTACTATCATATAAGCTAGTATAAAATGCTGATTTTTCAAAGAGTGAGTAATTTTGACTAAATAAGTGGAAACTGTTCATAGTCTATAATTGCTATTCTCATCACAGCAGCAAAGTAAAAATATGTAGTATTACTTTGGGGATGCTATTTTGGATGAAAGAATGCTGTGTTTCAAGGCTAGTGGAAAGTATGATTAATGCTTTAGAAATGAAGTATTTTGGATGGTTTTGTGTGTGGAGCTACTGCCATACCACTATAAAGGCTTAGTCCTGGGTTGTAAATGAGCTTGAGCCCTACAGTTCCGTGTATGAAATGTTTAAAGGTCATGTCCCTTTTCAGAGTTTTCTTTCTAAAAGTAATGGAGCAGAAATAGCTTCCTATTTGAAATCTTTCTAGCAGAGACAAATGTTGAATGCAAATTCAGTTGGGACCTTCTGCCCAAAAGGAAGAGTCACTCTTTGAGCTAGTTTGTACTGGAAGGCTTATAGTGCAGCAGAGATCTGATGAAGTCAGAATGAGGCGATGCAGAGTTATAAGATTTGCAACCTAAAAGTGCAAGATAGTGCAAGATACTGTCATTATCAGAAATGGAATGAAAGAAGTGCTTAAATTGAAGGGGTATATGAGAGGAAGCAAAACCAGGAATGAGGTCAGGAATAGAAGACCAGCAGAGCATGACTTCGTAATGGAAGCAAGACCATACTTAGCTATCTGGGATGAGGTGGTGCAGGAAGTAGAATTTTCATTCCTTGTTCTTAGTAATTTTTTCTCTGAAGAGCTGTTGTGTATAATGTATAAATTTGTCAACTACACAATTTGTTTGGAGAGATTGCAGTGATATTTCACAATGATATCTTCCCATTTTATCAAATTTTAAAAATCACATTTAATTCATATACTGAAAATGATGTGGGTAGCAATTGGAAAGAAATATTTCTTGAAAGATGTAAGGCATTCAGGATACCAGATGAGAGAAGTGATGTAGAGAAATCTCTTTTTTTCCTGGGAAAGATGTTGGATCTACACTACAGTGAAGTAGTTCAAAGTCACAGTTTATAAAGGTATTGTTTGCAATGCAAATATGGAAACCAACCTTGTCATTTTTCACTCATGTTCTGCTCTGCAGCCTAGAATCCAGGAGCGCTTTGGAAACCCATAGCTGACATTGTAATGGTGTATGGCTTTACCACAGTGTGAATTCCTTTTAATGTCAGTTTCTCTATGGGGGATTAGCCACCACAGATGTCACAGATCCTGGGAATATCTTCCATGATAAAAAAAGGAAAGCTGGCATCTCAACTGTCATTTAATAATCTACAGACACGTTAATTTATGGGTTTTATGATATTTGATACCTAGAGATACAACAAACCTGTTCTTCAAGTGCTTGCTGGTTTGATTGCAAAATGTGTATTAATTTATGTTCTCGTAGAACAGTTAGATTACAAAATGCCATGTTGTTGTTGCTTTGAATCTTTTAATGTGCCAGTGGATAATTCAGGAGTGCTGATCTTCCCATCATATATGTCTTAAAGCAAACTTCTTTGAGTAATAACTTCTCCACTCTTTTTTCTCTCTCTCTTCCCTGTGTAATGTTAGTCTAAAATGCTGATTAAGGTCAAAACAAGTTTATGCTGGTTAAAAACAGACATATGGAAAGTTCCAGCACTGAGACCCGTAAGCTATGAGGGAGGAATTTATAGCCTCGCAATGCTCCCAGTGCTTCTCTTTAATTAACTACTCTAAGCATCCTAAAATTCTCAACAACAATCTGCCTGACAACACGAAACCCTCTAGATCTGTATATAGTAGTAATCACCCTGCCCAACGGTATTCTATGTAGATGAGTATATCAGGTGTTCTGTGACCTCCCAGCAAACTTAGACGTATTGGTCTGTATATAAGATGTAAAAAAATAAGTTGGTTCAGTTGTTTTGCCCTTATTTAAAGAAAGCATATCCTCACTTCTGCTTTACTAATTTTACTTGTAAAAGCATGTCTGTTCCTTTGATTTTAGTACCAAAAAGACAGAATTCCACAATGCTTTGAGCCTGTAATCACATGCATTTCTCTTGTAAGAAATGTTGGGTTTGATATGGAGTTTTCACAGAACCATAGAATGGTTTGGGTTGGAAGAGACCTTGAAGACCATACAGTGCCAACCCCCCTGCCATGGGCAGGGACACCCTCCACTAGACCAGGTTGCTCCAAGCCTCATCCAGCCTGGCCTTGGACACTTCCAGGGATGGGGCATCCACAGCTGCTCTGGGCAGCCTGTGCCAGTGCCTCACCACCCTCTCCGGGAAGAATTTCTGCCTTACATCCAATCTAAATCTACTTGCTTTGAATTTAAACCTGTTACCCCTTGTCCTGTCACTACAGGCCCTTGTAAAAAGTCCACCCCCAGCTTTCTTGTAGGCTTCTTCAGGTACTGGAAGGTGCTATAAGGTCTCCCTGGAGCCTTCTCTTCTCCAGGCTGAACAAGCCCAACTCTGTCAGCCTGTCCCCATGGCAGAAGGGCTCCAGCCCTGGGAGCATCTTTGTGGCCTCCTCTGGACTCACTACAACCGGTCGAAATCCTTCTTATGTTGAGGGCCCCAGAGCTGGATGCAGAACTTGAGGTGGGGTCTCACGAGAACAGAGTAGAGGGGGAGAATCCTCTCCCTTGACCTGCTGGCCACGCTTCTCTGGGTACAGCCCAGGATATGATTGGCTTTCTGGGCTGCCAGCGCACACGGCCGGCTCATTTCCAGCTTTTGTCCACCAGTACCCCCAAGTTCTTCTCCTCAGGGCTGCTCTCAATATTTCATTTGCTTGCCTCAAAGTAAGAACACTTAGGTTTCCTTGAGAGGAAGAAAAGAGACAAGTGTGTCAATACTTAATCCTTTTGAAAAGGAAGTCCTCAAGATCAGTATTCCAGTAGTGATCTAAAAAAGAAATGAGTCTACCCCATTGTTCCTTCCTTATGCACCAGAAGTGCTATCTCGGTAGCTCTGTAGCCACATCATGACACAGTGAGCCCATGCTTATTAAGTTATCTGCTACTGCTTCTCTTCTGATCCTAAGGTTCTTTTCAGTTACTGCTGTCCAGAATACTTCATCCTATAAATATGACCACCTGTATTCATTTACAGATTTTCTTTACATCTGTTTTTTAATTTGATATAAATGACCTATTCTATGATTCAGCTCTCCATCAATCGTTACCTGCAGATTTTATTAGTTTATATGTTCTTCTTTGTCGCTGTTGAAACCATGAAACACTACTGATCATAGATTCATCTTGTCTTAATAATGATTCAGTTTTGAATTCATTAATGTTTACCTCTTTTTTCTTATTAATTATTAATTGAAATTAAGAGCAGGTGCTCATCAAGTATCTTACAGCAATGGTAATGCATTATGTCTGAACCTCCCACCTTCATCAACCAAAGTTGTTAATTCGTATTTTCCTCCTTCAGTTTTCAGAATTCTGCTAAAGGCTCTCATGTAAAAACTACAAAAATATAAGGCATGAAGTAGTGTTATACAGTTGTTGTTGATTATGACAATGACTAATAGGTAGAGACTTTGGTGTGATATGGATATGTCCAAATTGGCTGACTGGACCATTAATTCCACCACAGAAGTTAGCTGTAGCAGCTCCTGAGGTTCAGGGTAAATATTTTAGTGGTTACCTTGTACTGTGCTTTGTGCTGGTAGATTATCTGCTTTCAGACTAACCAGTTCAGAGCAATGCTGGGTATATTTACAGAGATGGTATTAAAGAGGTGTCTGCAGGGTGTAAGGTAGGGGACAGGTTACAAAAAAGGTACAAAAAATGGAAGTTCCTTGATTGTTGAAATCCTGATGAGTGGTTGCTACAGTGGTACTAAAAATAAGTAATGACCTATTTACTTCCATGAAATAATGTTACTGTCTTTGGTTCCAAGTTTCAGTTTCTCAGTGTCAAGGGTAAGTATTGATCAATTCATTATTGTGGAAAAAATGCCTGAAAAAATAGGGACTTCGGGAGACCTAGGTATGTTGCCTTACCATTTCATTGGCCAAAACAGTGGTGTTGTTTAAAGAAAATGGTAAAAAGCAGTGTCTGAGTTACATTCCACATTACTTTAAAATCTCTGTCACGTTAGCCAATATTCCTTTCCTTTTGCAAACAAATTCCCTGTCATCCCCTTGTTTCTTTTTTACCTTTGTCCTTGACCCAGACATTACACTGTTGAACCCCCGCATGTGTCTGTTCTCTTTTTTTGATACTGGCCAGAGTGGGTCAGTGTTTCAGCTGAGGATGTGCCACTGTTTTGTAGAATACCATATGTATGAGAGGATTTCTGAAGCTACAAAGGGCAGTTAGGCATCTGACTGAAAATCGGTATTAACTGAAAACTTCACTCCCTTTCTACCTTTGAAAATCTCGCTGTATAATAATATTTCCCTCTGGAGTTGTCTGAATAAGGAAGATAACAGATGTCTCTGTATTGTGATTGCTTACCCAAGACATTGCTGTGTAAATCTAGTAAGTGAGGATCA